>JAYESA010000009.1:124029122-124629122 GCA_036927795.1 Iris macrosiphon | reverse complement strand
GTACTTGTCCGTTGTTGAATTTGATTCTTATATTGAGATGAATCTTATAGACTAAGTTGAGGTATACTCTGATAAAGTAAATGGATAAGAATAGTGGGAAAGTTAACTATATGCCTTAGTTATGGAGTCTAGAGTTTATCGTATCCATATTTGTTGGTGTGGCAATGACATAGAGCCTGATTTTGGATATGTTTCTCTTGGTTATGGAATTTAGAGTTTTTGCTGCCAAGCTAGTGGTAGGAATTTTTTTTTATATACCATGATTCTAGATGTATGTATCTTAGTTACGGACTCTATAGTTTATCGCAGCTATGCTTCCTAGTATGGTGAGGATTCTGGGTAATATGATCCTAGATAGACATGTATGATTATCAGATTGTATCTTAAATTTGTTCTTAACATATCATCTCCATCATTCAACCCTGTTATCGTTGATTTATCTTCTACCACCTTATTAGCTCAGGATAAAGATATCTTTAGTGCACTAGTTCAGTTTCTTATAGAGTTGTACCTTCATTAGTTTTTGAGGTTCCTTAGATAGTGCAATAGTTTGATAACTTGTAGATAGATTGGTGTCAGAGTATAGTTAGTGCTTAGTTTTATGGTATTAGAAATAAGAGAGTTGTTAGGAGGAGAGTAATATACCAATTTATGATGCTAGGTGTTGGTATTATGTCATCAAGTACGTTTTAGAGAGATATAGATTATATACTTAAGGAATCCAAGTAGCAATTGAATATCATGAAATTGATTTAAGTATTAATGGAGCCTCAATATTGTATTAGTGCTTGACATTTGGTTATATAGATAATGTGTATTCATGAGAGGTATTAGTGAGTGTGTCATATTAGAGTAGTACCTATAAGTATTTAGGTGAGGGTGATGGTGTTAGTATGTATTGTGCTAGGTAATAGGACTTGTGCTATTTGTTAAAAATTATTCATTAGCGAGAGTAGATGTAATTGCACAGGTATATGTCCAGTATGAGTGTATCACCTAGTACATGGGGGTGTGGATGTGTTAATGAGTGATATGAGTGAGAGCATGAGTGGTGAAGCAAAGTACAAGTATGGGTGTTTCATGAGTATCATGTAATGGAGGTTTAGTATTAGAAGTATCAATAGTGTGCCAGTGGGCAGCTTAGTATTAAACATGTATCGTGGAGTATTAGGTGCATGAGTTGAGGGTCATTATGGAGTTAGTAAGAGTGCCTAGAGAGTGCAAGTAATCAGGGTATATCAAGACTTGGATGAGTAACATGTGATAGATGTCAATCTAGTATCAGTAAGTAGTGGTGATAATATTAACTAGGAGTACCGGTGTCCAGAGTATATCAGGGTTAAGCTAATTATTATGTTAGTATCAATAAATATCTTAAGAGTGACATTATCAGTTAGTGTACCGAAATAATACTGATATAGAGTATATTTTGGAGTAGGAGTACAGTTGTTCAAGGTAGGGAGAATGGAGGAGTAAACTGTGTGAGAGTAAGTTCAGTTGGTAGTATATATATATATATATATATATATATATATATATATATATATATATATATATTTGTTATATTGATACCTAGGTATAAGTAGTTGGACTAGAGGAATTGTTAAATGTCAGTGTATTAGTTAGTATCATGATACCAAGATAGGAGGAGTATTGTGTCCAGATGTAGAGCATCTTAGATATCAGAAGCACTCATGATACGGGTAACCTAGTGGTTAGTGTATTAGATATAGAAGAGATCCTTGAGTACCTTAGTAGGAGAGTATTCCATGAGTGTCATGTATAGGAGTTAGTGCTATATGATAGATAGCATTAAAAAATTAGGTAGGTACCCTATAGATAATAACTTAGAAGTCTTAGTATAGTATCCTAAGTGGTACATACCATTGAGTTAAGTGTGTCAATATCCTAGAACCATAGTATATCTTTAGTATTAGAAATGGTAACCCTTGATATTAAGTATTTTAGCTAGATTGATGTTTAGTAAATAACTGGAGTAAGTATCAAATATACATTAGGAGTCCAGCTAGGCCACCCGTGGCACCGTAAATGCCCAGCATCAGCAAAGGGAAACCTAGTGGTTCAACAAGGGAAGAATAGGGACAGGCAGTGGCAACAATCATTGATGGGGGAAACTGTAGTCCTGTGTGAGCCTGTATGAGTTTTGTTAGGTGTGTTTCATTGAGTGTGAGTGATGGTGTGTGTATTAGTGGAAGGGGATATGCATTAGATATTACCAGGCTTGTGCTCGAGTCTGTTCTGGGTATAACCGTGTATTGTATTTTATGATGGATGCTTATGCATTAGTGTTAGAGGTTGAGAAAGTGTGTGCTTGACAGTAGGAGTTCCTGTGAGGGGTGGCAATGTGCAAAGATTTGCACATGCTAGTGTGAGTGTCTGTATATAGTGGTTTGTGTGTGGTGGATGTTTGTGGCATATGTGAGAGTCATATAGAATACCAAATTGGTTCGGGTATCAGTTGGATTTGTTATGTAGAGAGATAGGTATCCGTGTGTGTTTACACTTGTGAGGGGGATACTATATTATAGCAGTGAGGATAACTAAAGTAAATGTGGTACAGAATGCAAGTTGGATTGGGAGAGTCACACTAGGTGTAACTAGGAGCAAGGGCATTTGAGTGTATCTAATGCACTAGGATTGGTCTTAGTTTCATTTCAAGTGTGGGTGTAGGCCTGGCTAGTAGGATGATGTATTGTATTGCATGGTGATAAATGAAGGACTGAACTGACCATAACATTTGTAAGTTAGTATCAAGTGTGTGTGTGAGATCCTATACTATAGTGTAGGTCATAGTAGCAGTTTTATTAGCAGCAACAATTAGTTGAGGGTTGCAATAACCCTATGCTACATTTGAGGTGCACTGTAAATAGTGATTGGTGGATTGGGTGAAGGGGTCAGGTCTGTAGTAGAGGAGGAATTAATGATACATGGGTATGCACTGGTAGGATATAATAGCCGGAGGAGCAATATCATGCTGCAGATTAGCAGTAGTAGTAGGATGATATGCCAATTAAGTATTCCCATATTCCAGGTTCCTGATTAGGGGGGCTGTGTGTGTGATGCACTGAGCAAGTTAATGAGGGTATATGAGTGTGGTTGTGATATCAAAGTTAGTGTAGAGTGTTGTGATACTTGAGGATATCTATGATTGGTGATTGGGTATAGATTAGGGTATTAGCTTAGTATAAGCTTAGAGTATCAAAGTTAGTATTATAGGTCGTGCGGACTTAGGTTACTTTCAATGCCATTATCAGAGTTGGAATCAAGATACCTGTAGGTTAGAAGTTAGGGTGGATATATACATTTGTATTCATTTATCAATCTATATATATATATATATATATATATATATATATATATATATATATATATATATATATATATAATTACCTAGCTAGAAGTATATATGTATACATATGATAAGTAAGGTATTGAGTCATAGTATGGGTTAAGGTATTAGAGGTAAGATGAGGTTGTAGTTGAGGGTTTTAGAGTGGTATAAATGGAGTATCAGTTGGTCTCTATCTACTAAAGTAATAGTGATTAGATTGCTAAGGTTTGGTCAATTAATAGTGATTTAAAGTTAGTTATATGGTATCCTAGTACCTAGTATTAGCTAGTATAGCTAATAACCTTAATATATTGACCTAGAAACCTCGGTATAGAGTATTAGAACCTAGAATTAATTCGTTAACCAAGTTTGACTTAGAGTTGACCTAGTTTGACTGTCTTGGCCTAGTTCGACCTAGAGATGGCTTGAAGACCTAGAAAATAACTAGTTTAACTTTATTATCTTTCCAAAATATTGTGTTGATGTGATATTTTATATTTAGGTCTTTGAGGCACCGAGATAGACACAGTTTGATATTTATTGCTCTGGACCACATGTAAGTACATTCTTTGATATTTTTTGTTATCGTGATGATTACTATGATATCAATTTTGTATTATTGTACTTAATTTCTGACATGATGATACACGGATTAGTATATTATAGATTTTGTCATGAAATTTTATTTCCTTGAGAACCCTGTACATATCATGTTATTCATGTACATGTATAGACTGTCACGACCCGCACCCGGTTTAGGGCACGAGAGCGTGGGTACGTCCAGCCTACGCCGCAGCATCGGCGGTAGAACGCTGTCTAGGTCAAGTACTATCTAAACAGTCTCACTCTAGTATCCCACTCCATAAGGAGACGGGGATAAAAATAAATCTAGAAATACTCAATCACAACTACAGCACGATAGGGAATAAAGAAATAAAAGAATACAATACAAGTCTAATGACAACATAATCATACCTGCAATCCTTAACTTCCAATCCCCAAGTGTCAGAAACCAGTCTACTATGGTCACAGTCTGGAAAAATATTTTCCAGTCAGGAAGGAGCAAAGTACATCTCTAAATAGCAGTTCTATATAAATGACATAAACTATGTAGCAGTTCTAGATGGAAACATACCAGATGCATGTATAGGTACGAGAAATGTACAATGAAAGAAATACTGGAAATACTGTAAGTAAATGCAGGAAAAGAAGCAATATGTCAATGAGCAAGAGTTCTATGACTAAGTGTGTGAGTACTAGCTTTGACATGTGATCGGCTTGGGAACTTGATCAGGCTGGTTACATGTGATTAGCTATGGTTCATATAAGGTCAGGCTAACCGTTGGTTAGCTATGATGCATGTAGAGATCAGGCTAATCACACGTAACAGCTATGGTTCATATAAGTGGTCAGGCCGCACCCGACGTGAGATGTGGGGTGAGCTATGGTACTTATAAAGTTGGGTATGATCACATATCTACACTAAAGTACTCCCCAAACCCCCCCCCCCCGACTGGTATAGTAGATCCAATCATGGTACGCTATGGCACGGGATTCCCTAGGAAGGTAGCAAATCTCCCCGGGAATCAGTGTCTGTACATGCACAAGATATCAAGGAAACAAGTCTTATACAAGCTACACCATGAATAAGGAATAACATCTCATGACGAGATCCGTGTATACCAATCCGTGTAACCAACGTGTCAGGAACATGGATATTTACACTAGATACAGTGAACATAGGAGATATCATAAATTAGAAACTAATCAGAGAATGTACTCGCCTTGGGTCCTTAGCTGGTAAAACCAATGTCCTGTCCCAGATGTACCGTCTGGAGGAACCAACAGTCCTAAAAATATTTCAAATACAACATTGGCATCAGATGCTACACTAACACCTCATAAATACATGAACTCAGGGGCTCTGCCAGGTATGGCACTAGTCAACTAGGGTCATCTAGTAGGGATAAGTATATAAATACACATATCATTAATTATCATTAATACTTACAATATATATATATATACCGAGTTAAATGTATTTACAATATATATATATATT
The DNA here is from genome assembly GCA_036927795.1 of Iris macrosiphon. NCBI lineage: Eukaryota > Viridiplantae > Streptophyta > Magnoliopsida > Asparagales > Iridaceae > Iris > Iris macrosiphon. Next base: position 124,623,708 of record JAYESA010000009.1, on the reverse strand, counting down.
TATGCCTTTTAAAATGCATATTTGATTTATACTCGTTGAACATTATATATGTATGCTCATACATATACTAAAATACACATTTATTAAACATATACCCTTAAAATATATATATATATATATATATATATTTATATATATATATACCAAAAATAAGAATTATACTATATACAAATTTAGAATTTACGTAAAAGCCAATATATTTATGCATCTATAGTAAAATTGGTCACCAGCCCCAAATAAACAATTTTGAACTAAGTTTTATTATTGAAATTATTTCTTAATAATAATATAACCCAAAACTTATTATTTTTGTGTATACAACCAAAATCCTTATATTTTACTAAAATAAAACTAAACTATTTAAATATAACTTAACTAATTATATTAAATTCCTGATTATAAATTCAATTAACTAATTATATAAAATAAACTAATTATATAAATAACTAATTATATAAAATAAACTAATTTATTAAGAATTTACTTAACTAATTATGAATTAATGAAACCTATTTTGAGTTAATTAAACTAATTATAAATTAACTATTACAATACATTAAATACTTAAACTAATTACAATTTAATTAACTAATTAATCTAATTAATTAATTAACTTAACTAATCACACTTAACTAACTAATTTAATTATTCTAAATGATTAATTACTTAACCATTAATTAAATTAACTAACACTAAGTTAATTAAATACTAATTATACTAATTCAATTACTAACTATAGACAGAACAGAAAGGGGGAAAGAGGGAATGGAGAAAGGGGCTCACGATGGGGAGGGTTCCCTTCGCCGGCGCGGTGGGGGTCCGTCGGGCAGGGCGTCGGCGCTCCTGGTCGAGGCGGCAGCGGATCGGGGTTCGAGGCGGCTGCGGATCTGAAGCGACGGCGGCGGCGCTCGGGTGTTTGGCTCGAGGAGATCCGACGCGGTGGCGGCTTCGAGGCTCGACGACGGGTCGTCGGATCTGTTCGGCGGCGGAAGGAGATCTTGGCCGCCGGCGGTGGCTGGATCTGCAGCGGCGGTCGACTCGGCTCGAGACAGCGGCGTTCGGTGCTCGAGGAGGCGGGCTCGGCGCTCGAGGAGACGGCTCGGCGCTCGAGGAGGCGGGCTCGGCGCTCGAGGAGGCGGTTCCTCTCGGCGGCGGCGGCTTCCCGGCTTCAGCGGCGACGACGACGACGACTCCGGGCGGCGGCTTCGAGTCTAGGGTTAGGGTCAGGTTCTGGATGTCGGGGTCTGGGTACGTGTCCGGGATGGACACGAGGGTTGTTGTGGGGGACGTATCCGGGGCTGGACACGGGGACTCGATGCACAGTGGACGTGTCCGGGTTGAATGTACTGGTGTGGGGGTTGTGTCCGGGTGTGTCGGACACGGAATCTGATTGTAATGTTGTAACTGGACACAGAAAATGAATGGATACTGTGGGACACCCGGGGTCGGACCCGAGGCCATCACGGCTGACAAGGTGATGCTGGACACACGGACACGAGCACACAAGATGATGGTGATGGCTTGTTGGCTTGGGAATTGTGGAGGCTAGCTAATAATTAGGAGATTAGGGTTTCTTGGGAATGGTGAGAAGGAGAACTTAAATAGGGAGAAGGGTGTGGGATAAAGGGTTGCGGGTTGGCCCAATGATGAATGGCCCAGAATTAATATAAAGGGCTTTTCATGTGGGAAGAATGGGGGCGTGAATGGGAGACGGAAAACGATAAATTAAATAGAAAAGAAATTTAAGAAAAAATGATTTTAAGAGGCTTTCGATTAGCTACTAATTAAACTCATTTTTCAAAATATTAGGAAGTATGTAATTCATTTATTTACTACCCCAATTAATTATAAAATTTATTATGAAGAAACACTAGTCTTTTAATTAATTTTATCAAATAACTAACTTTATGATTTCAAGCCAATAAACATTTGAAACTAGAGAATATATATACATTATTATTTATTTATTTTTGTAATACATCGTCAATTAGGAAAAATGATTTTTATAAAGATTTTTAAAATACCTTCTAAAATCAAACATCGTTCAAAATCAAATAAAGATTTTCAAGGAGAATTATTTTATAAAATTTAATATTTTTAAAATAATTTAAAATCTAAAAATTTTGGAAATTGGAAATCGGAGGTTACAAGTCTATCCACCTTAGAAAAATTTCGTCCTCGAAATTTTAGGGATGACTAGGATAGAAAAATTTGTTGTTATAATGATGAATATATCATTGAAGAAAATATTTCTATGAGGAAAATATTTACCAAACAGAAGGAAACATGAAGAAAAGAAAATATGGTTTAAGACAGGAATAATTTGAAGGAATCATGGCTCGGCCTTGAATCCTCTAGAAGGTTTAGGTTTGGGAAGTAGACACGATCACTGAGAAAACAGAAAATTGGAATAATGCACGTTACCTTTCAAAGTAACTAAACCAAGGAAGACCCAGTATAACGAATGATATAGACATGAAAGTTATAGCTAATTCGAAAGATACGGTCGACCATTTGATTTAAGAAACTTAAATACATCCAAGAGACATCTAATCGCCTTTCTTGATTTCTAGGAAAAAGAAGTAGTCTTTACTACCATCTGGAAAATAATCCTTCCTTTTTATCCTCATTCATTTTACTTTTCTCAATCTTGTGATTCATCATTAACTAATATCTATAAAAGTTTCAAATTCCACAAACTTTATTAGATTAGATCTTAGAATTTCTGAATCAAAATTTATTACATGTCCAAAATCCTTATCATCAAACTCGAGTTTGTTTATCTTACATCAACTATACCTCGCTTATTTTCTTCGATTTCAAATGTTACTGTCATGGTCAAGATTTTAATTTAAATCACAACCTCAATATACCATGATCTTACCTTACGACCTTCAATTATATGATCCCATAATCAATTATATTATAATCTTCTTTACCATAAGCTTCATTTCATTCCATATTTCTTTATCCGTATGTATAATGTTTCCGAATTTTGAACCAATATTTTTTTTTTCCTCCTCTGAATTTATTATCCCAATGTAAAATTTACTACTCAATCCTTAATATTTTAATTGAATTCCAGTCGTATCATAATCTCCTCAAATTTTGAGTAAATAACTAAATACAAAATTTACTATCCAATCCTTTTAATTGAAATCCAATCGATGCATATTTATAAAACTTAAAAATCTGCATCCCAAAATTTAACTTTAAACACTCATCAATCATCTTACTCCTCTAACTCAATTTCAATTGATGCTTATTCCAATCTAACTCCTCATCCCAAGAATTTAATTCGACACTATTCCATTTACGATTTTATTTTCTGATTTTCGTTTTCCTCAAATATTCAACGATGCGATGCTTCCAGAATCTTCAATGCAACATTCATAATATATAAAATTTCTATCTTGCAATCAAATAGATAAAATGATAATCTCTCGAATTTCTCAAATTTTAAATAATCAATTCAATCATATCAAGACCTCCTTAAAATTAATTAAATCCTCAAATTTTTGGTTCTGTCAATTTCTTAACTCTCCTTTCAAGTCAATATTTATCCTCGAGTTTCAATCATCCTCAATCTTCGTAAAATTAATGATCCGCCAATTCTTTTATTAACGCCTTAACTCTTTATTTAATTAAATGCTTATCCACAAGTTTAATCATCTTGTCCCTTTTTGTCAGTCATAACCTTGTCATAGATCTTCGCTATGGTCAAAACCCCAATGACACTACCAGAATAAGCTAAAATAGCGACGCCCAAAAACGTCGCTAAATAACAAAAAAACGTCGCTAAAAAATTTTAGCGACGTATTTAGCGACGTTTTCACGCAGTCGGGAAAAACCAAGTCGTCGAAAGGAAAAACGTCGCTAAACGTCGCTATGCCGACGTATTTTAGCGACTTTTTTGTGTCGCTAAATTTAGCGACGTTTAGCGACTCCGAGTCACTAAATAGCGACGTTTATTAAAGTCGCTAAACGTCGCTAATTAGCGACTTATATAGCGACGTAACAGCGACGTATTTAATGACCTGGCAGTACTGCCATGTCAGCAATTTGCGACGTACAGCGACATATTTAGCGACGTTTAGCGACGTCTTTAGCGACGGCTAATTACACGTCGCTAATTAGCGACTTTTTTAGCGACTTATAGTAACGTCGCTAGACGTCGCTAAACGTCGCTAAATACGTCGCTAAAGTTACAAAAAAATTAAAAAAAAACCTGAATTTTTCCAAACTATTATTCCTGCAATTTATAAATTTCTAATTTAAAATATACCCGGAGCAACCCTCCGTTGAATTCTATGGGTTCGTCGACCCCTTCGGTGGAACACTCAACACCGGATTAACAATATTGAATATGAATAAAAGTATCACAGTCATACAATTAATACACACAAATATTATAGACAGTCAATAAAAGTTTTACAGTCACACAAAATGGGCATAAACAGCATCACAGTAACACAAAAAGGGCATAAACAGCATCACACTCACACAAAATGGACATAAACAGCATCACATAATATATAAGTATCAGAGTATCACAGTAACACAAAATGCATAATATATAAGTATATGAAACATTATAGTATCAATCTCGAGAATTTCCAAAATGGGGCAGATACCAGTCCCTCAAATACTGCGCATAAGCAGCGTTAATGTTATCAAGCTCCGCTATGGGTGCTGGGTGACTGGAACTCCCCGTCTGAGATACCGCCGCGATAGGTGCTGGGTGGCTGGAACTCCCCGTCTGAGATACCGCCGCGATAGGTGCTGGGTGACTGGAACTCCCCGCAGGTGGTATCTCTTCCTCCTTAACAGTAGTCGGCATCACTTCCTCCTTAACAGTAGGAGGTGTCGCTCTCTTGGGTGCCATCTGGTAAGATAGATGAAAACAAAGAATTAGCAAATTGACTATATAGCAGTATAGATCATTCTAAAGTAGATTATAAAGCTTTATGTATCATTCTAAAGTAAGATAGATGAAAACAAAGAATTAGCTATTGGAACGGAAGCATAATTTAATTAAATAGCACACCAATTAATATTAAATCACTAAAAATAAAATAACTATACAAAATGACAAAATTATCCTCATCTAAAAATGTGGGGGTGACACTAACCAATACACCCACTGACACTGCATTACCCAACTTACACTAATTACTTAACTTTCAACTGAACATCGCATCATCCAGGCCCCCCCCCCTTTAGTCACTTCATAGTTCAATATTACCACCACATACATGCTATCAAGATACACACCCTCAAACTTTCTCACTTGTCATTTACTACTGCCACTGCTAACATTTTTGTTAAAATTTCATCACTGAACTTCTGCTCTTCTAATTATCAGATTGCACAGAGCACCATGTATGTGCTTGGCACAAGTATCTCATCATCCTTACAACACTTAAGTCACTGCTATTGAGCAGTGACTCTCCTCCCCTTAGTACAACTCGAGCACCAATTGGCTCCCTCACACAGATACAACAGCAGTACCAACTACCAATACTTCTCCTATCTCTTGCGGTGTTGCTCTCTCTCTAGCAGTGCAACATAAGTTGCAGCTGTTACTGATACTTCATAGCCCGACCACAGCACAGTGCTGCCCAACCCTGTTGTGTAAGCACCAAATGATGTGTACTGATATGTGCATATCACTCTACACTGCTATCACAGCTTCTATAAGCTAACCAACACACCACTTATTCCCCCACTGCCACATACACACCATTAGTCACACAGGCACCTCATTAGTTAAGGGACACACACACACAACCACGAAAATACACACACACACACACTCACACACACACACACACACATATATATATATATATATATATATATATGACATCTACACAAATACATATATCATAGCCTCCAATATAACACACACACTAGCATTTAAACAAACACTTAAAGTGTATAACTAGAAAATTATGATACACATCCATTGAGAAGCCCAAAATCCTAAAGCCCCTTAAAAATCAACAACAAAAAGTAACCTAAAAAAACACTTACAAGCAAAGCAAACCCTAACCCTAACCCTAATCCTAACCCCAGGTCAAAAAACCTAACCCTATCCCTAACCCTAACCCTAACCCCAATCCTAAACCTAACCCCTGCGTCTGTGTCTGTGTGTCGTGTGTGTGTCGTGTTTGTGTGTGTGTCGTCTATGTGTGTCGTGTGTGTGTGTGTGTCGTGTGTGTCTGTGTGCGTGTGTCGTGTCTGTGTGCGTGTGTCGTGTCTGTCAAGTGTCTTGTGTCAGTGTCACATGAGAGAGAGAGAGAGAGAGAGAGAGAGAGAGATTACCTAGAGCTCGAGGAGGAGGAGGGGGAAGCCGGAGTAGACGCAGCCGTGGAAATCCGGTCGCCGGAGAGGGGGGGGGGGGGGCGGGGGAATTCGAAAGGTTTCGAAAATTTCGACGAAATTTTCGACAGACGGAGAAAAGAAAACCGAGCCCTAATTAAACAAAAATTAGCGACGTTTAGCGACGTCAAATAATTACGTCGCTAAAATTAAAATTAGCGACGCAAATGAAGTCGCTAAATACGTTGCTAAATTTTTTTGATATATACGTCGCTAATTACGACGCTAAACGTCGCTAAATCAGATATATTAGCGACGTTTAGCGACCTTAATTGAACTTATAGCGACTATCCTTTTAAAATCTTAATAAAAGTCGCTAAACGTCGCTAAATGTCGCCATTTAGCGACGTCTAGCGACGCGTTTTACAGAGTCGCTGATTTAGCGACGTTTTAACTAGACGTCGCTAAAATACGTCGCTAATACCGCTTATTCTGGTAGTGTGATCATGGTTTAAGAAAACTCTACTTACAGCCATGCAATTTGAGAAAATATATAGGTCATGTGTCTTTTGTCATGGTATTTCAGTCTCGGTTAGGGGTACTACTAGTTATATTTTAACAAGAAAAATCATGCATGTGAACCACAGTACTAGGAAAATCAATCAATCAATCGAAAGGCGAAAGAAAAGGAACATTAGGAAGGAAGAAGGATCATGTTAACATATTACTTGTAGTGTCCACTATCTCTAACAAACACTTAACTCTAGTACACTAACAAATTCCTATTCATGTACACTGGTACCCATATCAACTAATCATATATTAATATTCATATCTCTCATCTACCAAAAATAAATCCTCAAAATAATCGTCAAGGTTTAACTTCCCGATCAACTTAAAATAAAATGCATATACCTCCTCAAAATTAGGTACTTCACATCGAAATAAAATTTAATCACTTCTAAAATCTTTGTAGCCTTAACTATGTTTAGTGAATCAAATTTAAATCCTCTATATTTTAACAACATAAAATCTCAACTCCTTAAAATTCTGAAAATTTAAAATTCATTTCCACCTTTTAATTTATAACTCCTCTATATACATATTAGTGCTCACGGTCTCTGATACTCAAGGTGCTCTCAATACCTCTATTGTCTAGAACTGTGTACTAATTTGTACTGCCTGAATCACTTGCACTATTACCTCCAATGATCAAAGTTACCATCAACTGTGTTTTCTTTCATAATTTTATTTTTATGTCAACTGGTATATCATCTAATTATCATCACACCGAGTGCTTACTGTTACTAGCACCATTTTCAGTAATCCTTGATATAGAATCATCGGCACTCTTGGTATTATATCACTAGCTGCATTAATGGATTATCTCATCAAGCTCATTAGACTCATGATCACCTGTATCCTCTATAACACTCATGTTTCTTTACTCTCATGGGTATGTGTATGGTTCCTCATCTCGATGGTTGTATATGTATTTCCTTCAATCCTTTAAAGCCTATTAAACTAATCCGTGATACGCTTCACAACTTCCATTACTAATCCCGATATTTCTCTACTTATGACATCTCATTAAACCCTTTATACATATACATTTCCTTACCTTTAACATTTCCGATATCAATCATCAAATTGGACATCATGCTCCACAAATCCTTAACACAATTCCCGGATACTTAATCGTTTACATAGATCACTCAATTACATAATCATGATTATCCAGGACGGGTAATTGGCTCTGATACTAACTCTGAGAACTATCACTGATACTCTATACTCTCCTCAACTCTTAGTCTCTAATGACACTACTCCCAGAATCATTGGTACAAGGTACTATGCTAAGGCTAACTCTAGATTAAAGCCTACTGCTCACATGTCCAACTAAGAAACACTTACAACTCACTAGCAACACAGTCAATACTAATACAAGACACAAACAAAATTACAAGCCACTAATTATCATACTTAACAAGAAATCCTCAAGGAATAGGAGCTCAAAGACTGAATTGAGGACAGAAGGTATCTTTACTGCTAGTAAAGAAAGAAGCGGTGGAACAAAGTCCTGGAATAACAGAAATAGATAAGTCTTGAGATGATATTTTAAGAACCAATTTAGGATACAACCTGATAATCATACACGTCTGTCTGAAATCATGACACTCAGAATCCTCGCCACGCCAGTAAGCATAGATGCGATAAACGATAGGTTTCGTAACTAAGGTATGCACTCTATAATCATGTCGTCTAGAATCTTTGCCACGCCAACCGGTATGGCTGCGAAAGACTCTAAGCTTCATAACTATAGTATGTACATCCAAGTCAGGTTCCTACGTTCTCGTCACCACAGCTAATATGGCTGCGATAAATTCTAGGTTCCATAACCAAAGTAGACGTTTTACCTTCCTCACTGTCCTCATCAATATATGTCATCAGATGATACCATAAATCCTAGTCCATAAAAATTCATCTCAATTTGAAATCAACTCAACAACGATACCAAGAATTAAAGTTAACAACTGGTCAACAAGAATCAACTCAACAATGATACCAAGAATTTAATTTAATAACTGCTCAACAAGAATCAAGTTCAGTAACAACAAGCGAGAGCGGACGGAAACAAGGAAAGATTTAAATTGAAAATAAGATTCTCATGGGGTCATCCCAGGAAATCTTTCAAGAATTTGTGATTGAGTATCCTCTCTCATCCTAGTATCCTATGTCCTATATTCTACAGCAGGCACGTAGTAGTACAACTATAACGTCGCACCACCACGACATCGCACAACTTGCGAAGTGAGACCTGCATGGGCCACCACTAAAAATGTGTCACGACCCGCACCCGGTTTAGGGCACGAGAGTGTGGGTACGTCCAGCCTACGCCGCAGCATCGGCGGTAGAACGTTGTCTAGGTCAAGTACTATCTAAACAGTCTCACTCTAGTATCCCACTCCATAAGGAGACGGGGATAAAAATAAATCTAGAAATACTCAATCACAACTACAGCACGATAGGGAATGAAGAAATAAAAGAATATAATACAAGTCTAATGACAACATAATCATACCTGCAATCCTTAACTTCCAATCCCCAAGTGTCAGAAACTAGTCTACTATGGTCACAGTCTGGAAAAATATTTTCCAGTCAGGAAGGAGCAAAGTACATCTCTAAATAGCAGTTCTATATAAATGACATAAACTATGTAGCAGTTCTAGATGGAAACATACCAGATGCATGTATAGGTACGAGAAATGTACAATGAAAGGAATACTGGAAATACTGTAAGTAAATGCAGGAAAAGAAGCAATATGTCAATGAGCAAGAGTTCTATGACTAAGTGTGTGAGTACTAGCTTTGACATATGATCGGCTTGGGAACTTGATCAGGCTGGTTACATGTGATTAGCTATGGTTCATATAAGGTCAGGCTAACCGTTGGTTAGCTATGATGCATGTAGAGATCAGGCTAATCACACGTAACAGCTATGGTTCATATAAGTGGTCAGGCCGCACCCGACGTGAGATGTGGGGTGAGCTATGGTACATATAAAGTTGGGTATGATCACATATCTACACTAAAGTACTCCCCAAACCCCCCCCCCCGACTGGTATAGTAGATCCAATCATGGTACGCTATGGCACGGGATTCCCTAGGAAGGTAGCAAATCTCCCCGGGAATCAGTGTCTGTACATGCACAAGATATCAAGGAAACAAGTCTTGTACAAGCTACACCATGAATAAGGAATAACATCTTATGACGAGATCCGTGTATACCAATCCGTGTAACCAACGTGTCAGGAACATGGATATTTACACTAGATACAGTGAACATAGGAGATATCATAAATTAGAAACTAATCAGAGAATGTACTCGCCTTGGGTCCTTAGCTGGTAAAACCAATGTCCTGTCCCAGATGTACCGTCTGGAGGAACCAACAGTCCTAAAAATGTTTCAAATACAACATTGGCATCAGATGCTACACTAACACCTCATAAATACATGAACTCAGGGGCTCTGCCAGGTATGGCACTAGTCAACTAGGGTCATCTAGTAGGGATAAGTATATAAATACACATATCATTAATTATCATTAATACTTACAATATATATATATATACCGAGTTAAATGTATTTAGAATATATATATATATATTTATGCCTTTTAAAATGCATATTTGATTTATACTCGTTGAACATTATATATGTATGCTCATACATATACTAAAATACACATTTATTAAACATATACCCTTAAAATATATATATATATATATATATTTATATATATATATACCAAAAATAAGAATTATACTATATACAAATTTAGAATTTACGTAAAAGCCAATATATTTATGCATCTATAGTAAAATTGGTCACCAGCCCCAAATAAACAATTTTGAACTAAGTTTTATTATTGAAATTATTTCTTAATAATAATATAACCCAAAACTTATTATTTTTGTGTATACAACCAAAATCCTTATATTTTACTAAAATAAAACTAAACTATTTAAATATAACTTAACTAATTATATTAAATTCCTGATTATAAATTCAATTAACTAATTATATAAAATAAACTAATTATATAAATAACTAATTATATAAAATAAACTAATTTATTAAGAATTTACTTAACTAATTATGAATTAATGAAACCTATTTTGAGTTAATTAAACTAATTATAAATTAACTATTACAATACATTAAATACTTAAACTAATTACAATTTAATTAACTAATTAATCTAATTAATTAATTAACTTAACTAATCACACTTAACTAACTAATTTAATTATTCTAAATGATTAATTACTTAACCATTAATTAAATTAACTAACACTAAGTTAATTAAATACTAATTATACTAATTCAATTACTAACTATAGACAGAACAGAAAGGGGGAAAGAGGGAATGGAGAAAGGGGCTCACGATGGGGAGGGTTCCCTTCGCCGGCGCGGTGGGGGTCCGTCGGGCAGGGCGTCGGCGCTCCTGGTCGAGGCGGCAGCGGATCGGGGTTCGAGGCGGCTGCGGATCTGAAGCGACGGCGGCGGCGCTCGGGTGTTTGGCTCGAGGAGATCCGACGCGGTGGCGGCTTCGAGGCTCGACGACGGGTCGTCGGATCTGTTCGGCGGCGGAAGGAGATCTTGGCCGCCGGCGGTGGCTGGATCTGCAGCGGCGGTCGACTCGGCTCGAGACAGCGGCGTTCGGCGCTCGAGGAGGCGGGCTCGGCGCTCGAGGAGACGGCTCGGCGCTCGAGGAGGCGGGCTCGGCGCTCGAGGAGGCGGTTCCTCTCGGCGGCGGCGGCTTCCCGGCTTCAGCGGCGACGACGACGACGACTCCGGGCGGCGGCTTCGAGTCTAGGGTTAGGGTCAGGTTCTGGATGTCGGGGTCTGGGTACGTGTCCGGGATGGACACGAGGGTTGTTGTGGGGGACGTGTCCGGGGCTGGACACGGGGACTCGATGCACAGTGGACGTGTCCGGGTTGAATGTACTGGTGTGGGGGTTGTGTCCGGGTGTGTCGGACACGGAATCTGATTGTAACGTTGTAACTGGACACAGAAAATGAATGGATACTGTGGGACACCCGGGGTCGGACCCGAGGCCATCACGGCTGACACGGTGATGCTGGACACACGGACACGAGCACACAAGATGATGGTGATGGCTTGTTGGCTTGGGAATTGTGGAGGCTAGCTAATAATTAGGAGATTAGGGTTTCTTGGGAATGGTGAGAAGGAGAACTTAAATAGGGAGAAGGGTGTGGGATAAAGGGTTGCGGGTTGGCCCAATGATGAATGGCCCAGAATTAATATAAAGGGCTTTTCATGTGGGAAGAATGGGGGCGTGAATGGGAGACAAAAAATGATAAATTAAATAGAAAAGAAATTTAAGAAAAAATGTTTTTAAGAGGCTTTCGATTAGCTACTAATTAAACTCATTTTTCAAAATATTAGGAAGTATGTAATTCATTTATTTACTACCCCAATTAATTATAAAATTTATTATGAAGAAACACTAGTCTTTTAATTAATTTTATCAAATAACTAACTTTATGATTTCAAGCCAATAAACATTTGAAACTAGAGAATATATATACATTATTATTTATTTATTTTTGTAATACATCGTCAATTAGGAAAAATGATTTTTATAAAGATTTTTAAATTACCTTCTAAAATCAAACATCGTTCAAAATCAAATAAAGATTTTCAAGGAGAATTATTTTATAAAATTTGATATTTTTAAAATAATTTAAAATCTAAAAATTTTGGAAATTGGAAATCGGAGGTTACATAGACACCGATTCAGGAACAGGTTGGCCCCCTGCTCTATGAATCCTGTGTCATAATGTATCATAGTTGGATCCACTATACTAGCCAGGGGACGAAGGAAGTATTACCTTGTTATGTGATCATATCCCACCTACTTGTGCATAGCTCACCCTCACTACACGTAGGGTGTAACCTGATCTTATTACTTGTATATAGCTTCCCATATATGATTGGCATGATCCCCTTACTTGTACTTGTGCATAATTAATCTATATGATTGACCTGATCCCTTACCCATACTTGTGCATAACCAATCATAAATGGTAGTGCCTGATCTTGTCCTAAGCCGATCATATAGCAAACTAATATTTTGAACACTTAGCTAGTTTACTTTATTCTTATTTTCTAGTTTGTGCTTGATGAGACTGATATTCACCTGCTTACTCACTGCTGATATGTTCTCCTACTTCCTTTTATTACTAGTATTACATTTCTATCATGTATATTTATTACTCACTGTTTTATCGTCTTTATCAATTTAATTGGAACTGCTGTTAGTTTATGTGCTTCGCTCCAATCCTAACTAGATAATATTTTTCAGTGATTGTTGTGCTCTATATCCCAGGATTTTAGAGTGATGCTATAGACATGACTGCTTTTACACTGTGGACCTTGAGGTAATAATTGTAGAGATCTAGCATATTATTTCTTATCCCATATCATGTCTAGTATCATTTCTTTAGAATGTTAATTGGTTTATCTTCCTTATTCATTCTACCTTTAGATTTTGTGATTAATTATAGGATAGAATTCGTTGTATTAGTATGATTGATAGTTATATATTGATGACATAAACAATATTCTTTTGTTGATGCTGCGGCGTAGGCTGAACGTACCCACGTACTCGTGCCCGAATATCCGGGTGCCGGTGGTGACAAGTACAGCCACAGAAAGATTTCTTCTCTCTTTCCTACTTTAGAATCCTTATATAGGGGTGAACGGGCGGTGGTCAAGATAGGTGGCCGGTGCTTCGTTTCCAATATTTTAAAAAGTGAATGATGCTTCGGGACAACCAGGGTACACGTCTTAGCAGTACGAGATCCCAAAAGATCTGCCCAAAAGTCAAAATGCCATGATTCATCGCTGACTTGACACCTTGTCAGCAGGAAGGCAGCAAGGCAATATCCGATGCTCCAAACAACATGATGCCCCAAATGATTGGATGCGCCAAGTAGGAGATATTTTATATATGTGTAGTAGCAGCCAATGGGCCTATCTCCTCCATGCTTCTGTTCAAAGTATTCCAAATTTAAAACTTATAAAGTTTATATTCAGAAACTTTGAAGGGGGTCTTGTAGAACCATGGAAAATCTCTACCATGCGCTGCAGTGATTAAGACCCATGCGCCAAAGTGATCCAGAGCCATATGCCAGAGAAGTCTAGAGCCATGTGCCGTCAACAACCAGAGTAGTGTTCCCGTATGCCAAGTAGCGCCAAGCGCCACTACCACCTCGCTGATTGCCATGCACTAATAACAACCAAAGTAATCCAGAGCCATATGCCAGAGAAGTCTAAATCCATGTGCCGTCAACAACCTGAGTTTTATTCTCGTATGCCAAGCAGCGCCAAGTGCCACTACCACCCCGCTGATTGCCACCCCACTGTATGCCAAGTTCCACTACCACCCCGCTGATTGCCTAGTGCCAGCAGTGCCATGCACCACTACTTCTCTAGTATTTTTATGCGCCAGCAGTGCCATACGCCACTACTATCCTATTAATCTACATGCGCCAGGTGGACGTATTCCCAAGGTGTAATAAAAAAATATCATAACACGTGTCACAAGTATTATACACATCAGCAACCCATATCTCGATTTTCCATGTGAGAACCGAAAAATAGCATGCGCCTGCAGGAGAACATGCACCGACATGCAATCTACACACGTATGCGCCTACTAAAGCCTTCTTAAGGCCATAAATAGTAGAAATTTCCCACATGTAAAAAAGAGAAGAGGAGGACCGCCACCATGACCATAAAGAAAGAAGAAGAAGACAGAAGTGCCTCGAAGCCTCGTCAATCTCCTTGGTCCTAGATCATCAACGGAGTAAAGGAGCCACTGCAGTGCTCGATCTCTTCCGTCACACTTGCCCAAAATCTTATCTTTTTATTGTACTTAGATTCTTTTGTATTGGGGATTCTTTTGTATTCTATTTGTCAATTCTAAATCAATACAAAAGTTCGTTCAACTTTTTCTATATTTTTTGTGCGATGTCGACAAGTGACAATGGCCTTCATAATGAAGGTTGAACACTGGTCACATTGTGTAGTGCCCATTGAGAATTTTACCGTCGGTAGTAGGTTGTATCCCAAGTGTCCATGAGCACTATTTCAGAGGTTCCGACAGGCAGTTTTGGGTTCTTCTGTCTGAAATGCTTATTGTAGATGTGCACAGTCTTATTTTTCCTCTGCTTGGTGTCAATGAGGGTTGATATGGTTTCTTTCATGCCACCATCATAGAATCTAGCGAGGAACAAACTCTCCAGGTCGTCAAATGATCTAATGCAGTCATCTGGGTGATTGCTTTGGTTAAAGCTTCAATGAATAGCTTGGTAAGTAATGCATCGTCCCACGGCAGATGCACCGTTTGGGACCCGAGTAGTTGAGGAACTGGCAGGGAAAATTTTTGCTATCAAAAGGTATTAACGACTGTGGTTTATACTTTAATGGACACATCACCTTGTCCCATTCGGGAGGATAAGGCTGACTTATCCCAAGCTTTTGGAGCATTTCTTGGTTATTCATGGAGTTCACAAGAGTTCGTAGTTCTCGGATGGTCTCCTGCGTGCAGTCAGCTTGTAAGGGAATAATCGATTGCAAGGTAACTGGTGGAGTTTCTTGCATCCCTGGCAATGAACCTCTACCAAGAAGCGGGGGAGTAAGGCGATTTGGCGTAGTGCCGCCATTATTGCTCTTTACATTTTCCTGGTGCGTCGCCGGTTTTTGCAATGCAAAGAGGAGTTTTAGCATATCCTTGATGTTATAGATGGCACTTTTGAGGGCATCTACCTGTTGATTACTGCGGTCGACACCCTCGGGTTCATCACCAATTGCATATATGGAGGCAACTCATGGGATGATAGAAGGAGTAGTTGACATCATAGTATAATCAGAAGACATATTATTAACCTCGGACTCCTAGGCACACTATCCCCAGGTGGAGGCTGCTCCTCGTACCCTTCAGATTCATGTGACTCGCTATCCTCAAGATAGGTTGGATTATTGTGAAACATGGGGAAATTGCCAGCCCTCCTGTTATGCTACAAGAGTTGCTCTAGTTAGCTGCATGTCCTGCCCAGGCTCTGAGGGAATGCTACCCCAAGATCTAGACTTAGTGCTAGATTGCGAGCGAGTATTATGGAATACTCCCTCGGTAGGAATAGCTCAGTGGCTATTCGTTGGAGTCCCTCTACGCCGGCTTGTAACTATACGAGGATTAGTTGTTCCCTTTCGAGGATCAGGAACACTACGAGATGGGCCCCAAGTCATATAGCATGGGGCAAAGGATAACTCCTCTTTGCCCTCCCCATCCTATGCTGACTTCTAGAAGCATTGTCGGGTAGAGGCGGTGGGTTCAAGCCGCTGGAAGGCTGACTTTGATTGTGCCTTCCTTTCCCTCACACAATAACAAAGGATCATAATTTTGCACAGTGTGGGCCGAGTTCCCTCACTATGGAGGGCCAACCCCTGTCCTTGTGCTCCTGATTAATCATATTGTGCATATTAAGGGAGGATTAGGAATGTTGCATTGTTAAGCTTGTGCCGGTCTGATCATGGGATCGCCACCCCTTGTGTGTAGACTTGGAGCTCAGTACGCTCCTTCGTCTTCTGTGCACAAGTATTGATTTAACGCTTTATCGTGCCCTCGTCTTGACTTGTACAGCTTTGCACGTGGTACGGCATAATAGAGATCTGGACACAAGTCCTCTACATTGGCATCTCTGCTTCTGGTTCTGGCTCTTGCGCCAAAAGTGTCAGCTTCCCTGTGTATGCGCAGATAAACTCCTTAGCACAGGCTGGGTCGAACGTCAGGGCATTTTTTGGTTTGCTCTGGATGTCTGGAGACATACGCAGAGACTTAAGTGAATACTTCTCCAAGGACCCCTCGACATCAAGTTGCACTATATTGCCAAGGTTATCCTGACTCATGCTAACTTTGTTGCGATAACGTTGTAATTTTTTCCCCTCGGGAGGCACACTGGACTGTCCAAGGATATCTTCCATAAAGCTATGGATGAGTGGATGGGTGCTACGTTTTGCGCATTTAGAGTTGGAGGAGTGGTCGATATTCCTTCTTCCATATATAGAATGCAATGTCTGGGCCCGCGCACTGGCAAGACCCATAGGTCGGATAGGGGAGTCGTGGTGGGTTGATTTTATGCCCGGTGTGCAGACAACC
This sequence comes from Iris macrosiphon, assembly GCA_036927795.1. NCBI lineage: Eukaryota > Viridiplantae > Streptophyta > Magnoliopsida > Asparagales > Iridaceae > Iris > Iris macrosiphon. The sequence goes on along the minus strand of JAYESA010000009.1, from coordinate 124,606,632 downwards.
AACTTAAGGAGTGGTGCGTATATGTGGTCTTCACTAGACCATGCGTGGACAGAGCCTCCTTCTTGCTAGGATCCAGTCACTTTGTTTCTATCGCTCCGTGCATGGAGCGCAATGACTCGACATGGTCACTGGCAGGGCAAACAGTCACGCGTGCATCAGTTTAGGCCGGGTCGGCCATGAAGGCCTGGTCGTTCACCTGATGTGTAGGCAGTGTCTTTTCATCTTGAGCCTTCACTGGGCGGCATGCGGATATATATTTTCCCTTATTGTCGATGGCATTCAGGTAGGCTATGCGAGACTTGGGAAGCCAGGCCTTCTAAATCGTCTTGGGCTTCGTCGCTCTCAGTGAAGGGCTTGAGCTACCCCCGTAGAGCATCTCCTCAAAAGCCTGTTGGTCGAATTGCACGACCAACATCATCTGCGTCATGCCACTCATCGCAATATTGGATTGTGCCACCATCTTCTCGTCAGTGGGGAAGGTAGTCCCTAGCGGAGTCGCCATTTCTGTTTTCCTCTCCTATTTTTGGGCCGCGGTGGCAGAAAAAGCTTGCTTCTTTCTTTCGTATAACGGTAAAAAACAACACACTTGTTTTTTTGCTTACAAAGAATCCTAAATACATAAAGAATTCTAATTACAAGCAAAAATAAGAAAAGATTCTAGGGAAGTGGGGCTGTAGAGATTAATTCTGTGGTCGACTTCTTTACTCCGTTGATGTTCTGATACGAAGATGAAAAAAAGCATCTTGGCTCTTGCTCCAAGCGCTGTGGAGGAGAGTATGGATGACAGGAAGGTTCAAGCCTTCGAGGGCATAATATCTCCCGATACCCTCGCTACCCTTGATCACTCGACCTCAAGTTTCGATTGCATACTAGCTATCGATTCACTCAAATACGCGGTCCTCGGCCCTTTGAAATGGCATAAGTCCCAAGTTATTTATAGGCTAAACTTCCAACCTAGGACTTTCGTATGGGGTATAGAAAAAACTCACTATTTTTGACCATTTGTGCCACTTGGAACCTTTGTGTAGGGTCATTGACTACACTGACTTTAGTTTGTGTGCCACGTGTCACCTGGTACGAGGAATATGGTTAGTTTTGATAATTGTGCCTTTAACCTATCGGCAACCTACGCCACTACTCTGGCGACTATACATTTTGTCAGTTGACAGCCTGTGCCACTACTCTGGCAGCTCTGCATCTTTCTAAAAGAGGGGACAAATGACGACCTGCGTAGAGGCCATGTTACAATGCTTAGTTGCAATCGTAACCATTCTGCTAGGGGAGAGCCTGCACTATTACTCTGGCAGATGTGCATCGAGCTAAAGGAGGGCAATTGGTAGACTATGTTGAGGCCACGCCACACCCGTCAGTGGAAATTACATTGGTTGGGCCCAGAGTATGAGCTGTCTCTGACCGTTTTTCTTTATGTGGAATGGCATAGTAGCCTGCGCTGCATGTCTGCCATGAATACTGCCAAGAAGGAAGACAGGTGACAGCTTGTGCTGCTTCCTTCAGGGGGAAGAAGCCATCATGGTGCTTACTTCATCGCTGTCTTTTCTCCACTCATGTGTCTATAGCATTTCAGAGGGGCACAAAGCACAAAAATCTGTCAGTCTCTTTATTTAATGCTTTGGAAACATCTAATTTGACCTATTGTCCATGTAGGACAGTGGCGTAGGAGCCTTACTATTTTTAATTGGCATAGAGTGAACGTGTATAGATTTCTCTGGGGTGGCATAGAATATGTAGAGTCCTCCCTTGGGGGTACTCTGGTCTTGTCTATTCAGCTGGCGCAGAGAGACTTTTTTTTCTTCTACAGCACGTACGGGTTATTCTGCGTTGGCATTCTGTGTGAGCTACTATGCTTGCTTCTGCGTGTGCCTCTATGCATGTCTCTGTGTGGGCTTCTGCAGGTATCTACACGGGTCTCTGAACTTGCTGTTGTACAAGCGCACAGGGTAATGCTGATTGCGGGAATCAAACTATTATAGAAAGATTTGGTCAATTATTCATATCCGTTATTTGTCGGATTTGAATTTAATTGAATCCTATCTTTCTATAATTAACTGGCATCCAGAATTAGGGTTAGGATTTTATCCCAACTCTATAAATACTCTCTTCATGTCTCCTTTGTGGACTAACTCTGCAATAGAGAGACAAAAGAAAGGATTGAGCGACGGCTGTGATTGGAGTCCAAGAGTTCGTGCGAGTCGATATAGAAGTAATGATGAGCGTTCCAGAAGTTTTTTTAGAACTTGTTGGTTTCTAGGGGCAGATCATGTGAGGTGAATGTAAACCCCCTCAATTATTATTATTTTAGATAGACTAGATAGGGTTAGAAATTTTTGTTTTAGCATCAGGGTGATTGAGGTTTAGAAAAAATTTGTTGCAGTTGTCTGGTTCTTTATTTAAACCCTTGTTGCGCCCTACCATTCCTATAATATTTGGAGCTCAACAATAGCCCTTAATTTCCCAACAAATTATTGCACTCTTGACTTGACAAGCCAACCTAGGCGCTGGACTTTTTCGTCACTCACAAACACACTCCCTTGTGCTCTAATTTAATTGCACAACTTCCTATTCCCAAAATCAATTCTCTAATCCTATGTCGCGTACCTTTGTCGTTGCCATCAACTTTGGGACACAAACTCAACCTGTTTAGCAGAACCAATTAAAGGGTCCAAGACTGACACCCAGTCTACACCGTTCATGACCTTTGTGTCACTCCTAATTTAGACCCCATGTGCCCCCATTTAATTTAAGAACACATGACACTTTATTTTAATTAAATTGGGGATACCAACTTTGACTAATCCTAATTTAACCCCAATTTAACCCATTACCCCATTCATGAAGCCCATACAAAACACACAACACCCCCTCACCCTACACAACACCAAATACCACTTCCCACATTAAATTCTCACATGTTTTCATTCATGTGCAAATACCCAAAAATTGAGGGGCTTGTTTGCAAATATGGTGCTAGGTGTCACTACCCTATTGGTCAAGGCCAATGAAGAAAACCCCCTCCCTCTCTTTGACCGGTCCAATCACCTCACTCTCTCCCCTTTTGTATGAACATTTCTTTCATGTTGCATCTTGGCCCTTCATCCAAAATGAAATATTATCCTCACCACACACTTTCCTATATAATCACTCCTCCTCACCCCCTTTCCCAATGTGCCATCCCTAATCCCTAGGAACCTAGGAAAATATCCCCTCTCTCTCTCTCCTCCTTCTTTCCTACTTCAGCCGAGCATACTTCTCCGTCTCCTTTCTTCTTCTTCACCACTCCTTCTACTTTATTTCTTCTTCTTCTTCTTCTTCTTCTTCTTCTTCTTCTTCTTCTTCTTCTTCAACATAGCATCCAAACTCCGGCCTTCACCGTTCTTCCATGACCTACACCCTCGGCCACCTCCTCCAACATCCTTCACTCGCTACCTTGTCGCTGCCAACCACCCAGCAGCCTCCCCGAGCACCGGCCACCCGCTGCTGCTTCACCACGTCCCACGACCACCACCTTAACTCGCGTCCTCCCCCGCATCTCCACATTACTCTGGCCGAGCCGCTGCTGCCATCTCCATCACTAGCTGCCTCCACCCTCCTGCCTTTCTCCACGAGTACCGGCCACCGCAGCACCACCACCTGCTGCACTCGACTACCTTGACCCATCTCCTCCAACCGTCGACCACTACCCCGCTCCATCGCCAAGTCCATCATGACCACCACCTTCACTCGCCACCCTCACCATCACCCTTTTGTACTCGACCACCCCGACTCCCTTTACGAACCGCCATAACCGCTGCTAGACGACCACCTCCAGTCACCCGAGCACCGGCCACCTTGTTGTTGTCGTCCCCCGTACGACCACCCCCTCGACCCTCCTTCACACTACCCTCGGCCACCTGCTGAAGTCACCGAACCACCACGATCTACTACTACCTCCAGCACCTCGATGAACCACCCTCGCAACACCACCACCTCCACGGCTAGCACCACCATCTCCACAACCAGTTTCACTCCCCATGACCACCACCTCGATCAACGTCTCCTTCATAACAGTCGAGCACCCTGCCATTTCGGTCGAGACGTGTGCCACCCCTATGGTCGAATCCATCCCTGACCGGAGCCACAGTATCGCCCTGCCACCACCCGCAGCCATCGGGGTAACTCCTCACCCATCTCCTGGTTTTAGTGTAGTTTTGCTTCTTGTTAAATAGAACTGTGTTAGGGTTAGGGTTATGAATGCTACACATGTGTTTTAGGGTTTGTGATATATTTCCATGCGTTTTGATGGGTATTGAGGAGTATGTTTATTAAGTATGAAATGGTGTTGTGATATCATAACGTTGGTCATTTATTGAGGACTTGATAACTAATGATGAATTAATAGAGGAGTAGCTATTTATATGTGAAACTATGTTCGAATAATAAAATGACGGGTTATAGTTGAGTATTTAATAATTAATAATTATTTTATTTGAGGATGATCTATTTGAATATACATAATAACGTCTGTAAACACAAGGATGGTATGGTTGAGGATGTGCATAGCTTGAACTACTGAAAGCACCATGATAAATAGTAGGGGATTAAGATTTTGGTTTGATGATGTTATACTGATGATTGATCATAATTAATGCGACGTTCCTTTAGTCATCTTTGGTCAACCCTCTAGTTTAGCGTCTATGTGAGCTGTATGTAAATAAGACTGAAGCATATGCTAGAGTGTGTCACCTCTTATTTTAGAATAGCATCGTGATAGTTTATTGATTGATCTTGTATCTCGTCTCTAGGTACTTCGGGATCCGCGGACTTGGACGTTGTACCGGAGCCCCATCTTCAGCAACCGGATCCAGACAAGTGTACCTTGCCATCCTGTATCTTAGTTTTCAAATTTCTATTTATTTATTCTATGCATTATGCACGCTTTGGATCAGAACCGTTACTTAGCTTCTGGGTCGTAACCAGATGCAGACGTTCGTTGGTAACGTCTGGTAACGATTGTTAGATGTTCGTAATACCTTGATGTACATACTTGGTTACATTATAACCTTAGGACACATTCAGACACCGTCATCGTGCCAGATTTTCTGTATCCTGATACTGTCAGCATGATCGAAATCTGGGATGACTTTAGGATCGTGATTGTTGATAGTTATTTCAGTATGACGAGACTGTTAGATAGAGGTTCAGGTTCAGCGAACACTCGTTGACCTCTTTGGAAGGGGAAGACAGTTACTAGACATTTGGGCTACTCTACACGTGCTTTATATTTATATCTGTCCTATTTATGTAGTGTTCCTGTATCCGGAGTCGTAGTATCACCCGTGTGACTCTGTGCTCGGAGCTACGGTACGCCCCGTGTGTCACTGTGTTCGGAGCTACGATTTTATCTTGGACACCCCATGCGTCGAACATTGTCTTCAAAGTTGTGTCTCACTTAGGTGGTTATGCTAGATTACACCGGTGTTGCACTTGTTTCTTTTTGTTATACTATGGCATACTATTTTTGTACCTTGTTACGACCCTCTGAGGACCTGGTCTCCTGCCAGTTTTTGCAGTGTAGACGATTATGGAGTCTTTGGAGTTGCTAATGGAGTTGCTTGTCTGTTAGGCATTGGTACCAGGTACTTATATCATTTCTACCGGAGTTATGATTATTTATTAAATATTGTTTATTCATCTGCTGATGTAGCCTAGTTTTATAGACTTATATTTTTTTTCGAGTCTATTCGAGTTTGTGTGTTACTGGGCGGCCGAATTTAGCACATGTAGCTCATTCTTGTCTATTCTGTTCATTGTGAAATAAGACATAGATATTTACATTTACTGGATTATTTAGATAGTGACCATTATGGTACAGCTTATACGTATTCGAGTCGGACCAAAGTCTGGTCAAATACGTAGCTGGCATGTTACGTCTTCCTAGTCCTACGTATTTAGGGACTAGGACATGACATATTTTTGTGGTGGCCCGTGCAGGTCGAGAGCATATCGTTTCGGTTACGTTACTGTACCAAACGAGCCTGCAGTTTAGGATTTATTATTGAATAGGATTTCAATCTATAATCAATTTTTAACACTTCCTTTGTAATTGATTATCGCCCTTGGACTTCCAAATTGTATTCGTTCATTTTTTATCAATATCGTTATCATTGTTTCTCATCTCCTTTCATTTCGGAAGGACGAATGCTTGTGCTTGATGGTTCCCTCCAGAAGAAGATTGTAGTCCAGACGACAGAAGACATAATTTGTGTAATATTCTCTGAGAAGATTGTTACCCTCAGTAGGGTAGGTTGATAAGTTCTTTTTTGATTCTAGAACCAGTGTAGAATGTTAGCAAGAGGATTGGAACTAGAAGTACGTTCTTAGAAACGATAAAACCCTACCCTTACTTGAGATAGCAGTAATTTGGGGAAGTACTGGGAACTAGAAAGTTTATTGATCCTAACCCTTTAAAATGATTGATGGAAATGCATAGCCAGATGCTAGGAAGAGTTGTAGTCCATGATGGTGATACCAGAAACGATATTATGAACTGGAGAAGATAAAATTTTAGGCACTCACATGGAAGATGATTATCTGATACCAGAAATTCCAGCGTGTGCTTGGATGATACAATTATTATAATTGCACTATGTGACTCAGAGCAATAAATAACGGAAAGAAAAAATTTGAGGAATACAATTTTAGGGAGAAATTTGAGGAGAAGAATAATACATTAGGGAAGGAAGATTTTTTTTTAGAAGGATTAGTGTTATAAATAGAACGAAGAATTTATTATGAGGTTAAGTCTAGACTATGACATTGTCCTTGTTACCACCTGCACCCAATGTAGGGATGTAAGTCGGGAACAACGCCCAGCCTACGCCACAGAATCGACGGTAGAATGCTGTCTGGGTAATCTATCTAACACTATAATGAACTACCAACAATAATAATATACTCAATCACAGATCTAAGATAGAAACAAGCACAATATGATAAAGAATAAAATAGTCACATACAACTCATGAGTCTAAAATAATAACATCAATGAGTCTGAAAGAATACTAACAAATAAGCTGGAGACAAATCCAGTACAAAAGAATACTAAGAAGCTACTAAACTCGGGTCATCTGTCTCAGTTGGGATAAGTCCCTCCTGAGCCTGGGTCTCTGACTCTAAACTCACAACATCCTGAGGTCCCTAATGTGTAGGGTACCACTCCTCAGTATTATCTGGAAAAAATATATCCAGTCAGGAAAGGAGCAGAGCACATCTCTAACAGCAATTCTAATCAATGATAAAAACTATGTAACAGTAAATAGATGCGAATATACAAGATGCAACAATAGATACATAATAAGAAAATGTTGGAATAAATACAATAATGAATAATATGCCAATGAATAAGAATACTAATGACTAAGTGAGTGAGTACTAGCTTTAACATGTGATCGGCTTGGGAACTTGCACATGAATAATGGCCTGGTTAGTCATACATGCGGTGTATGACCAACACTCACAGGAAAATAATACTTGCACATGAAGGTATGATCACATATCTACACTAATACTCCCCACGCCCGACTGGTATAGTAGATTCAACCATGGTACGTTATGGCACGAGATTCCCCAAGAAGATAGGTAGTCTTTCCGAGAATCAGTGTCTGTATATGTACAAGATAATCAATAAAATAATACTTGCACAAGATACACCATATACCAAAGAAGAACATCTCATCACGAGATCCGGATATACCAATCCGTGTAACCCTCGTGTCAAGAATACATGGATATCTACACTAAATACAATGAACATAGAGGATATCATAAATAAGAAACTATCAAAGAATGTACTCGCCTGAAGTCCAATGAATAGTCTCACAGATGTCTGATACGGTGCCTCGAAGACCTAGATATGGAATATAACATCAATACTAGGTTTCGGAAAGAAAATAAGTTAAACTAGTCAACTTCTAGGTCAACAAGCCATCTCAAAGTCAAAAGTCAAACTAAGTCAACTCTAAGTCAAACTATGGTCAACTATAGTCAAACTATGGTCAATTATGTCAAACTACCTATTTCTAGGTTGCATGAGTCTATCTCAAGGATATTGGATTCAAACACTAGAGTCTAGGTCATAAAAGCTAAATCTTAGGATACTAGGATATAGTATCTCAGGATATGTAAAATAGGTAAAGCATCACATATACATATCAAACAATATTAATTATATAAAATTCTAATTACAAACATTAAATAGATACCTTGGTTTCGAACCAACTTGGTATCACAACACTAAACCTCAATCTTGATACCCAAACCCAATACCTTGGGTATCCCCAAATACCTTGATACTTACCTTGGTATCTCAAGGTAATATCCAATACCTTGTTTATACTAACTGCCCATAAATAATATATGCTAACAACTAATAATTATAAATATAGTATACTACATCACAATTAACAATTAGGAATATATCTACATATATATTAATACCATATATACATAACTATTAAATAAACCATAACTATATATATAATAACCGCAGAAGCGTCGCTGAAAGACTGCTGCCGCCGTCGCAATTGCTGCTGCTGCTGTGGCGGGAACTGCTGCTACTGCGACGGATGTCTGCTGCTGTCGCCAAAGCTGCCGCTACTGTGTCGTTGTTGTTGCAGCAGTCGTCGCTACTACTGCTGCTGTTGCTATTAACTGTTGCTGCTGCTTTTGCTATTGCTATTAACTGCTGCTGCTATCGCTATAAACCGTTGCCAAAGCTCCCTGTTTTCCCTCTCTTATATATATATATATAACATAATATATAATATATAACACATAATATATAATACTACTATATAACTATATATAAACACATATACTCCTCCACATACATATATATGTACATAATAAATACATATAACAATAACATATATATATCTAGTATCATATTTATATAACTACACATATACGTACACAATATATATACATATAATATATAAGTATAAAAATAACAACATATATATATATATATATATATATATATATATATATATATATATATATATATATATATATATATATATATATATATATATATATATATATATATATATATATATATATATACACATAACATATGCATATATATACTACAATATATATATAATTATACCACAATATAATAGATCCTACATATGTAGAATAATAACTACATAAATATATATATATATAAAAATAGATACACAGATCTATAACATCTAATACATATATATATATATATATATATATATATATATATATATATATATATATATATATATATATATATATATATATATATATATATATATATATATATAACAATATATATATACATACATATAATTACACATCACAATAACTAAGAATAACTTAGAAATAGATCTAAAATTAAATTGCACAAACACATGGAGCGTATCACACCTGTATACCACTAGATCTAGGATACGCTTGCGACACGAGTCCACCACACATCCAAATATACCCCAAAGGACACGAGCAAGTCTAATATATTATTTATGAATAATACGAAGAGTCAAACACAAATCTACGTATCCGTATCAAAATATGACATGCTCAAAGTCCCGTTTCGGAGAAAAAACCCCCAAATCAACACATATCATCAAATTATTGGGATACGACCTACACGTACCCAATTGTGGACACGACACTAGCCCCAAACATACAAGCACATGCCAAATTGATCTATAGGACCAATTGACACGCAACAATTGTCAATATCGAAATTCACCCAAAATTGGCACAAAAGTACCATAACTTTCTCAATAGACCTCATATGAACACGAAACCAAATCCTATGGATAGCCTATGCATATGGGTTAATTTCTTATGGTTAAATCTCAGATTTAGAACCTAAATTAAGGGAAAAAAATGAATTTTATCTATTGGGAGATGGATTCCCAATAAAATCTCCAAATATGATAAAATTGGCCTCCAACTTGTAGATCCTTGCTCCTCTTTGTAGATCCTTGCTTTCTTCTTCTAGATCCTTGCTCCACTAGCCTCCAATGGTGATTTGGAAAGAAATTGGGATAAAATTTGGTAGGAAAATGATATGAGAATGAAGGAATTTGGATGAGGGAAATTCTAGATCTAGTTTTCGAATGAAAAGAGGAGAGAGAAACTTTTGCCCTCTTCTTTATTAGGATGGCCCCCTTACCCCTTCCTCAAGTCACTATTTAATGTCCATTATACCCCTTGGGGCCTCTCATGAAGAAATAATTAAGGAGGGAAGCTTCTAGTCTAATGGTTTAATTAAATTAATCAACCTCCTAATCAATGGGCTTTCTAAATGGGCTCAATTCTAACAATTTATACATGATGGTCCATGAGTCTAAACTAAACTAGTTAGGTCCACTAACACAAGTCCAAAATAAATAACTAGCATCTAACAATAATTAAATAATACAACAAATAATTATTTATCAAGCACAATATTTAATTAATTATAAAATTACTAAAATATTCTTTCCTACAAAATATGGTTATGACAAGTCTATCCTCCTTAAATTAATTTCGTCCTCAAAATTCAAAGACGAAAACTATCCCCAGAAAATAATAGAATATAGCAATGAATAGAACTAAAGAACAGAACTAGCTATGAAAGAATATACCTCAAGGCACAAACAAATATGGATAACACTATCGCATTTCATCCTCTCTCTTCCAGGTAGACTCCCCTAGAGAGTGATGTCTCCATGCGACGCATACCAAAAGAATAGTCTGGTTCCTCAGCACCTTCTCTCTCCGATCCATAATCTTAACTGGCTGCTCTGGATAGCTAAGAGTAGGGCCCACCTCTATCTTCTAGTGATCCAATACATGACTAGGATCTGCCACGTATCGTCTCAAATGCGACACATGAAATACGTTATGCACTTCCTCCAATGCAAGTTACAAGTCTAGTCTATAAGCAACTACACCGACCCTCTCTAGAAGAGTGAATGGTCCGATGAATCGCGGACTAAGCTTTCCGCCTCCACCGAAGCAAATCGTGCCTCGTGTTGGAGAAATCCTTAGAAACACCAAACCACCCACCTAGAACAAAATACAACCTTAAGAACTTAATATATAACAAACAACCAATAACAAGCACAAAATAAAATCTAAACTATACCTCAAACTCCAAAGGTCTTTGGTGGCTATCTGCCCAATGCCGCTGTCTATCCTACGCCACACGAAGTCTGTCTCTAATCAACTGAACCTTCTCTGCTGTATCCACAACCATCTCTGGCCCAAGAAAAACTATCGCTCCAACATCGTCCCATGCCAAGAGAGTACGATACCTCCGACCGTATAGAGCTTCAAAAGGTGACATCTCTATACTAGCCTGGTGACTATTGTTATAAGCAAACTCTACCAAATGGAGATGGTCCTCCCAAGAACCCCCAAAATCTAGTACACAAGTGCGCAACATATCCTCGAGAGTCTGAATAGTCCTCTCTAATTGCCCATCTGTCTGGGGATGATATGCTGTAATATACTTGAGCTGAGTGCCCAAACTCTCCTACAAACTCCTCCAGAAATGAGAAGTGAAACGACTATCCCGATTTGAGACTATGCTGACAGAAACTCCATGTATCCTAATGATCTGCCTCACATACATCTCTGCCAGCTTCTCCGTAGACAAACCCACCTTGAAAGGCAAAAAGTGGGCCAACTTGGTCAACCTATCAACGATGACCCAAATTGCGTCTTTTTATCCTGGAGATCGTGGAAGTCCGGACACAAAATCCATAGTAATGTGCTCCCACTTCCACTCTAGAATGGGTAATGGCTGAAGTAAACCTCCTGGCCTCTGCCTCTCGGCTTTCACTTGCTGGCACACTAAGCATCTGAATACAAACTGTGCCACTTCCCTCTTCGTGCCATACCACCATACACTCTCTCGCATATCCTGATACATCTGTTGGCACCTAGATATATGGAATACTGAGAGCGATGCACTTCCTGCAATACCTCCTCACGCAGCTCCCCACTAGGTACACACAATCTAACTCCATGTCACAAAGAACCATCCTCGATAATGGTGAAATCATCCTCCAATCCTGCTCTCACCTGAGCTCTGATGCTTCTCAGAGATACATCCTCATACTGGGCTGCCTTGATCCTGTCCATCAAATTTGAATGTATCTGCAATCCCCACATCTGCATCACCAAACCAGGAACTATCACCTCAATACCCAAGCTCTCCAAGTCCTCCAACAAATATCGATCCTATATCAAGAACATAGCTACTGGATACTAGTTTAAGGCATCAACAACTATATTAGCTTTCCCAGGATGATACTGCAAAGATATATCAAAATCTTTCATCTGTTCCAACCACCGACGCTGCCTCATGTTCAACTCCTTCTGCGTGAAAACGTACTTCAAGCTTTTGTGGTCTGTGAAGATCTTCACACGCTCTCCGTACAAATAATGTTTCCAAAATTTTAGGGCGAAGATGACTGCTGCCAACTCCAAATCATGGGTAGAATAGTTCTTTTCAAGAGGACGCAATTGCCTGGATTCATTGGCAAATCACCTTCCCATTCTGCTAAAGAATACATCCCAAACATTTCCCCGATGCATCACTATAAATAGTAAAACCTTCAGACCCTGATGGCAACGTAAAAATAGGAGCAGACGTCAACCTCTTCTTCAATTCCTTAAAAGCAACCTGGCAATCCTCCGTCCAAACAAACTCTACATCCTTCCTGGTGAGTCTGGTCATCGGTTCGGCAATCCTCAAAATATCTTGCACAAACTTCCTGGCCTGCTAATCCCAAGAAACTCCTGAGCTCTGCTACCGAACTTGGGGTCTTCCAAGATTCTACTGCTACGATCTTCTTCAGATCCACTGAAATACCATTACTAGTCACAACATGCCCCAAGAACTCTACCTTGTTCAGGAAGAACTCACACTTGGACAACTTTCCATACAACTTCTCCTTTCTCAGCACATCCAACACAATCCGCAAATGCTCCTCGTGCTCCTCCGGTGTCTTCGAGTATATGAGTATGTCATCGATGAACACCACCACAAACTTGTCACGGTACTGATGGAACACCTTGTTCATCAAGTTCATAAATACCGCTAGTGCATTAGTCAACCCAAACGACATCACCATAAACTCGTACTGACCATACCGAGTTCTAAAAGCAGTCTTCGGTATGTCCACCGGCTTCACCTTCACCTGGTGGTAGCCTGATCTCAAATCTATCTTAGAAAACATCTTGGCACCACTTAACTGATCAAACAGATCATCAATCCATGGCAAATGGTACTTATTCTTGATAGTGAGATTATTCAAAGTCCTGTAATCAATGCACATACGCATCGATCCATCTTTCTTTGGTACAAACAATACCGGGGCTCCCCACGGTGAAGAACTCGATCTGATAAACCCCTTATCCTCTAATTCGTCCACCTGCTTCTTCAGCTCGACCAGCTCGCTATTGTTTACTTTATAGACATATTGCAAAATTGGTTCTGCACCTGGCACCAAGTCTATAGTAAATTTAATATCTCGATCTTGCGGCAATCCTGATAATTCCTCAGAAAACACATCCAAGAACTCTGCTATCAACGGATGCGGCAACTCCTTGTCTTCCACCATAGCTCCATAAATAATGCCTTCTCTCTGCTCTGCAGCTTCTCTAGCAAACTCAAACTCTGGCTCTCCTGGGGAACCAAACAAAACTCTACCTCCTCTACAATCTATGCTAGCATGGTGCCTATTCAACCAATCCATCCCGAGTACAATGTCATAGCTCGGAAGTGGCATTACAAGTAGACACGTACTAAATTCTCGGCCTCCTAGAGTAACTCTCCGATCCTTGTAAATATTATTAACCAGGATAATGCCTCCCCCGGTCATGATCTTGCAAGTCCTAAGCAAAGACTCAGCTACCAAACCATGCTTCAGAGCAAAAGAAAGAGATACAAAACTATGGAAAGCACCACTATCAAACAAAGCTAAAACTGGAATGGAATCAAGAAGAATAGAACCTGTGATGACATCTCCGGTAGGCTCATCCTCCTCGACGGTCATAGCAAACGCTCATCCCTGACGTGCACCTCCCTGCTGCTGATGCTGGACATAACGCTGCAGTTGGGTCGAAAGTGGTCCCCTTGGCTGTACTGCAGGTGGTCTCGCCTATGTCCTCGGAGCTGAAGCTGCTCCCTGAACTGCACGACGAGGACACTCTCTCGACTGATATCCTTCAGTACCATAATACAAACAAACTTCCAACCTCTTCCTTTAAACTTCCCAGATGTGGCCGAGCTTCTTGCAGAAATGGCCAGAAGACTGCTGTAACTATCTCTGCTGCTGTGGTGCCTGGTGAAAAGGTGCCCTAGCTGGAGTCTGGTGCTACTGAGGCTGCTGGAAAGGCCTGGACTAGAAATAAGAATGTTTTGCAGATACTGTACTTCTATTTGCCCCCAGGAAAGAATCACGGTCTTTCTTGGGCTTCAAACCTAACTCCCGCTCAACCTTGCGTGCCTCCGCAAGTATCTCCGAGTATGTCTCATAAAAAGATGAAATGAGGATCTCCACTTCCCAATTTAGACCCTCACGAAAACGAATAGCCCGAACCTCCGGCTCTCTCACAAAATACTCTATAAATTGGCTTAACCTGCCGAATTCCGCATCGTACTCCTCCACAGACATGCTCCCCTGAATAAGGCTCTTAAACTGCCTCCCCAAGTCTAGTCTGTCTGCCCGAGCGAAGAACTTCTTCTTGAAGAGGTCCTTGAATACCTTCCAAGACTGTCCCGTGTCAACATGTCACTACCACATATTCTATGAAAGGATATTTTAGTCTTTTTCTATTTAATTAAATATTGTGCATGGTAAATAATTATTATTGTATTATTTAATTATTGTTAGATATTATTTATTTAATTTGGACTTGAGTTAATGGACCTAACTAGTTTAGTTTGGACCAATGGACCAACATAAATTAATTAGTTAGACTTAGCCCATTGTTAAAGAGATGGATTAAATTAATTAAATCATTAGACTAGAAGCTTCCTTCCTTAATTATTTCTTTATGAGAGGCCCCAAGGGGTATATTGGACATTTCATAATTACTTAAGGGAGAGGTAAGGGCCGGCCTATTAAAAGAGGGGAAAAATTCTCTCTCCTCTCCTTTTCATTCCAAATCTAGATCTAGAATTTCCCACTACCAAATTTCCTTCATTCCCATTTCATTTTCCTACCAAATTCATTCCAATTCCTTCCTAATTCACCATTAGAGACTTGAGAAGTAAGGATCTAGAAGGAGAAAGCAAGGATCTACAAAGAGGAGCAAGGATCTACAATTTGGAGGCAATTTTATCTCAATTGGAGGTTTCATTGGGAATTCATCTCCCAATAGGTATAATTTAATTTTCCTCCTTAAAATAGCTTCTAAATCTGAGATTTAATCATGGAAAATTAACCCATATGTATGTACTACCCATAGGACTTGGTTTTGTGTTCATAGGAGACCCATGGAGAAAGTTATGGTGCTTTTGTCACTACCCAATTCTAGAAAATAGGGTTATTTTTTTTATTTTTATTTGGTAAATTGTGTATTGTATTTAATTAATTATATTTATATTTATTTAGTGCTTGTATTATTTTTTTAATAATTGTTTTAGGGTTTTGGCTAGCCTGGACCCATGTCAGACCCTAGTGGACCCATGTCCGACCCATCCCACACCCTTGTGAGAATTATTTTGGGGCTTAGAAATATTTATTATATTTTTAGAAGGTTAGTGGGAGAGATTTGGAGCTAGTTTGAGTGCTTTTAGAACCCAAAACCCAAAACCGAGTTACGGGAGGGCATTTTGGTCATTTGGACTTAGTGTAACCCTTTTTTAGTGCTTTGGCCGCCCCCCTACCTAACCCACCCGTGCAAACCAGCAAGGAGCAGCAGCCCTCTCCCCCCTTCTCTTCATTCTTCACTTCTTCCTTCTTCTTCTTCTTCTTCTTCTTCTTCTTCTTCTTCTCCACTTCTTCTTTCTTCTCCTTCTTCCTCCAAAGTAAGTTTTCCTTCCATTTTTCTTCTTTCTTCTTCCATTCCTTCTTCTTTATGCTAGCCCTAACCTTGCATTTTTCCTAACCTAGGTGTGTGGAGTCTAGAATTAGTGTGGAAGCTAGAATTGGAGGCTTGGAGCTTGAGGGAGGTGATTCCTAGTAGATCGAAGACTTTGGCCTTGGGATTTCAACTCCCAAGAGGTAAAACCTAACTTTTCCCTTCCTAATTATTTTTATCTAGTGTAATTAGTGTTGTAGAACCCTCCTAGACCCTAAGTCTACCCGTAGGAGGAAGTTGGAACTAGTTTGGTTGAGTTTAGAGACTTTGACATTAGGTTTTGTGTCGAATTCGGGTGGAATCCGAATTTGGCCCAATTTTGGGTGATGCCCTAGGTTAGACGGACCTAGGTAGACGTTGTCGGGTGTCTTGAGGGTGAGTGCGTGTCTCCGTTCGGACACGAAAAGTCGCGTCGCGAAGAAACGGGCATTTCGGGCAAAATTGGGACTTTTTGTCGTCGCCGATTCTAAGTGCGTGCGCGTTTCCGCCACGGACCTAGAATCGATGCGGGAGCACATTTTCTAGGATCTAGACATCGTTTAGAGCGCGTGGGTAAATTTTGGGCCGATTCTGAGTTCGTTTGGTGTGCGTTTCAGGAGGTTTTCTGAGCCGCGCACCACGTGTTCGTCGAAATGATCGAACGGCCATTTCGACTTGTTTTCCTCGTTTCGGGCTTGTGCGCGCGTTGGGTTAGTATCGGGGAGTGTGTGCTAGAGTTTTCGAGTTATATTTTATATATTTTAGGGTATTGGTGAGTATCGGGGTCGTTGGGCGTGAGTGGGGCGTGTTTGTGTGTTGTTGTGTGTTGTGTTGTGTTAGTGTATATGTCTATATATATATATATATATATATATATATATATATATATATATATATGTATATATTTATATGTAAGTGTGTTTATGTATATATATTTATATATATATATATGTGTGTATTTATATCTATGTGCTTGTGTGTGTATATGTCTATGTGTATATATATATATGTATGTGTAAGTGCGCTTGTGTGTGTATATATATATATATATATATATATATATATATATATATATATATATATATATATATATATATATATATATATATGTATGTGTATATATATCTTAGAGTGTGTGTGTGTATTGGTATGTATATATATATATTTGTATTTATGCATATATATATTAATATAGGTGTTTATATATATATAGCTATGTATATATTTGTATGTGTGTGTGTGTTTTAGTGTGTGTGTGAGTGTGTTAGTGTATGTTAGTATATAGATATAAGAGTGTGTATATATATGTATCTAGTTGATATATATATAGATATATATGTATGTATATATATATATATAGGATGATATATATATATATGTATAGGAGTGTGTGTGTGTGTGTTTGTGAGAGGAAGGGGGGGCATCCAACAGCCGCAGCGAGCAGCAGCTGCTGCTGCACTGCAGCAGCAGCACAGCAGCAGCAAGGAGCTGCAGCAGCAGCCATAGTATCAGCAAGAGCAGCAGCAGCAGTACCATGAGCAGTAGCAGCAGCAATGCGAAGCACAACAGTAGCAGTAGCAGTACATGCAGGAAGCAGCAGCAGCGCGTTGGCGAGGCGAGTAGCGAGGGATAGATAGCTTGCTAGATTAGAGAGATAGTTAAATAATTAGTTAGATGAGTTGGATAGATAGTTAGATAGATGTATATATTGTTAGATAGATAGATAACTAGGTAGATTAGATAATTAGATATATAGATAAGTAGATGCATAGATAGATACCTATATCTATGGATAGATAAATAGGTAGATGGATAGTTAGGCGGGTAGTAGATAGCTAGATACTTAGATATATATATATATATATATATATATATATATATATATATATATATATATATATATATATATATATATATATATATATATATATATATATATATCTAAGATATAGATATCTATATACCTATAGTTATATATATATATAGGTGTATGGGTAAGGTAAAGGGTATATATGCATGTGTGTGTGGATATCTATATATATAGGTATATACATACTTAGATATATATAAATATGGTAGATATATATATATATTCCCTAGCCTAGATTAATAACTAGGTATATAATCATTAATTAGATAGCTAGTTAGAGGGGTTCTAGAGCGGTATCTCAATACCTTGAGATACCGAGGTATCTCAATACCTTGAGATATCCAAGGTATTGAGTTTCGAGCGGGGTATTTGAGCATTAGCCTAGGAAATACTTTGGAGTGATTTTTGTATGTTTATATATATATTTACGCGTGCTAGCATAGGTTTTAGCGGGTTTAGGCGGGGTGCGTGGCCTAGGGCGAGGTATCGGATACCGAGGGTATCCCGGTATCTCGATTAGGCGAGTTTGTGAGTTTAGTAGCTTAATGAGCTCGGTTTGACCTAAAATTTCAGGGGCACCCTAGTTTGACCTAGCTTTGACCATAATTGTCATCGTTGACCGTAAAAGTCAACGTCTGACCTAGTTTTGACCTAGAGTTGACTTTTTGGACCACGGGTTGACTTTTTGACCCAAATTTTACCGGTTTGACCCGTTCGACCAAGAATAGCCCTAGAAGCCTGTTTTTAATTATTTTATATCAGTTTATATGCTTAGAACCCTGTTTAATTTTGCTTTTCGCATTAGATCCTTGCGACACCGGTCCGGATCTCGATCCTCATCAGTTGCTCAGGACATCAGGCGAGTACCTACCTCTGATAGTTTTCATTTCATGATAGCGTTTATGTCACCTGATCTAGAACTGTAATACTTGATTCTGACACTTTATTACATGAGCTGGTACTAGTAGATCCCGTCATGAGATGCTATCCCCCTTACCGTGTTCAGCGGGTACTCTATCACGTGTATTTCATCATGTGCTTCGGGTATTGATTCTCATGTGCTATCATGTGCTTCTTGTGCTCTCGCCTTCATGTGCGCGAGCTACTTATCATGTACGTAGCGTGTTGTGGTTGGATCCAATGGTATTAGTGGGGGAGGGGAGTATGAGTTGGTTATGTGATCAAAGCCAAACAGTATTCATGTGTATGTTGGTTATGCAACTCACGCATAACGGAGTTATCTTAGTGTTTTTCATGTGCAACCTAAGCCGATCACATAACGAACTTGTGCTCAAGGCACTTAGCTAGTATTCATGTTTCTCACCTGCAGTTACTTTTCCACTACTTGTATTGTTCTCCAGTTTATATTGCAGCTACTTATTATGCTCCAGCATATATTTATTTCATGTGCATCTTGATTACTTTTCTATTACTCGTCATATACACCTTACCATGCATTTGGAGCTGCTTTCAGAGTTATGTACTTCGCTCCAGTCTTGACTGGACATATTTCTTTCCAGAGGATCCTGAGGACTATTGCCCGACGTTCTACGGGCCGGGTGTTGACGACTGTTGTGACCCCGAGATCGAGGAGGAGTGCGCCGAGGAGACGCCTATAGCGCCCAAGTTAGCTAGGTGGGTTTCCTGGGTTATTCCCAGTGGTTTGTATTTTGGATGATTGTACTTATTCTTTTGTGGCTGTGAGATGTTGTAGCTATTATGGCCTTGGACTGTATTATTTTGGATTGTCTTGCTCTTGGTTCTGTTTCTTTGTTTATATCATATCGTGCTTTTATTCTTTCCCTAGATTTTGTGATTGAGAGTTCATATATATATTGCGTGGTTGCCCTCCTTTTGGAGAGGATTATTGATATATATATATATATATATTGCGTGGTTGTCCTCTTTTTGGAGAGGTCATGCCGGATTTTTCTGTGAGATATAGATAGATATGGTTGACCTAGAACGGACCTTTACAGCGTTCTACCGCCGATTCTGCGGCGTAGGCTGGACGTACCCACGGCTCATGCCCGATTTTCGGGTGCGGGTCGTGACAGCTTTTTGTGTCAATTTTGGGAGAATTCTGAATTGACATTTTGTTGTGTGTGTCAATTGATCCTATAGACCAATTGGGCATGTGTTTATGTGTTTGGGGCTAGTGTCGTGTCCACAATTGGGTACGTGTAGGTCGTATCCCAATAATTTGGTGATACGTGTTGTTTTGGGGGTTTTTCCTCCGGCACGGGACTTTGAACATGTTGTATTTTGACACGGACACATAGTCTACATTTGACACTTTGTTTTGTTCATAAATAATATATGTGACTTGCTTGTGTCCTTCGGGGTACAATTGGATGTGTGGTGGACTCGTGTCGCATGCGTATCCTAGATCTAGTGGGATACGGTGTGATACTCTCTATTTGTAGTGTGTTTATGTGTAGATCTAATTATTTGTGCTTTAATTCTTGAATTATAATTTAGTATATATATATATATATATATATATATATATATATATATATATATATAGATGTTATATATTTATTATAGTGTATTTATTATGGTATTTATTGTAGCATAGATCTATGTATTATATATGTACTATAGAATGTATAAATATATATGTAGCTTTCTTCTACATGCATTTATATATGTTACAAATTATGTTAGGAATATAAAATATTTGAAAATGTTTTATAAAATATATATATGTATTTAATTAAGTATTAGATTATTTATAGTTATTATGTGATTATTTATATATATGTATGGATGTATATTTATTAAACATATTTATGTATGTGTGCTTTTAACCATATTGTAATATGTACATTAGTATATAGTATGTGTATTATAGCTATTGGTATTTATTTATATAGATATATACATTATATATGTATTTGGATTATATATATATATATATATAGATAGATATAATTAATTATTTGATTTTTATATATATATTGATATATATATATATAGGTTATATATATATATATTTATTGTTTTAGTGACATCAGCAATTAATGACAGAGAACTGTCATTATTGGAGGCGGTTACAGCAGCAGCCGCTGTAACAGTGGCGGCGGGAATTAATGACAGAGCTGTCACTGTCAGTAAAGAACGCATGCAGCAGCGAGAATTCGCAGCAGTTGTGACAGAGACTTTGGTGACAGTTGAAAACTGTCACCAAAGGGGAGGCAGCAGTGCAAAAATGCAGCAGCAGTAGCGACGGTGGTTCAGTGACAGCTTGAACTGTCACTGAAAGTCTGTTAACTGAAAATTAGTGTTTTTAACACTGCTTTCAGTGACAGTTAGGCAGATTTTGGTATTTTGTTTTTATGTTATATATATATATATATATATATATATATATATATATATATATATATATATATATATATATATATGTATATATATGTATTAATTGTGAGATATAATACTAGTATTGATATACTTCTTATTTGTATAATATTAGTATATATATATTATATTATGTATGATGGTAATTACTATATCAAGGTATTGAGTATTACCTTGTGGAAACCAAGGTAAGTGAGATACTCAAGATACGGGGTTTGGGTATCAAGTTGTGACTTGGTGGGGATACCAAGTTGGTTCAAAACCATGGTTCCTATTTGTTTGTAATTAATATTCTATATTGTTATACATTATTGTTGATATATATGTATTGTGAGGTTTACCTTGGATTCACGTATCCGGAGATACGGTATCCTAATATTTTAGGATGTGGTTCTATGACTTAGATTTTAATATCTTGACCCTAGATTGTTGTGTTAGACTTGTGCAACCTAGAAATAGATAGTTGACCTTGGGTTGACCATAGTTGACTCATAGTTGACCATAGTTGACTCATAGTTGACCATAGTTGACTTTTGACTTAGAATTGACTTATTGACCTAGAAGTTGACTAGTTTAACTAATTCTCTTTTTGGGACCTTGTATTAATGTTGTAGTCCATATCTAGGTCTTCGAGGCACCGAGTCAGACATTTGTGAGACTATTCATTGGACTTCAGGCGAGTACATTCTCTGATAGTTTCTCATATATGATATCCTCTATGTTCATTGTATCTAGTATAGATATCCATGTTCTCTTGACACTATGGTTACATGGATTGGTATATCCGAATCTCATCATGAGATATTATTCCTTGGTATATGGTATATATGGTGCAAGTATTATTTCATTGGTTATCTTGTACATGTACATACACCGATTCTCGGGAAGACTAGCTATCTTCTTAGGGAATCTTGTACCATAACATACCGTGGTTGGATCTATTATACCAGTCGTGGTGGGAGTATTAGTATAGATATGTGATCAATATCCCTATTGAATAAAGTACTGATTACTGAATAGTGTTGATCATGTACCGTACGTATGATTAGCCAGGCCGTATCGCATCTTGCCTAAGCCGGTCACATGTTAAGCTAGTACTCACACACTTAGTCATTAGTATTATTGTTTCATTGGCATATTGTTCATTATTGTATTTATTTCCAGTATTTCCTTATTGTATATATATCTCTTGTATCTATTGTGCATCTTGTTTATCCACAGCTATTTCCTGTTACATAATTTTTATCATTGATTAGAACTGCTGTTAGAGATGTACTCTGCTCCTTTCCTGACTGGATATATTTTTCCAGATGATACTGAGGAGTGGTACCCTACCTATTATGGACCCCAGGATATTGTGGGTTTAGATTCTGAGACCCTGGCTCAAGAGGGACTTATCCCAACTGAGACAGTTGACCCTGGAGTTGTAGCTTCGTAGTATTCTTTGTACTGGATTTGTCTCCAGCTTATCTTGTTACTTCTTCAGACTCATTGATGTATTATTTTAGACTCATGAGTTGTATTGTGACTATTCTATTCTTTATCTGATTCGTGCGCATTTCTATCTTAGTTCTGTGATTGAGTATACTATCATTATTGGTGGTTCATTATATTGTTAGATAGATTATCTAGACAGCGTTCTACCGTCGATTCTGCGACGTAGGCTGGGCTTTATTTTCGACTAGTACCCTTACACCGGGTACGGGTCGTGACACGTTTTTGGTAGTGGCCCATGCAGGTCTAGCTTCATAAAGTATGTGATGTCGTGGTAGTGCGATAATTTAGTTGTACTACTGCGAGCCTGCGATAGGATATAGGATATAGGCTGAGATACTCAATCACATCTAGGAAAATTCTTTTGATTCAACTATTCTCCTTTGATATTGATACTTGATCCCTTAAACTGTCCTTTCCTTGATGTCTTACATCTTGTGCCATATTGATTCTTTCTTTCGCTTTGTCTCAGGATGCCGCCTACGACTAGATCGCAGCAGGGGAGAGCAGTTTCTGAGAGGTCTACGATATCCCGAGGGCCTACATCAGTCACTTTTCCGGTGATTGGAGTGTCAGCTGCGTTCGGAGGTCCACCACCTACTCAGAGGACTGTGCCAGCTGTATCTGAGGGGCTTCCACCTCCACCTCATGTGCCAGCAGAGGCGTCACAGATGTTTACACTGTTTCGTGAGATGCTCGAGGCACAGAGGACTCAGTCAGAGGCACATCAGAGGTAGACCGACGTTCTACGGCAGGGCATCGAGAGTGTTCATGAGCTTGCTCGTGCTGTAGTTGAGAGAGGAGTTCCGATCCAGCAGCAGGTTGTTCCTCAGGTTGCTCAGCTTCGGCCAGGCAACATTCAGGACTTCAAGAAACTGGAGCCTAGGGTTTTCAAGGGGAGAGAGGGCATCGTCTATGCTGATGATTGGCTCGAGGACATTGAGCGTCTTATGAGGGTGTCCCATCTTTTTGAGGATCTGAAGGTTGAGGTGGTAGGTCTTCAACTGTTTGACGTCGCTCGCACTTAGTTCAGGAATGAGCCGGTTCTAGTTGACGTAGGACAATCTTGGGAGGTATTCAAGGACCTTTTCAAGAAGAAGTTTTTCGCCCGGTTGGACAGGCTAGACTTGGGGAGACAGTTTGAGAGTCTCATTCAGGGGAGCATGTCTGTGGCGGAATACGCTGCGGAGTTTGATAGGTTAAGCCGATTTGCAGAGTATCTGGTGAGGGAGCCGGAGGTTCGAGCTATTCGTTTCCGTGAGGGTCTAAACTGGGAAGTGAAGATTCTCATTCCGTCTTTTTATGAGACATACTCGGAGATACTTGCGGAGGCACGTAAGGTTGAGCGGGATTTGGGTTTGAAGACCAAGAGAGACCGTAATTCTTTTCTGGGGGCCCACGGCAGTGCAGTATCTGCCAAACGTCCTCATTTCCAGTCCAGACCTTTCCAGCAGCCACAGCAGAACTAGACTCCACCTAGAGCGCTTTTTTACCAGGCACCTTAGCAGCAGAGACAGTTACAGCAAGCTCCATGCAACTACTGCAACAAGCCCGGCCATATCTGGGAAGTTTACAGGAGAAGGCTAGGAGTTTGTCTGTATTGTGCTACTGAAGGGCATCAATCGAGGGAGTGTCATCGTCGTGCAGTTCAGGGAGCAGCTCCAGCTCCAAAGGCACAGACAAGACCACCTACAGCACAACCGAGGGGACTATTTTCGATACAGCAACGTTTTGTCCAGCATCAGCAGCAGGGGGTGCTCGACAGTGACGAGCGTTTGCTATGACCGTCGAAGAGGAGGAACCCACCGGAGATGTCATCGCAGGTTCTATTCTTCTTGATTCTATTCCAGCTTTAGCTTTGTTTGATAGTGGTGCTTCCCATAGTTTTGTATCTGTTTCTTTTGCTCTAAAGCATGGTTTGGTAGCTGAGTCTTTGCTTAGGACTTGCAAGATCATGACCGAGGGAGGCATTATCCTGGTTAATGATATTTGCAAGGATCGGAGAGTTACTCTGGGAGGCAGGGAGTTGAGTGTGTGTCTACTTGTAATGCCACTTTCGAGCTACGACATTATACTCGGGATGGATTGGTTGAGTAGGCACCGTGCTAGCATAGATTGTAGAGGAGGTAGAGTTTTGTTTGGTCCGCCAGGAGAGCCAGAGTTCGAGTTTGCTAGAGGAGCTGCAGAGCAGGGAGAAGGCATTATTTGTAGAGCTATGGTGGAAGACAAGAAGTTGTCGCATCCGTTGATAGTAGAGTTCTTGGATGTGTTTCTTGAGGAATTGCCAGGATTGCCGCCAGATCGAGATATTGAATTTTCTATAGACTTGGTGCCAGGTGCAGAACCAATTTTGCAGCATGTCTATAGAGTAAACAACAGCGAGCTGGTCGAGTTGAAGAAGCAGGTGGACGAATTGCAGGATAAGAGGTTTATCAGATCGAGTTCTTCACCATGGGGAGCCCCGGTATTGTTTGTACCAAAAAAGGATGGATCGGTGCGCATGTGCATTGATTACAGAGCTTTGAATAATCTCACTATCAAGAATAAGTATCCTTTACCACGGATTGATGATCTGTTTGATCAGTTGAGTGGTGCGAAGGTGTTTTCTAAGATAGTTTTGAGATCAGGCTACCATCAAGTGAAGGTGAAGCCGGAGGACATATTGAAGACTGCTTTTAGAACTCGGTATGGTCAGTACGAGTTTATGGTGATGCCGTTTGGTTTGACTAATGCACCGGCGGTATTTATGAACTTGATGAATAAGGTGTTCCACCAGTACCTTGACAAGTTTGTGGTGGTGTTCATCGACGACATACTCATATACTCGAGGACACCGGAGGAGCATGAGAAGCATTTGAGGATTGTGTTGGATGTGCTGAGGAAGGAGAAGCTGTATGGGAAGTTGTCCAAGTGTGAGTTTTTCTTGTACAAGGTGGAGTTCTTGGGGCATGTTGTGACTGATGATGGTATTTCAGTAGATCCGAAGAAGATTTTAGCAGTGGAATCTTGGAAGACTCCAATTTCGGTAGCAGAGATCAGGAGTTTATTGGGATTGGCAGGCTACTACAGGAAGTTTGTGCAAGATTTTTCGAGGATTGTCGAGCTGATGACCAGACTCACAAGGAAGGATGCAGAGTTTGTTTGGACGGAGGATTGCCAGGTTGCTTTTGAGGAGTTGAAGAAGAGGTTGACGTCTGCTCCTATTTTGACGTTGCCATCAGGGTCCGGAGGTTTCACTATTTATAGTGATGCATCGGGGAAGTGTTTAGGTTGTGTTCTTCAGCAGCATGGGAAAGTGATTGCCCATGCATCCAGGCAATTGCGTCCTCATGAAAAGAACTACCCTACCCATGATTTAGAATTGGCAGCCGTCATATTCGCTCTGAAGTTGTGGAAACATTATTTGTACGGAGAGCGTGTGGAGATCTTCACAGACCATAAAAGTTTGAAGTATGTTTTCACGCAGAAGGAGTTGAACATGAGGTAGCGTCGGTGGTTGGAACTGATGAAGGATTTTGATATCTCTTTGCAATATCATCCTGGAAAAGCCTATGTAACATTAAATAGATGTGAATATGCAAGATACAATAATAGATACAAGAGATACACAATAAGAAAATATTGGAATAAATACAATAATGAACAATATGCCAATGAACAAGAATACTAATGACTAAGTGAGTGAGTACTAGCTTTAAAATGTGATCGGCTTGGAAACTTTTACAGGAATAATGAGCTGGTTATTCATACGTGCGGAGTATGACCAACACTCACAGGAAAATAATACTTGCACAGGAAGGTATGATCATATATCTATACTAATACTCTCTACCCCCGACTGGTATAGTAGATCCAACCATGGTACGTTATGGTACGAGATTCCCTAAGAATATAGCTAGTCTTTTCGAGAATCAGTGTCTGTATAGTACAAGATAATCAATGAAACAATACTTGCATAAGATACACCATATACCAAGGAATAAAATCTCATGACAAGACCCGAATATACCAATCCGTGTAACTATCATGTCAAGAAGACATGGATATCTACACTAAATACAATGAACATAGAGGATATCATAAATAAAAAATTATCAGAGAATGTACTCGCTTGAGTCCAATGAATAGTCTTACAGATGTTTGATACGGTGCCTCGAAGACCTAGATATAGAATATAACATCAATACAAGGTTTCAGAAAGAAAATAAGTTAAACTAGTCAACTTCTAGGTCAACAAGCCATCTCTATGTCAAAAGTCAAACTAAGTCAACTCTAAGTCAAACTTTGGTCAATTATGTCAAATTACCTATTTCTAGGTTGCATGAGTCTATCTCAAGGATATCTCAGGATACGTTAAACAATAGGTAAAGCATCACATATACATATCAGACAATATTAATTATATAAAATCATAATTACAAACATTAAATGGATACCTTAGTTTCGAACCAACTTGGTATCACAATACTAAACCTCAATCTTGATACCCAAACCCAATACCTTGGGTATCCACAAATACCTTGATACTTACCTTGGTATTTCAAGGTAATATCCAATACCTTGTTTATACTAACTAACCATAAATAATATATGCTAACAACTAATAATTATAAATATAGTATACTATATCACAATTAACAATTAGGAATATATCTATATATATATTAATACCATATATATATATATTAAATAAACCATAACTATATATATAATAACCGCAGAAGCGTCGCTGAAAGGCTGCTGCCGCCATCGCAATTGCTGCTGCTGCTGTGGCGAGAAATGCTGCTACTGTGACGGATGCCTGCTGCTATCGGCAAAGCTGCCACTGCTGTATTGCTGTTGCTGCTGTAGCCGTCGCTACTGCTGTTGCTTCTGCTGTTGCTATTAACTGTTGTTGCTGCTGTTGCTATTAACTGCTGCTGCTGTCGCTATTAACTGCTGCTGTTGTCTCTATAAACCGTCACCAAAGCTCCCTGTTATTCTTCTCTTATACATGTATATAACATAATATATATAATATATAACACATAATATATAATACTACTATATAACTATATGTAAACACACACACTCCTCCACATACATATATATGTACATAATAAATACATATAACAATAACATACATATATCTAGTAACAAATATATAACTACACATATACGTACACAATATATATACATATAACATATAAGTATAAAATTAACAACATATATATATATATATATATATATATATATATATATATATATATATATATATATATATATATATATATATATACCACAATATAATAGATCTTACATATGTAGAATAATAACTATATAAATATATATATATATAAATAGATACATAGATCTATAACATCTAATACATAAATATATATATAACAACAATATATATATACATACATATAATTACACATCACAATAACTATGAACAACTTAGAAATAGATCTAAAATTAAATTGCACAAACACATGGAGCGTATCATACCCGTATCCTACTAGATCTAGGATACGCTTGCGACACGAGTCCACCACACATCCAAACGTACCCCAAAGGACACGAGCAAGTCTAATATATTATTTATGAATAATACAAAGAGTCAAACACAAATCTACGTGTCTGTGTCAAAATATGATATGCTCAAAGTCCCGTGTCGGAGGAAAACCTCCTAAATCAACACGTAATACCAAATTGTTGGGATAAGACCTACATGTACCCAATTGTGAATACGACACTAGCCCCAAACAAACAAGCATATGCCAAATTGATCTATAGGACCAATTGACTCACACAACAATTGTCAATCTCGAAATTCTCCCAAAATTGACACAAAAAGCACCATATCTTTCTTAATAATCCTCCTATGAACACAAAACCAAATCCTATGGGTAGCCTATGCATATGGATTGATTTCTCATGGTTAAATCTTAGATTTAGAACCTAAATTAGGGGGAAAAACTAAATTATACCTATTGGAAGATGGATTCTCAATGAAATCTCCAAATGTGATAAAATTAGCCTCCAACTTGTAGATGTTTGCTCCTCTTTGTAGATTCTGGCTTTCTCCTTCTAGATCCTTGCTCCACTAGCCTCCAATGGTGATTTTGGAAGGAATTGGGATAAAATTTGATAGGAAAATGATATGGGAATGAAGGAATTTGGTTGAGGGAAATTCTAGATATAGTTTTTAAATGAAAAGAGGAAAGAGAAACTTCCCCCTCTTCTTTAATAGGCCGGCCCCCTTACCCCTTCCTCAAGTCACTATATAATGTTCATTATACCCCTTGGGGCCTCTCATGAAGAAATAATTAAGGAGAAAAGCTTCTAGTCTAATGGTTTAATTAAATTAATCAACCTCCTAATCAATTGGCTTTCTAAATGGGCTCAATTCTAATAATTTATACATGATGGTCCATGAGTCTAAACTAAACTAGTTAGGTCTACTAACACAAGTCCAAAATAAATAACTAGCATCTAACAATAATTAAATAATATAACAAATAATTATTTATCAAGCACAATATTTAATTAATTATAAAATTACTAAAATATCCTTTCCTAGAAAATATGGTAGTGACAGTCCTAGGCATAGATTGGTTGAGCCAATACCACATGATGCTAGATTACCGACGTGGTTGCATTATATTTAGGCTACTAGATTACCTTGAGTTTGAGTACCTACCTTAGCAACACACATTGCAGAAGGTGAACCGGTGTACCCTCACTTTATATCCGAGTTTGAGGACGTATTTCCAGAGGATCTTCTAGGCCTGCCACCTGACAGAGAGATAGAGTTCACTATAGAGTTGACTCCCGGAGCTGAGCCAGTTACTTCCCCCATCTACAGACTAGCATCGAATGAGTTGGTTGAGTTGAAGGTACAAGTAGATAATCTCTTAGACAAGGGTTTCATTCAGGCTAGTGTTTCTCCATTGGGAGCACCTTTCTTATTGTGCCAAAGAAGGATGGGATAGTACGTTTGTGTACCGATTACAGGGCATTAAATGCTGTAACGGTAAAGAACAAGTACCCTTTGCCGCACATCGATGATTTATTAGATCAGCTAAGTGGCGCATATGTATTCTCAAAGATTGATCTCAGGTCCGGCTATCATCATATCAAGGTACGAAGCGAGGATATTCCGAAGACAACTTTTCGGACGAAGTACGGATACTATGAGTTTTTTTTCGTGCCTTTGGGTTTAACCAACGCGCCAACAGTATTTATGAGCCTGATGAACAAGATTTTCCACACCTACTTGGATAAGTTCATGGTGGTATTTATTGACTACATCTTGGTATATTCCAAGAGCCAAGAGGAGCACGAGGGGCATCTCAGGATCGTGTTGGAGACGCTGAGGCAGGAGAGACCGTATGCCATGCTCAGTAAATATGAGTTCTGTTTGGATAGAGTACCATTACTGGGACACATAATCACTGGAGATGGACTATTAGTTGACCCGGAGAAGATCGGTGCAGTGGAGACATGGCCTATCCCTGCATCAGTTACAAAGATTAGGAGCTTTTTTCGGACTTGTCGTATATTATCGGAGGTTTGTGGAAAACTTCTCGAGGATCACTGCGCCTATGGCACGGCTGATGCATAAAAGCGTGGATTTTATCTAGATTGAGGAGTGTCAGACGGCTTTCGATGAGCTGAAGAAGTGTTTGACAGTCTGAAGTGGCCTATCAATGGTACCGTAGTCTTGCGAACAACTGTATTACTTCCTTTGAAGATTTCAAGACTCTGTTCTTCGCTCGATTCTCCAAAGGAGGGATGGACATGTCTATGTCCTCTCTCATCGAAGTGAAGCAGAAGGAGAAAGAGAACGTTCGTACTTTCATTGAATGTTTTTGTCAGGCCACTTTGCAGATGCCTCCTGGAGTTTCGGATTCAGCCTTGGTGGACATTTGCAGGAAGAACCTGCTTCCACTAATCTTGGTGTTCACAGGACCATATCAGTTCCATGATTGGCCCTCATTTATCATCTCAGCGGTAGCCGCTGAAGATAACAGTCGAAAGGTGCGTGACAATGGGATCATGATCTCTACCTCTGATAGAGGGAAGAAGTCATCCTCCAATAGCGACCATCCTCGTGGTTCCAAAGGAAAAGAAGCTCTGGCGATTAACACGTCCAGGCAACATACTCCAGGGACTACGCAGACGAAACCGGGGACTTCCAGACCCATTGAAGAATATTCTTTTGACGATGACGATATTCCAAGCATATTCGATTGTCTAGTCAAAAGTGGCAAGCTTACTCTCCCCGAAGTAAAGCGGCCTAATGAAGTCGGCAGTACCAATAACCCTAAGTACTGCATTTTCCACAGATACATACATCACCCCACAAAGGCATGTTATATATTGAAAAGGAAAATCCAGGAGTTGATCGACGCCAAGGCCATCACTCTGCGTAATAGCGAGAAGACGATCACCGTCAACATGATCTCTCTCCAATTCGGCAATCTGCCCCCTCAAGAAGTTCCTGATGGTATAGTACCTATTCCCCGGACGATGATGAACACTGTTAATCTTCCTCCGGCCAGGGGTCAAAACCATGACCTGGTACCCCTAACTACCCAGCGTGGTGAGATT
Organism: Iris macrosiphon; assembly: GCA_036927795.1. Taxonomy (NCBI): domain Eukaryota; kingdom Viridiplantae; phylum Streptophyta; class Magnoliopsida; order Asparagales; family Iridaceae; genus Iris; species Iris macrosiphon. Next base: position 124,575,206 of record JAYESA010000009.1, on the reverse strand, counting down.
ATGTGGGTTTATCCTGATCTGGTGTCAAAGATTGAGGAAGAGACTCAAGCTGCTAAGGCTAAGTCCAAAAAGAACTCAAGATGCAAACCATGCCATATGGTTGCAAAATCCCCGACGCATGGGTAGGCTACTCTATCTAATCTCACAACTCACACACACGTCAGAGACTTCATCAGCCATCATATCGCGAGGGTAGCTACCATCGTGACACCATCAGCCGACATACCATGAGGGTAGCGACCATCGAACACGACTACCATAGTGCGGACTAGTTACTACGGTTTACCAGAGTGGTTATAGCCCATAGGCCTACTGATTATCCGCCCCTCCCATGATACTATGTGTCAAGTGTGTGTCAACATATATAGTATATAATTATGACTGAAAAAAATACACATGCAATGAATATATAAAAATATAATAAGCATGTAAAGTACTATAAGCAATTTGGCAAGGTATTTTGCCTGGCAAGAAAGCTGCAAAGTGTAAGCATCCAAATGTCAGGCACAATGGATCAGAACTATGGCATCAGAATGGACTTCTCCGGATACTGAAATAATATCTTGTACTATAATCACGGTCTATATAATTACGAAGATATCACTGTAATCACTGAGTAACCACGAAATACATCACGGCCATCACTGAGTAATTACTACAATAATATCTCATAACAAGGATCCACGTATACCAATCCGTGTAACTATCGTGTCAAGAATCAAATATCATAATACTAAATACATGAAACATAGAGACTGTCAAATAAGGAAACTATCATAGAATATACTCGCCTCTAGTCCGGAGCAAAGGTGTCTCTCGATGCCCAAGTTGGTGTCACACTCCTATTTAGAAAATATAATGAAGAGGAAACAAGTTAAGAATGCATTAACATTCTTCTAGGTCCACTCTAGGTTCAATACTAGCTAATGGGTCTATCTTAGTCATTAATTAGCTACTACTAGTTAACTAAGTTATAACCTAGATTCTTAGTTAATGCTAATTAATACTATATCTTAATCTACTAACTGCTAATGACTGATATTATATTAACTAACTGATACTACTAACTTAGAACCGACAACTCATTCTGTTGACTAATATTAATTATCAGTAATAATTTATATTAGTTAGGATAGTTGTCATATATATATATATATATATATATATATATATATATATATATATATATATATATATATATATATATATATATATATATATATATATATATATATATATAAACGGATACTAATACGGACTTGTACTTCTACTAATGATACTAATTCAAAATACTAACTGACTATAAACTATACTACTAGTACTTGTAATCAACCAACACTAACTGACCTTACAACTTTTACTAAGTTTACTAGTTGACCATACACCTATGGTACCATCCATTACCTTAGCTAACCACTAACCAATTCACTACTACTGATACAAATTCTTAATCACTCATCCGATAAAATAACACTATACACAAGAACTCATATCACTAATACTGAATTCCCTCATCCTTACCTCAACTGCTTTTGTAGTCACTCCTACACTGCAATACCTAAAATCCTCTACTAAGGTATCATGGATACCTGCACATCCCCACATATCACTGCTGTAGCTACATTTGCCTCTCACACATGCACAAAACCTGAACAACATCAGCCACCTATTTCACTATCACTTGGTTACTAACTTACCAACACATAATGTGATCATACCTTATAGCCTGTATTTTAGTATAGCCCGTGATGGCTAGTAGATCATCCAACTCACATGTGGTCACGCTAGCAACCCTTTATTTATATAGCCCGTATTAGGACCAAGTTATTATTTTATTTTCTTATTTCCAGTTCATTACATTGATATTTCTCACTATATTATTCTCAGTTTATTTTCATTACTTACCATAATGCTCTTTCCTGTGATATTATCTAGTTCAGTTACTTCCATCATTTATTTTTATTACTATTGTTGTTCATAGTTTTTGTCAATTATTGGAACTGCTGTTAGGGTTGTACTTTGCTCTATCTTGAATGGATATATTTTTTAGATGACTCATTATAGGATTGGTGTCCTACGCACTATAGGCCACAAAATGGCGAGACAGTTGAGCCAGTACCTGTAGAGCCACTTGAGATAGTACCACCAGCCGGAGAGGCTTAGAATTTTTATTATGAGATATATTTGATTCTAGTAGACTTATGGCATGTATTATATTATGAGCTTTATGGAGATTTGACTTTGGACTTCTGTTATATTTGACTCTTGTACTTCTTCTCTTTTATTTCATATCGTGGCATATCTTCCTCTAGTTTTATATTATGATTGAGTATTTATTATCATTTATCATATACAATATTGTTCCTCTAATTGGAGTTGAGATGGCATGACAGGTACCTTATATTTATTGTGTGAGATATTTAGATAGTATTGTTGACCTAGACAGCGTTCTACGTCGTTATTATGATGTAGGCTAGGCGTTATTCACGTGCTTGTGCCCTTATTTTAGGTGCGGGTGGTGACACCGAATTCGAAGGAATCATGCAAGATTTTATTCGATCGAGTTAGAAAGTATTGAGCAAATGATAAGGCTTATATCCGATAGAAGTTTAGAGTATTGAAATCAATATCTAGGTCGAGGGAAACTTAGTAAATCATACTAGCAATTTTAAATTGAATCAAAAGAATTAAAACTTGAGTTAAGATAGAATAATCGAGGATGCTATTGGAGTTAGTGCAATTTGAAATAATGGCGCAAACGAATGATAGTGCGCATAAAAAATTTAGATTGAGTAAGATATCGCTCGATAGAATTTAGCTTGAGTACGAATGTTATGGTTTCGAATTTGAATAAGACTTGATACGATATCGATAAGTTGGAAGATAGCATTGATTGATGCAAGTTAGCAAATTTATGGTTCAATGATTGAGGTAGGTGATAATGGAGTTAATCTTGAATTCGAACGAACGATCTTGAATCTAGTTTGAAAGAAAAACACTCGACATCAGGCATAGATGAGATCGATTATCTCGCGTGAGCATTGGCATGGTAATTTCACGTCCAGCGGGGATGATCAAACTCGAGGAAACATGTCCGATGATTATTCAGACAAACTCAATAAAATAGAATGTATCGAAAATAAATTAATTTTGGCTTGAGATTTGAACTTTGTTGTTTAAGGAATGCTAAAAGTAGACTACAGATTGATCGAATGGTAACATTGAAGTTAGATATTTTGGCTAAACAAATTATGATCACGGCATGAACTGTTATTAGATAAACTTAGTAGATTAAAATATAACTTAGATGAAACAAAGTGTAACGATAAGGTGTATGTTAGTTCGATGATAAGCATAGCATTTGACGTTCTTGTCTTGTGTGAGCGCAACTCCATGCTCACACATGTGTCATGCCCGAATTAGGATGATTATCCCGCGGGAGCGTTGGCATGGTGATTTTACGTCCAATGGGGATCATCGAACTTACGGCAGAGCGGGGCGTGACAATTGAACGATCGTTTTGACTTGTGGTTCGACACAATAAGACAAGTTTCCAGGTACAAGTGAATCGAAAGTGTTTTAAGGAGGAGTTAGTCTAGCATGTGAAGTAAGTTATGCTTAATAGTTTCATGAACGGATACGTGAATCGTGTTGGACGACTTAGAGTTTATGATTGAGATCGAAGATTTAGAAATTGAATCGTGACTTGGTGGTCTAGACTTAGAAAAGAATGGATAGGTGGATTCTATCAAACATGTTTGAGGAGATAGACTATGCGAATTGCTAGACTTGACATGCGACGTGGATATATCATAGATTTGGTTAAATGAACGTGTCTTAGGAACGATTTTGCTAAACAGACTTGTATCCTTTGCAACGAACAAGTTGATGTGATAGGATGATCTATGCCCGATGTTTAAAAATCTGAGTAAAACAAGCTTGGGTAGAATACCCCGTACGAAAGAACAATGGTCTAACCTTATGAATTAGGGCGAGTATCGTTCAACGAATTTGTACAATGAGAATCATGATCTTGAAATATACCTATGACCTTGTGAGCCGACCTAGTGGTTAGGCAGACGACCCTAAGCCTAGTGAAAGAATTTGTGTGACCGACTTTAGAGTATTGCTTGAACAAGCCATAGAACTGGGGCAATATTTTAGATTTAGGCTTGGATTGACAAGTGTACGTTATGTTTGACACGAACGGAATGGACGGTAGGACTTGTACACTAGTCAGTCAGAAGGATAGATCGTTCTTGATAATTGTACAATGCTTGATTTGAGTCAGATTGGAAATGACTTGGATTTGGATTGACCCCGTTTGAGGTATCATTGTGATTCATAAACTAGAACCTATGATATTTTTGCTAAGTAGCTTGTTCGACTTCGCTATCGTTGAGTTTGGGTGAATGCATATGTTTGAGGGATGCCTTAAGCGTATAAAAGATCCAAGACTTAGTGATATATTAAACTCGAGTGCAAAGACTTCGCTATCCTAATTTGGTTGGCATGCATATGTTTGAGGGATGCCTTGAATATATGCACGATCCAGACTCACGATATGCCAATTTCGAATGCTAGTACAAGTGAATATGTTAGATTCGCGTCGATGAGTATAACGATTTGGATAAGTTGGCCTAAGTACAATATCTTCATACACTGTAGATTATGTCCCGCATTAAGGGATATATATTTTGGACTAAGGCGCAGTAGAGATCGAGTCAGAGGACACATCGACCGAGAGGAGATAGTCAGCTTGAATTGAGTGATAGAGTCATTCAATGAGACATACCCAGCACACATGCGACACGGAACGAGGAAAATAAGTAGGAACTTGTATTCGAATATGGGTTTAAGGATACGGAGTAATACGCTTAAGATATATTCAATAATGTGTGATAGAACGGTTTCTACCCAAGAAGTTTTGAGGACGAGACTTGTTCTGAGTGGTGTATAATGTAACGATCCTCTATGCATCAATGCGGATAGCCAATTCAAACGGCACAAGTGCGACGACCTGACCCGCCTCTCTCTGTGAGAAGACTCGCTTGAGGAAAAGGATTCGGACTTGGCCCTCCAGGAGTTCAAACTTAGACTTTTAAAGATATGCTTGATGTATCACTCAGCCGAGGCGAATCATCGCTAAGGTGGGTGGCTACGATGAACCTGTCTTTGCTTAGCCTGCACAGTTAAAAATACAGACGATACATGCAGTCGCTAGTCGAATCACCCATTGCATGCTAATAAGAATACAAAGCACCTAGCTAAGGGATTAATCCTATCTTGTATTGCTCATGTTAGAATATGGAAATGAAACTTGGCTTATAGTTAGACCCTCACATGTTACCTTAGCTCCGTCCAAGTAGACCCCGCTTATTGTCTAGAATTGGTCGAGATAAAGTCTTTATGATATCTATCTTATATGCAATGCTTGTCACATAGATAATGCCAGAGTATGTAAGCATAACTTAGAACAAGGTCCAATTAACTGAGGCAGGAAGACTATCAAAATAGTCATTCTGAGCCAAGTAATAGAAATATAGAAATGCTTCGGGACCTTTGGGTTGCCAAAGCAACTTCCAAAATAGGATCTGCAATAAATAGTAAAAATATCACCTTAACTGTGTATTAAAAAGAACACACGAGATAATATGATGACTAGAATGTGCATACTATGCTATGAACTTATACTGAATTGTTTGAATCAAATAGACGCTGCTATGGACCTATATTGAATCAATATGTTCCAACTATGTTTCTTGAAATGCCTCACATATAAACATAGTGTATAGATTGTCATTGGTCATGGACAACTTATGCACAGGCTTAGGGTTCCTGTGGAAGGTGCACCAGGGCATCAGGGCCAATCCAAACTGGTCAGGAACATGCTAATAGTCATTTTATTCGGACGGGAAGGTTTATAGCGGGGCTTGCTACCTGTATTGCATCCTATTACCATGCCAAGACTATAATTTGTCCATGGCGGCTTGTCAGGTCATAAGACCAAATATGTATCATTAAGTATATTGCATACGTGGCAGCAACCCGCGTATGGGCTCGTATGGACTTGAGGCAAGTAACGGATGCACGACGCACTCTGCGTGTCGATCGTTAATTGAACCAAGTAATCTGAACCTCTGAACACACTTGAATAATTTGAGTATAAGACATCTGAGAAATCTAAACGGCCTGAGTATAATGCATGTGAACAACCTAAGTCATAAAGTAATTTAAGTATCACAATTTGTGTATGTCATTCAGTTGAGTTAAAAACACATTAGTAATACTTGTATTTGCTTACGCGGTTCATGGTTTTTCTTATATATATATTCGTGTTTGGTTAATATGGTTGTGTCGTTGGACATGGAAGGACGAATGATAAGTTGGTAAGTTTTGTCATGTTTCTCTTATAACGTACGGCATACTGACACACGAGTAGACTTTACATCATTGTCATGAAACTGATCCTAAGGCAAGACTAGAAAGATAACTTAATAGATGGTGCGCGAAACTAATATATCATGATTAGATTTATCGAGCAGAAGAGAAGCCTCCCCACTAGTGCATTCATGTACTGATAACCCACCAGATTGCTTGCAGGATGCGGGAGAATCTCATTCGGTGCGGAGTATCCCCACGTGCGCGCTAAGATATGATGTTCGCCCTGGAGACTTAGAGTGTTGCGTCCGGAGCTGAAGCACATATACAAGACATAATATTGGAATATCGCCTATGTATCATCCCAAGTTGTAAATCGCTTGGCACGCCTTTATATGTTTGAGAGAGAGAGAGAGAGAGAGAGAGAGAGAGAGAGAGAGAGAGAGAGAGAGAGAGAACTTGAGCGACTTTTAATCTCGGCCTAGTGCCGCTTGGAAACTTATTTATTATCAATAAAGAGCTTGTTTATGTATCATAATAATGTTTATTCTATGATTTTGCTATATCAACTTGGTGAACTAGTTATTGAACGATTGTTTAATCGTGTCATTCATTTTTTTGCTGCATTGGAGACTATCTGTACAACTCTATGGCTTAGCTATTTCTCTGTATGTTCAGATAATGGCCTTGCGTGGGTGTAGCTTGTGCTCGTACGATATTACGTCCTGATAGGAACGATCATCCTGTGGGAGCGCTGGCACGGTGATTAGCGCCTAGCGAGGACGGCCAATCCTGTCGAAGATAGGGGTGTAAAACCGGCCCTGGACTTTTTATGATTGATTGTGCATGCATGGGTCCTATTGTGCACGTGATGCCTATTCTAGATTAGTTGAGCTTGACCATGATTGATGATTTATGATCCCAGAATTTGAGAAATTGATGAGACATTCATGACCGTGACTCGATCATATAAGATATGAGATCCCTAATTTATTGTGACTCCTGACCTGATCAAACATGATTTATGTGACCAACTGATATGTTTGGTATCCTGACTTGGTTATTGTATTCGCGCTGATATACTTGTCCTACTTGCCTATTTATAGAGGCTATATTGTATACTGAGTGTGGGACATTGTCCAACATGTACATTGAACGTGACATGATGATTCATGTTCGGTACATAATATTATATTCCTGAATTCTTGGAACAGAAATAAAAATGGGTCAGAACCATAGCATGGCTAGGTTATTGCTGGTTTGAATGTTGTATCTACATTTGGGTGGATCCAGACTTGACTCCTTATATTAAATGGATTCGTATCAAATTTATCCGTACTCTGTACGACATCATTAAGAGGAATATTCCTGCGACCACGGTAGGGTATTTCATATCATTGTAGGGTTACTTAGGTAACATAAAAGATGATTAGAACATGGGGAGGAAATGGTATCCCGGGATCGTACATGATGGGCTGCCCCATGATATTCGATCTTTTTATGGCGTACAAGGCTGGCCACCATGGATATTGTATATCATCCACATGTAGTGGAGTATAATATTCGATCTTTTTATATTTATGATCGAGCCAATATTTTTTTTATAGGAAGGTTGGAACTGTTACTAATTTATTAGCGTGGTGGCCCTACGCGGAATTGGTGCGATAATTAGTGCAGTGGCCCTACGGAGAACTAGTGCGATCATAATTTTTTGCTTGTATAATATTGGCTCGGTTAGCCCTGCTCGACATGGCACGATCTGAGGATGCTTATTATTATTATTATATATAGGATAACCCCAGACTCAACATAACAAGCCGTAACATTATTTGGCCGTTCTAACCTGACTCGGTTGTGATCGTAATTATGCTAGTAGCTTAGGGACATAGAGTGTCATAGTATGGTGTTTAACTTCTGTCCTTGTTTGGTTGGGGAGTTGAGTCCTTATGCTATGATGGAATATGGACCGAACTACGACATATAATTCTAGCTTGACCATAATCATGGAATGTACCTTATCTTGGGTGGCATGGTATTTTCTGTCCTTGTTTGGTGAAGGGGTGCCATGTTATCCCAAAGATGGGGCACGCGACATTGATTCTTGGCTCTTGTACTATATGCTTAATCTGGTTTTTGTTTGTTCATTCGTGCTTTCTTATGGTACTTGCTATTTAGGGTCTAACTCCACTGGTTTTGTATGACCAGGTTTAGAGCCAGCACTTGAGGATCCAGCTTATCCCCCTTACGATAACACACACCAGACATATAGTCGCTAAAGGGCACGAGTGGGTTTCTTGATCACTGCTCGTCTTGTACATTCTACTCTTTTGGGCGTTTAGCCATCGACACTTGTTAGCCGGCTTGTCTAGACATCAGTTCATTTTTACATAGCTGTATTATAATCAGACTGCAGCTGATCTCGGTTGTGTAACTATTGACATTCTGCTAGCCTATCTTTTTGATGGCTAGATCTCTAGAACATTTCGATGGAGCATTTGGGATGCCTTACGGCTTTATCTCACAGGTTCTATGTTGTTGTTACTTACTTGAATGATTGAGACATAGTTGTTTTGAGACCCTAGGAGACTTACTGTAGCATGCACCCCCTTATCTTTTCTATAGCCATGACCGCCGTACGATGTTCTATACCTTGTACGAACGAGCTGGCCATGTCCGTCTCCGTATTTCGGTACTGGGGCATGACATATAGCCATCAATTCATTTATTGGATTAAGGTAAAAATATCAGAAATAAAGGCTCAAAATTGTGGCAAATTCTTCATCCTTTCCCTTTCACGTGTCCTACTTCAAATCTCTTTAGACAAAAGGTAAGTTTGGGTCACTCTCTCAAAGTTGTGTGCAACAACGAGAAGCCGGTAACACGAAGGTTTTATCAGTAGGAGTATTCGATAAAAGTCTGCACATAGACCTCGGATCAAATCTTAGGACAGTGCGTAGTGTGCGACTTTTTTAAAGGCCGATAACACTAAATTTTGTTTCCATATTAAAAGAAAAGAATTTTTTTTATAGCAAGTTGGACACGAAAAGTAGGTGGCTTTTCTGTCTATAAATTTGGGCCGGTAAAACTCGATCATTACCTCAAGTAAAGAAACATACCCACCTGTAGTGTTGGAATATTGTGGGTACATGGGCATGAGGCTCGAGTAATTTCACTAATTTTGCCGTAGGGTGTTGGTATGACTTAGTATGTCAAACCAAAGAAATTTGCTTGTCAAGGTGGTATAATTGGTGGTTTGTCATGTGGGGACTGCCACTACAAAAAAAAAGTAGGCTTTTGGGATGACACTTTTAGGAACGCTAGTCTGAAATGTCCTACAAAATTAATATTTGGAACGGCTATATTTTTTGTAACAAAAAATAGTTTTATTTATGATAGATTGAAAAATTGATCTCTTATTTGGGGCCATTAATATTTTTTGTCCCAAATAAATCCTGAGACCGTCGCAAATAATCTGGACAGAAATGAAAATTATTTGGCGGCTTAAAGTTTATCATCCCCAATTTTTTTCCCTCCCTAAATTCACATCCCTCCTTTGGTTCTTAGTTCTTACTTTCCCTCCCAAATCTCATCTTTCCTCCTCTATTTCATATTGCTCCCCTCTTCTGAATCCTCTTTTCTCACTCCTACAACCACCCTCATCTCTCATCTATCCCGAACAAGGTCTCTGCCACCACCACCACTCTCATCGTCGCCATCACCACTCCCACCACCACTCTCTCACACACACGTTCTATTTCTCTTTTCGATTAAAACTCTAATCCTATAAATCTCTAAGAATCACCATGCCCCAAGAAGAGGAAAGCTAGTAAGAAGACGTAGAAGAAGGAGACCAACCCTAATTTTGATCATGTTCCAATGATGACGACGATGAGTTCCTGGAGTTCGCTGCCCCGACGAGAAGCTCTTCTATGCCAAAAATTCCATCTACAGGTTATGATTTTCTTCTTTGAGTTATTTCTTTCTATGTTAAGGATTTCGATTTGGGAAAATTTATTCATTAAGGGTTTACCAATCTTTTTCTTCTTCTTCTTCTATGGTATAATTTCAGATGATGGCTCTTATATTTTTTTGATGTCCATCATGTTTGAATATAGCTTTAGAGGTACTTGCTAAACGCACAGTCGAAGTATCCCAAGTCGAGGGGAGACTTCACCATCGTGCTCAGCCATATAGTCCTCGGTTTCAAGTTCGTCTGCTCTATCTTCAAAAAGGTCACCATTATTTCCTTCACATATTTTTTATGATACATACATGTCACATATGATCATGTTCTAGTATAGTTTGGAATATTTATATTGTGTCGAAACATGTAACAATATATTTTCCAATGGACACGCTGGCCTCACAAAGCTCATAGGACTTGCTATATAAACTAACGTCCAAGCGAGCTCTTTGTTTCAGTATCGTTCTTACTTCCTCCTCTATTAATTAATTTAACACCTGTTAATAGAAATTGATGACCAAACTGTAGAAGGTAAGTATCACGACAATTATTATTTTATCAACAGTTCAGTTTTTCACACATATACTATTATATTGTAGTCATAATTTGAGGATTAAGACATACAAATACTTTAAAATACATGATAAAACTAACTTAAGTTATATTAAGCATCAAAAGATAAAGCTATGAAACATAGAAAGCCTCTTCTACTTCACCAATCCCAGTAATCATATCTCAATGAGAAAGTTTCAATTAAAGGAATAAACTTTACTAAAGGAATACAATTTATTATAAATAGATAAACTTCAATCTGGTAGCAAGGATAGAAACCCCAAGTCACCTTCACACGATCTATGAAGGGAAACTTAAATTGGAAGCTGATGCTTCCATTATCAAATTATAACTAGGTTTGCTAGAAGTAATAAGACAAGCAAGATAACAACTTGAACCCATAAGTATAGATAGATAGTACCTAAGGATTTTTAGAGAATTAATGTTCAAATATCTTATGTAAAGTTAGGGTCATCTTATATCCATTTTAGCTTATTCACTATTAGGAATCATATATGTGGAGCACCATAGCATTAGCTTGATGGAGAAGTTTAGAAACAACAAAATTATTAAAATAAAAGCACATTAAAAATTTTGAGCACATATACCTCACCAGATCTGACTAGTATGTAGGAACCAACTTCCAGATCACACAGGAAGTTTTTTATAGTTCAAGTTTGTGAATTAGGGGACATCATAGCAGTTTGATTTTACTATCCTATAGAAAAATATTAAGATTCTACATTCAGGTAAAGTAGTAAAATTAAGAACACAACGCAACAATTTTTTTCCATGTTGGACATCACCAGATGTATGCCATACTTATCTAATCATGTCCAGTATGTATCAATATCAGTGACTTGGTAGATATAGTAGATAGGTACATTATTTACTATATCAAGCTTGTAATATGTGAAGTTCGTTTGAGGTAAGACAAGAGAACGTAACTTTAGCCACAGACCGAACTTCTATAAAAATTTGATGACTTGTTTAATACTCCTAGAGTTATTTTCCTGCTTATTAATGGATTTCTGGTTCTATATATATTATCTTGGTAGTTTAATCCACGAGTACCAGAAGAGCATAGAGCAATTAATCAGGAAGCTACCCTTTGAATTCCAGAGGCATGTTTAGTCTAAAAGGGATTCAATGCTGAGAAACTTAACTATAAGTTGCTTGCATCTTTATTCATGACTATTTTATACACTCTTTTGGAAGCCAAAAAGTGATTTGTTTAGTCATATAGAAGAGATTATCCTACTTTTAAGCTACCAAATTTGATACCATATGCTATTATTTTTTTTTAAACCAAGAAGACAAAGATTGATGTTCTTATCAAAATGCTGAAAAAATTGGCATCGATAAAAATCCATTACAGAAATACTTTATTAAATAATGTCATTGCATTCCTGATTCATGTTTATTTTCACACAAAGAGTTCCGTTGTCGTCTCTAATATTGTCAAAGTAATTACAACTTGCCTTGGTTTGTTAGCCTCCTGTTTAATTATGAACTTTCTTCTTTACCTGAGTTGAGGTCGTATGGTGAAAATAATGGAAAAAAGCTCGTTTGGATATGAATCCCCTGGTTGGTTTAGTTTGCAAATGTTATCGTTCCAGTAATCAATTTTCATAATTTGATATCAAAGTCTCAGCTTTTTGTAGTATTGTTATTTGACAGATAATGTGTTGCAATACACTCTTTCAATATCGTGTTTCTTCTCCATGATACTATCTAAAATAACTTGGTAGGCAACAGGCTTAGTAGTTCACACACAAGGTTCCTTCCTATATGATGTTTGTGTGAACCTAAGATATTGTTTATTAGCCCTTTCCTTGTACTTGATTTTCTTATTGTTTTTCTTGTTTTTGATTGTGGATTTGAGTAGGTGAAAGAGGCCCTATCGCTCTGGGAGAAGCCATACGCTTCGACCATCTCCTGGAAACCCTGTGATGACGAACAAGGAGGTGGGGTGTCAGGTGAGGTCCGAAACTTTTGATCTTGACTCACTCGATTCTCTAGATTAATGAGATTCCGTTGTTTCATGTATTAATACTTTGAGATTTTTAGCTTATTCTAAGTTTTTAGACCTTTAATTAACATTGATGTATGTTCTCTACTACACCATAGTTTTCTTTCCAAGAAAAAAATGGTTAGACGGACTTTCTAATCACTATTTTGTTTTTGAGGTTAGCATCCTTTTGCAGATCTTCTATATTGTTAATATTCATGTGTTCATGTGATTGCTGTTTACTAAGATATGTTAGATTTTTCAGACATGTCCAGGTATGATCGCAGAGGCTTTGATAAGAGGACTTCCTATAATCCTCAACTACTTCATTTATGGACAGGGTTACAGGTTATGACTAAAATTGTGTTATTTAATATCTTGTGTTCTTATGTCATGTGAATTAAAACCCTAGTGTTATTCATCGTGATTGCATATAGCTAATCATGAATTTTGAGTTGTTTTAGCTACTAACGAATTTTTATGCATATTAGTAGCTTTTTTTATTGTATAGCGGTTCAATATAATTATGAATTTCCAAATATTTCTTTTATTGATGTTCTTTTTCTTGTTGTCAATTTTGCAGATACTCCAGGAGATGTAAACTTTAAGTACCTTTTCTTTCTCTCGAGGATTTGGTTTTCGTCCAACTGATGTCAAATTTATTTTTCATTATTTAAGTGTGTACTTGTTGTGTTTGTATTTGATGCCGATTGGGTTCAGTGGTGCACTTGATTCTTTGTTCAGTCCCGAATGTTGTATATATAGTGTGCAGAATATGTAAAACATAATAACTATCAATGGATTGGGTTCAATATAATTTTTTCTCTTTATTAGATATTTGACTTGGAGAACTAATAAATTTTCTGGTATTAAGAATGTTATATATGAATTTAAGTTGTATGTCTTATAGGCGGAACATGGAAAAAATAATTTTGTACCAATTAGGACGGTGGTTATTAGTTTTTGGGATGGTTCTGTAGTTGTCCCAAACCATTATAAGACAGTTGGCACCATATTATTAAGATGGTTTAATCTGTCACAAATATTCATTTTTTGGGACGATTTAATATTTTGTCATTAAAATATAAAAATTCATAAGCTTTTAGGATGGTTAGCTTAATCGCCCTCAAAATTCAATTAGGACGGGTTTTTTTGTCCCAAAACTTTTTGCCACGTCACCCTAATAGCACTGATTCAATCCGTCCAAAAATCTGTCCCAAATAATATTTAGGAACGGTTTAGACACTTTTTATCACATATTTCAGTCGTCCCAAGAGGTCATTTTTTTGTAGTGTGTTATACCACTTGAATTGATATAGTCGAGAGGTTTTACTTTCTCTCGTTTTCTTGGGCTAAGGCATTATGACTTTTAATAGATTCTGTGGGTTACAAGGGAGTTTTAATTACAATTAAAATAAAGCTGTTGGAAAAGTATATTGTTCTTTGTTTTTCCTACTTACCAATTGTGCCAATAATCATGATACTCTTTTAGGATTTAGGCATTGAGTTTCTCATCTTTGTTAAGTGAATTTGTTCTAATAATTCCAATTAATGTATTTTTCACATCCTAAAACAATAATTCTTAAGATTTTTTTTTTTTAGAATCAAAGAATTATTCTAGGATATTATTGAGCATTTATTCCCAAGTTATCCTCAAGAACTTCTATTACACAAGAATCTTATGACATATGTTTATTCTCCCTTTTGAAGAATATGTTATACTTGTTGTTTGGCAAAAAAGTTTGCTTGAGAGACTACCTCAATGACCAACTATAACCTATCCACAAACAATATTCTGAACATCTTTTGTTGCAAAAAAACAAAGTCTCATTTGACAACATATTCCATGGTTCGTATACGACATTGTTTAGATCATTAGTTGTAGAATAATTTAGTTTTTATTTTTTATTTTTTATCAGGTTCATTTAGAAAATAGGAGAGATTGATGCAGGCAAATAACAGGAAAAGACGAGAACAAGAAGTTAGTATAAATGGCTATTTATAGAGTTCAGTGGGAAGTGTTCATGGGCGTAGCGACCGAACTCGAGTGGTCCTTGTGGTCGTCGTGAAGAGGTATAAGATTCTGACTGGATGGTAGAAGATCGGTGGATCGAGCCACGGGGACGTGTTATTCCTTTATTTTATTTAGTAGGAGTTGATGGTAGTGGGTCCAAATTTTTAATGGTGGAAGTTGAGAATAATGGGCCCAAAAGACATACAACGTAGCATACAAAAAGTTCTAAAAGTTACGTCAGGCATCTCAAAAAAAATATAAAATAAAAGGGGGCGAAGCGATATAGTGTAGGTAGGGTCATGCCAGAATTTTTGGGCCAGCCGAATCCCAATATTTACAGTTGGAAATTGTTGCCTTCCCATCCAAAGTTTCAATGAGCCCAAGGTTTGAGGTTCATGTAGTACATATATCCATGGAAGTGTCATGTATTTAACTTTTGGTTCGCAAAAGCTGTACATTGCAAATACAAAGTCATTCATTTCTTATGTGAAAGAAAATTAAGGAAATTGATTCTCAAGAAAAAGAAAAATATAAGAAAAAATATTCCCTACTCATCTTATAGATCCACTTTTTGTGAAGTAGTAGGAGAGAATAATATCGATCTTTCATTCATCATGATATTACATTTATATACATCCATATATCAACTTAGACCTAAGCGACATGGGCCAATCACTATATATAAATTTAATCATATAATTTAATCCTAATATCCTCCCTCAAGTTGGAGCATGCAAGTCACAAATGTCCAACTTGCACAAAAGAAACTCAAATTATCGTTTGTCCAAAGCTTTGGTGAAAATATTCGCTAATTGTCCATCCGTCGACACATGAGATGGGCGAATAACTCCATCAAGAACAACATCCCTCAAAAACTAATAATCTACCTCAATGTGTTTTGTGCGCTCATGAAAAATTAGATTATGTACAAAATGTAAGCAGATTGGCTATCACAAAATAAATCCATAGCACACGAATGTTGCACCCCCAAACTGCCAAGCAACCCTTTTAGCCACTTAAGCTCACACGTGACCGCCGCCATCGCACGATATTCTACTTCGGCCAAAGAGCAGGACACCGTCACCTGTTTCTTCGTCTTCCAAGAGATAGGCAAATCATCAAGAAAAATCAACCAGCCAGACAAAGAGCGTCTCGTGATGGGACAACTCGCCAATTGGAATCACACCACCCCCGGAGCAGCAAATCACAGTCAGAGCGAAGAAGAATGTCTTGACCAGGACAACCCATTAGATATCTAACAACCCTCAAGGCCGCACCCCAATGATCACGTCGGGTGTCACCCTCACTTTTCCAGCTAGGGGTAGTTTGAAAATTTAGTATGCGTATTTAATTTTAAAAATATAATATTTATATTAATATGATGATTGTAATAATTATTTATGTTGAGCTTTAATTATTGTGGCTAGTATTATTTATTTTAGTTAGAGGCTTGTGATAAATTAATTAGTTAAAGAGATTATACAATAAATTAGACTTGTCACATATAGACCTATTTAATTTTGTCATGAAAAATAGTAATCCCAACTTAGACCCAAGCCCATTAGTCATTCCACTAATTTAATTAGGAGGGATTAGTGTAATTACAATTAGTTAGAGACTTTCAATTATACTCATCCTTAATTATTCCTCATAATACAACATGTAGGGGGCAATTTGGACCTTTGATTTTGCTTGAGGAAGGAGGAAAGGGGCCGACCATAGAAAGAGGGGGTTCTCCTCTCTCTCTCCTCATTGTATTTCATTTTGTGTCCAAATTCTAGATCCCCAATTTCCCAAATTCTCTCCATTGAATTTCCACATAATTCACCACCAATTCCTTCTTAATTCATTATTCTTGGAGTCTTGAAGCTTGGAGAATCAAGGAGCACAAGGAGGAGAAGCTTTGGAGCTAGAGATCGTGTCCGGATCGTATCCAATTGCATTTTCATTGGAAATCTATCTCTCAATTAGTAATTCCAGAATTTCCCTATCATTGTAGCTTCTTAATCATGCATTTGACCATTAGGAATGACCCAATGTCATAGGACTACCTTTAGGAACAAGTTCTGGGCTAATTGGTTTTGTATTGTGAGATCTATGACGTAATTTGTGTGTAGGTTGGGGGAATTACGAATTTGACACCTTAATTGTGTGTCAGGAGACTAATTAGATATAATTGAACTTAGATCGGGGTTATGGGACTAGGTACGTGTCCACAAATGGATACGTATAGGCCGTATCATGGAATCTTGCGATACGGTGTGATACAGAGTTGGGTGAATTGCATGAATTCTCTTCATGATGTGTTGTGATAATTTTTAATAGTTATAATTATGTATATATGACTTGTAGGAATGGATAATTGTGGATTATGGGGAGTTTGGCACTTCATTGGGATGAGTAACATAGGTATCTTAGTATGCACTCTAGGTATTTGTCTTAATGTCTATATATATATGTGTGTGTGTGTGTGTGTGTGTGTGTGTGTGTATGTGTGTGTGTGTGTATAGTTAAATTTATATGTGTGTGTATGTGTTTGGTTTGTGTGTGTGTGTGTGTGTGTGTGTGTATATATATATATATATATATATATATATATATATATATATATATATATATATATCGATTGTGTGTCTAAGTGTGTGAGTGAGTTAATGTCAGTGTGCATCAGTAGGGAGGAAGTGCAGTATATGTATACACAGTTGGAGAGGGGATCGGGTACACAGTTGGAGAGGGGATCGGGTTTCATTAGTTAGCAGTTTGAGGAGTAGTTTAGTAGCAAGTGCAGCATTAGCAGCATGGCAGAGTAGCAATGCATCAATAGCAAGAGCAACAACTGCAGAAGCAAGGGTAGTAACTACAGCAGCAAGGCATCAGTAATCGAGCAGTATAGCATACAAAACAGAGTGCATTTAGCAAGTGCAACTGTAGCAGCAACTGACAGCAACTACAACTGCAACTACAACAGCAACTAGCAAGCAACTGCAGCAGCTAGCAATGCATCGAGCAAGCCACTATAGTAGCTAGTAATGCAGTGTGCATGGAGCAACAACTGTAGTAGCTAGCACAACAAATATTAGAGCAATTGCAGCAGATAACAATGCAGTATCAGCATGCCAGTGCAGCATTAGCAGCAAGAGCAGTATCAGCAACAACTAGTAGCAAGTGCAGCAGCTTGCACTAGCAGCAAGTATAGTCACAGCAAGAGCAGTACCAGCAGCAACTAGTAGCAAGTGCAGCAGCTTGCACTAGCAGCAAGTGCAAGTAGTCACAACAAGAGCAGTATCAACAGCAAGTGCAGCAACTTGCAGTACAAGTGCAACAGAGTAGTAGCAAGAGCAGTGGAGGCAAGTGAGTGTTTAAGGATTGTATTTGTGCAAGTGCTTAGAGTGTATGTCAGTTTGGGGTGCCAGGTTGGAGTTAGGATTTGGTTTTAGAAGTGTTGTGTGCTAGAGCATGTTCAGAGAAGTAGTTTGTGTCATATGGATAGGTACTTCAATTTAGATACTTGAGTATATATATATATATATATATATATATATATATATATATATATATATATATATATATATATATATATATATATATATATATATATATTATATATTTAGATATATAGATATATAAGAAGTGAGAATTACCTATACCTTGATATAAGCTAAGGTAATAATATTAGGTATATAGTGGATTGGTAAGTTAGCAAAGTTATCAGTTTATCACCAAGGTCTTGGAGAGAATTAGATATTAGGTAATATATTTACCTACTAAGTTAATAGGTAGTAGCAGTAACTAGTATATATGAGTATATATATAATACTTACTGTTATTAGCTAATCTAGCAATTTATATAAGGAATTGACTTAGAAACTCAACCAAGACCTAGTATAGCTAGTATTAGCTAGTTAATGATCATTTGAGACCCATTAACTTAACATAGACCTAGATGCATGCATTAGTGTATTTTTAATCCATTCATCTTTTATTACACCTTTTAACTTGATAATTCCTAAAATTGGTTTGTGTGACACCTGCTTGATCATCGAGAGACACACCTTGCTCAGGACCTCAGGCGAGTACATTTCTCTGTTTGTTTTTATTTCATAATAGTGTATATATCTCATGTTCTAGAACTGTATACTTGATTCTGACATAGTGGTTTCACGGACTTGTACTATATGGATCTTGTCAGAAGATGTTATCCCTTACCGTGTTCAGCGGGTACTCTTTTACATATATTTTATCGTATGCATCGGGTATTAATTTAGTGTACTTCGTGTTCACACACTGCTCGTGTTCAGTGTGCTTATATTTGTGTACACATACTACTCGTGTTCAGTATGCCCATATTCGTGTTCGTAACGTGTCGTGATTGGATCCATTTGTATTAGTTGGGGATAGGGGAGTAGGAGTTGATTATGTGATCAAGCCCTAGTGTATTCGTATACATGTCGATTACATACCACACTAGTAATCGAGTTACCTAATTGTATTCTTGTTTAACCTAAATCAATCACATAATAAACTTGTATTCCATTGCACCTTAGTTAGATTTCAGTTATTCTTATTATATTAGCAGATATTCCATTACATGTTCTTTATTCCAATATATTGCATGTTTACTCTAGTTCATTTCATTCTGTTGTTTAGTTATCTTATATTCTTTTCTATTATCTGTTTCATATGCTCGATTATGTATTTGAAACTACTTTCAGAGGTATATATTTTGCTCTAATCCTGACTGGATATATTTTTAGATGATTGGCTTATAGACCAGTGTCCTACATACTATGGACCGCAGGAGGACATACCTTTAGAGGATACTCTGGTAGACCAGGAGGACTTAGTACCAGAGCCTGAGGAGGTTTAGTTATTTTTGGTGGACTTGTATTAGGCTTTTTTTGAGATTCATGGCATGTATATTATTTGAGTCTTGCGGGCATGTATATTATTTCAGTCTTGCGAATTGTATCTTGATTCTTTTCTTTGTTATTTCATTCATGCTCTATCTTCCTTAGTTTGTATTATGATTGAGTATAGTTACATTTGTGAGATACCATATTTTTCCTCCGTTTGGAGTTGAGATGAATGA
Source organism: Iris macrosiphon (assembly GCA_036927795.1). Lineage (NCBI taxonomy): Eukaryota > Viridiplantae > Streptophyta > Magnoliopsida > Asparagales > Iridaceae > Iris > Iris macrosiphon. Next base: position 124,555,195 of record JAYESA010000009.1, on the reverse strand, counting down.
CAGGTACCATATATATATTATTGAGATGTTAGTTAGTTAGTGTAACCTCCGATTTCCAAATTTCTGAAATATTTAGATTTTTATTTTATTTTAAAATATCAAGTTTATAAGATATTTCTCCTTAAATTTTAGTATTAGATTTTTAACAATGTTTGATTTTTGTAAGTGATTTGAAATCTTTTATAAAATCATTTTTCCTAAATGTCGATTTCTTATAAATTAAATAGATAAATAATGATATATATATATATTACTCTAGCTTCGAATATTATTGGCTTGAAATCATAAAATTATTTGTTTAATAAAATTATTGAAGGACTAGTTGTTTTCATAATAAATTTTCATATCCATTTTGGATTAGTAAATAAATAAATTACATAATTTCTAGGGTTTTGAAATATGGGTTTAATTAGTAGCTAATTTGGAATCAGTTAGCCTTGGAAGCCTCTTAAAATATTTTTCTTAAATTATAATCTTTCTTTTAAAATTTACAAGTTGCCATCTCCCATTCACACCCTCATATTTTTCCACATGAAAAACTCATTTATATATATAATCTGGGCCATTCATTATTGGGCCAATCCTCACCCTTTATCCCACACCCTCTCTCCCTATTTAAAGTCTCTCACCCACACCATTCCCAAGAAACCCTAGCTAGCCCTCACAAATTTCCAAGCCAACAAGCCATCACCATTTTTGTGTGCTCGTGTCCGTGTGTCCAGCTTTACCGTGTCAGTCGTGTTGGCCTTGGGTCCGACCCCGGGTGTCCTACTGTATCCATTCATTTCCTGTGTCCAGATTTACAACATTACAACCAGATTTTCGTGTCCGACACACCCGGACACATCCACCTCCACCACAGCAAACATCATCCTCGTGTCCACCATCTGGACACATCCCTACCACAGTACATCATTTCTGTGTCCAGCCTCGGACACATCCACCACAGTACACCCAAACCCCCGTGTCCAGCCTCGGACACATCCACCACTGTACACCACCATCGTGTCCAGCCCCGGACACGATCCACCCCGACACAGAATCCAAATCCTAACCTAGATCTCGACCGCCGGTGGCCGCCGCGGATCCCCTCATCGTCGTCGAGCTCCTTCCGCCGCGTCAAGCTCGAAGATCCGCCGCCGCCGCCTCAGATCTGGAGCCGACCCGCCGCTCTCGAGTTCCACCGCCGCCGCCTCGGATCTCCTCGACCTCGTCGAGCCGTGCGCGCCTCGGATCTCCTCGATACGAGCTCCGCCGACCGCCTCCTCGGGACGAGAATACCCGCCGCCTCGAGCAGATCCGCCGCCGCCTCGAGCCGAGCACCCGCCACAGCAGACCGAGCAGATCCGCCGACGCCTTGCCGGCCCGACCCCGGCGAGACCCCACCGCGCCGACGCCGGAAAACCCCCGTGAGCCCCTCTTTCTCTTTCCCTTTCTTCTGTTCCTATGGGTTAGGTTACGGGTGTTTTAATCAGTTAGTTAATATAATAGATTAATTAGCTAATTTATATTAGTTTAGTTAATTATTTATTAATCAGTTAATTATTCTTAATCAGTAGTTAATTAATCAATTAGTTTATATGTAATTAGTTTAGTAATTAAATATAATTAGTTTAGTAATTTTATGTAATTAGTTTATTTTTATGTAATAAATATAAGGGTTTTGACTATGTAAAAATAATAATTTCTGGTTTATATTATTAATTAAGGAATAGTTACAATAATAAATTTGTTCAAAATTGGTTATTTGGACTAGTAACTGAATTTACTATAGACAAAAATATATTGGCTTTTACATAAATTCTAGATTTTTATAAATAAACTTTTACTTGTAATTATTGTTCAAAATAATTTCGAAATAATTTTCATAAATTAAGGTGTTACCTTAATTACAAACAAACGACCCTTTCCCCTATTAGCCTGGTATCCTTATCTCGATTTTCGTGCTGAACTCCGATCTTGGACTTCTTTATATAGTTTCTAGCTATTTGGACTGCTCCGGACTCATTGGAACTAACTACTACTTCATTTGGGATCACCTTGAGAAGTGTGTCATTATGTACATTCTCTAATTAGTTATATATATATATATATAAAAACATTTGATTGATATATACAAATATATATTTTGGTATAAAAATATATATTTATACACATCTATTAGTGTATATACACATATACGTATTTTGTACAATTACTAATAGACACTTATATATATATTATATACGTTTTTACTGGTATATACTCTGAGTGTAAATGTGTATTATATACGTATCCCTACTAGATGACCCTAGTTGACTAGAGCCATGCCTGGCATAGCCCTGAGGCCAGGGTAATTCTATTATGTGTTAGTGTAGCATCTGATACAAGTGATATTATTATATGTTTATAGGACTGTCGGATTCTCCAGACGATACTCTGGGACAGGACATTGGTATTGACAGCTAAGGACCCAAGGCGAGTACATTTTCTGATTAGTTTCTAATTTATGATATCTCCTATGTTCACTGTATCTAGTGTAGATATACATGCTCTTGACACGTTGGTTACACAATTGGTATACACGGATCTCGTCATGAGATATTATTCCTTATTCATGGTGTAGCTTGTACAAGACTTGTTTCCTTGTTATCTTGTGCATGTACAGACACTGATTTCCGGGGAGATTTGCTACCTCCCTAGGGAATCCCGTGCCATAGCATACCATGATTGGATCTACTATACCATTCGGGGGTTGGGGAGTATTTTAGTGTAGATATGTGATCATACCCAACTTTACATGCATCATAGCTCACCCCACATCTCACGTTGGGTGCGGCCTGACCATTTACATGCTTCATAGCTGTTACGTGTGATTAGCCTGACCTCTACATGCATCATAGCTAACCAACGGTTAGCCTGACCTTACATGAATTATAGCTAATCACATGTAACCAGCCTGATCAAGTTCCCAAGCCGATCACATGTTTAAGCCAGTACTCACACACTTAGTCATAGGTTTCTAGCTCTTTGACATATTGTTTCTTCTCCTGTATTTACTTACAGTATTTCCAGTATTTCTTTTATTTCTCGTACCTATACATGCTTCTCGTATATTTCTATCTAGAACTGCTACATAGTCTATATCATGAATATAGAACTGCTATTTAGAGATGTACTTTGCTCCTTCCTGACTGGAAAATATTTTTCCAGACTGTGACCTTAGTAGACTGGTTTCTGACACACTTGGGGATTGGAAGTTAATAATTGCAGGTATGATTATTTTGTCGTTAGACTTGTCTTGTATTTCTTGCTTGCCTTGATATCTCATCGTGCTTTAGTTTATGTGATTGAGTATTTCTAGCATTATTTTATGATATCCACGTCTCCTTATGGAGTTGGGTATTCACGTGAGTTTGATTAGATAGTTACATGACCTAGACAACGTTCTACCGTCGATGCTGCGGCGTATGCTGGACGTACCCACGCACTCGTGCCCCTAAACCGGGTGCGGATCGTGACACATTTTTAGTGGTGGCCCATGCAGGTCAGACTTCGCAAGTTGTGCGACGTCGTGGTAGTGCAACGTCATAGTTGTACTACTGCGTGCCTGCTATAGAATATAGGACATAGGATACTAGGATGAGAGAGGATACTCAATCACAAAATTTTTGAAAGATTCCTGGGACGACCCCTTGAGAATCTCATTATAAATTCCAATTTAAATCCTTCCCCTAATTTTCGTCCGTTCTCACTTGTTGATATTGAGTTTGATTCTTGTTGAGCAGTTGTTAAATTTAACTCTTGGTGTCATTGTTGAGTTTGATTTTTATCGAGATGAATTTTACGGACTAAACTTTATGGTATTATTTGATGACATATGTTGATGAGGACAGTCAGAAAGGTAAAACGTCTACTTGGTTATGGAACCTAGAGTTTATTGCAGCCATATTAGCAGTCGTGATGAGAACGTAGGAACCTGACTTGGATGTACATACTTTAGTTATGAAACTTAGAGTCTCTCGCAGCCATACCGGTTGGCGTGGCGAAGATTCTAGATGACATGATTATATAGTTGCATACCTTAGTTACGGAACCTGTCGTTTATCGCATTTATGCTTACTGGCGTGGCGAGGATTCTTAGTGTCATGATTCCTGACAGACGTGTATGATTATCAGGTTGTATCTTAAAATGGTTCTTAAAGTATCATCTCAAAACTTATCCATTTCTGTTATTCCATGACTTTGTTCCATCGCTTCTTTTCTTTACTAGCAGTAAAGATACCTTCAGTCCTTAACCCAGTTCTTTTGAGCCTTATTTCTTAAGGATCCTTGTTAGTGTGATAATTAGTGACTTACAATTTTGGTTGTGTGTTGTATTAGTGTTGACTGAGTGTGACTTATGAGTTTGTAAGTGTTTCTTAGTTGGACATGGGAGCAGTAGGCCTTAATCTAGAGATACCCATAGTATAGTACCTTGTAGCAATAGTTCTATGATAGATGTTATTATAATTAGTATTGGTATTATAAAAAGAGGAGTAAGAGTATCAGTGAAGGTTCCAAGAGTAAGTATCAAAATCAGCATGCCAGTCTTGGATAGTCATAAAATTATGTAATTGGATGATCTATGTAAACAATTAAGTATCAAAGAATTGTATTAAAGATTAATGGAGCATAACGTTCAATCTGATGAATGATATCGGGCGTGTTAAAGGTAAAGAAATTTATATGCATGAGGAGTTATAATGAGGTATCATGAGTAGAGAAATATCGAAATTGGTAATGAAGATGGTGAAGCGTATCACAGATTAGTGTAACAGGCTATGAAAGGTTAAAGGAAAATACCTATACAACCATCGAGATGAGGAACCATATACATGCCCATGAGAGTAAAGAAACATGAGTGTTATAGTAGATACATGTAATCATGAGTTATAATGAGCTTGATGAGATGATCCATTAATGAAGCTAGTGATATAATACCAAGAGTGCTAATGCTTCTATATCGAGGATTAGTCGAGAATAACGTTCATAACAGTAAGCACTCTGTGTGATGATAAATAGATGATATACCAGTTGACATAAATTGAAAATCATGAAAGAAAATACAGGTGATGATAACTTTGATCATTGGAAGTAATAGTGCAAGTGATTCGGGCAGTACAAATTTAGTACACCGTTGTAGACAATAGAGGTATTGAGTGCACCTCGAGTATTAGAGACTGTGAGCACTTATATGTAAAATTGTGGATTTATAAATTAAAGAGTGGAAATGAATTTTTACTTTGAGAATTATTGAGAAGTTGAGATTGTGTCATTAAAATTTTTGAGGATTTCAAATATTGATTCAATAAACATGGTCAAGGCTACAAAGATTTTAGAAGTGATTAAAATTTATTTCGATATTGAGTATTTGACTATTGAGGAAATATATGTATTTTATTTTAAATTTGTTTGAAAAGTTAAACCTTGACGATTATTTTGAGGATTAATAGTGAATAAGAAATATGTATATTAATAGATGATATACATGTGTCAGGATCTGTTGACTTGAGCATGATTGAAATGGCACCACAGACTGACTTGGGTGTCCATCTAAAGTTGTCTTGGAAAGAACAGTATTTAGTATGGTGTGTTACACTTGGTGTGCACTGGAGTGATGAGAACAAATAGTATGGACAATTGTAGTAGGAACGAGAACTAGCAGTGGGTGTACTGAAGTAGAACAGGGGTACCTAAAGAGATAGAGGTATCAAACTTTACATGCACCAATTGACCTATAATCGTGTTAGAGGTTCTTGGTATCAGATTTTGGCATTAATAGACAGGTGTGTGCAATACGGATATATTCATGGATCTTGTGGATTAATGATTAGTTGATATGGGTACCAGTGTACATGAATAGGAATTAGTTAGTGAATGTGCTAGAGTTAAGTGTTTGTTAGAGATAGTAGATACTACAAGTAATATGTTAGCAGGTTCTTCTTTTTCCTAATGTTCCCGTCTCTTGATTGATTGATTTTCCTAGTACTGTAGTTGTATGCATGATTTCTTGTTAGAAAAAATTGGTAGTACACCCTGACAGAGACTGCAGTACCATGACAAAGGGTACATGCCTATATATTTTCTTAGATTGCATGGCTGTAGGTAGAATTTCCTTAACCCATGATCATTAGGGTTTTGACCATAGCAAAGATCTATGACAAGGTTATGACTGACAAAAAGAGACAAGAGGATTAAATCGTGGATGAGTATTAATTTAAATAAAGAATTAAGGGGTTGTTATAACAGAGGTGATGGATCATTGATTGTACGAAAATTGAGGTATGATTGAAATTCGAGGATAAACATTAACTTAAATGGAGAGTTAAGAAATTCATAGGGCAAAATTGAGGATTTATTAATTTTAGGAAGATCTTGATATGATTAAATTGATTATTAAAATTTGAGAAAATTTAGGGAATTATCATTATATCTATTTGATTGCAAGATAGAAATTTGAAATTTTATATTATGAATGTTGTATTGAAGATCCTGAAAGTATCACATCGTTGAGTATTTGAGGAAAAAGGAAATCAGGAAATAAAAATCGTTAATGGAATAGTGTCGAATTTAATTCTCGGGATGAGGATTTAGATTTGAATAAGCATCAATTGAATTTGAGTTAGAGGAGTAAGATGATTGATGGATTAGTGTTTAAAATTTAATTTTTGGAATACGATTTTTATAAATATGGATTGATTGGATTTCAATTGGAGGATTGGATATTAAAATCCTTGAGTATTTAGATACAAACTTAAATTTTTTTGAGGAGATTATGACAAAGGGGATTTGATTTTTAAACTTGAAGATTTTCAAGAATATGATGTTATAAAATTTTGAAAGGTTGTGAAATAGCAATATGGAATTACTTCATGATTATTTGGTATGAAATTTAAATTTTGATAGAAATAATATGATGAGTAAAGGCAATTATTGAGGAACTTAAATTTCGAGGACGAAATTTTTCTAAGGTGGGTAGACTTGTAACCTCCGATTTCCAAATTTCCGAAATATTTAGATTTTTATTTTATTTTAAAATATCAAGTTTATAAGATATTTCTCCTTGAATTTTAGTATTAGATTTTTAACAATGTTTGATTTTTGTAAGTGATTTGAAATCTTTTATAAAATTATTTTTCCTAAATGTCGATTTCTTATAAATTAAATAGATAAATAATGATATATATATATATTACTCTAGCTTCGAATATTATTGGCTTGAAATCATAAAATTATTTGTTTAATAAAATTATTGAAGGACTAGTTGTTTTCATAATAAATTTTCATATCCATTTTGGATTAGTAAATAAATAAATTACATAATTTCTAGGGTTTTGAAATATGGGTTTAATTAGTAGCTAATTTGGAATCAGTTAGCCTTGGAAGCCTCTTAAAATATTTTTCTTAAATTATAATCTTTCTTTTAAAATTTACAAGTTGCCATCTCCCATTCACACCCTCATATTTTTCCACATGAAAAACTCATTTATATATATAATCTGGGCCATTCATTATTGGGCCAATCCTCACCCTTTATCCCACACCCTCTCTCCCTATTTAAAGTCTCTCACCCACACCATTCCCAAGAAACCCTAGCTAGCCCTCACAAATTTCCAAGCCAACAAGCCATCACCATTTTTGTGTGCTCGTGTCCGTGTGTCCAGCTTTACCGTGTCAGCCGTGTTGGCCTTGGGTCCGACCCCGGGTGTCCTACCGTATCCATTCATTTTCTGTGTCCAGATTTACAACATTACAACCAGATTTTCGTGTCCGACACACCCGGACACATCCACCTCCACCACAGCAAACATCATCCTCGTGTCCACCATCTGGACACATCCCTACCACAGTACATCATTTCTGTGTCCAGCCTCGGACACATCCACCACAGTACACCCAAACCCCCGTGTCCAGCCTCGGACACATCCACCACTGTACACCACCATCGTGTCCAGCCCCGGACACGATCCACCCCGACACAGAATCCAAACCCTAACCTAGATCTCGACCGCCGGTGGCCGCCGCGGATCCCCTCATCGTCGTTGAGCTCCTTCCGCCGCGTCAAGCTCGAAGATCCGCCGCCGTCGCCTCAGATCCGGAGCCGACCCGCCGCTCTCGAGTTCCACCGCCGCCGCCTCGGATCTCCTCGACCTCGTCGAGCCGTGGGCGCCTCGGATCTCCTCGATACGAGCTCCGCCGACCGCCTCCTCGGGACGAGAACACCCGCCGCCTCGAGCAGATCTGCCGCCGCCTCGAGCCGAGCACCCGCCACAGCAGACCGAGCAGATCCACCGACGCCTTGCCGGCCCGACCCCGGCGAGACCCCACCGCGCCGACGCCGGAAAACCCCCGTGAGCCCCTCTTTCTCTTTCCCTTTCTTCTATTCCTATGGGTTAGGTTACGGGTGTTTTAATCAGTTAGTTAATATAAATAGATTAATTAGTTAATTTATATTAGTTTAGTTTAGTTAATTATTTATTAATCAGTTAATTATTCTTAATCAGTTGTTAATTAATCAATTAGTTTATATGTAATTAGTTTAGTAATTAAATATAATTAGTTTAGTAATTTTATGTAATTAGTTTATTTTTATGTAATAAATATAAGGGTTTTGACTATGTAAAAATAATAATTTTTGGTTTATATTATTAATTAAGGAATAGTTACAATAATAAATTTGTTCAAAATTGGTTATTTGGACTAGTAACTGAATTTACTATAGACAAAAATATATTGGCTTTTACATAAATTCTAGATTTTTATAAATAAACTTTTACTTGTAATTATTGTTCAAAATAATTTCGAAATAATTTTCATAAATTAAGGTGTTACCTTAATTACAAACAAACGACCCTTTCCCCTATTAGCCTGGTATTCTTATCTCGATTTTCGTGCCGAACTTCGATCTTGGACTTCTTTATATAGTTTCTTGCTATTTGGACTGCTCCGGACTCATTGGAACTAACTACTACTTCATTTGGGATCACCTTGAGAAGTGTGGCATTATGTACATTCTCTAATTAGTTATATATATATATAAAAACATTTGATGATATATACAAATATGTATTTTGGTATAAAAATATATTTTATACACATCTATTAGTGTATATACACATATACGTATTTTGTACAATTACTAATAGACACTTATATATATATTATATACATTTTTACTGGTATATACTCTGAGTGTAAATGTGTATTATATACGTATCCCTACTAGATGACCCTAGTTGACTAGAGCCATGCCTGGCATAGCCCTGAGGCCAGGATAATTCTATTGTGTGTTAGTGTAGCATCTGATACAAGTGATATTATTATATGTTTATAGGACTGTCGGATTCTCCAGACGATACTCTGGGACAGGACATTGGTATTGACAGCTAAGGACCCAAGGCGAGTACATTATCTGATTAGTTTCTAATTTATGATATCTCCTATGTTCACTGTATCTAGTGTAGATATACATGCTCTTGACACGTTGGTTACACGGATTGGTATACACGGATCTCGTCATGAGATGTTATTCCTTATTCATGGTATAGCTTGTACAAGACTTATTTTCTTGTTATCTTGTGCATGTACAGACACTGATTCCCGGGGAGATTTGCTACCTCCCTAGGGAATCCCGTGCCATAGCGTACCATGATTGGATCTACTATACCAGTCGGGGGTTGGGGAGTATTTTAGTATTGATATGTGATCATACCCAACTTTACATGCATCATAGCTCACCCCACATCTCACGTCGGGTGCGGCCTGACCATTTACATGCTTTATAGCTGTTATGTGTGATTAGCCTGACCTCTACATGCATCATAGCTAACCAACGGTTAGCCTGACCTTACATGAATCATAGCTAATCACATATAACCAGCCTGATCAAGTTCCTAAGCCGATCACATGTTTAAGCTAGTACTCACACACTTAGTCATAGGTTTCTAGCTCTTTGACATATTGTTTCTTCTCCTGCATTTACTTACAGTATTTCCAGTATTTCTTTTATTTCTCGTACCTATACATGCTTCTCGTATATTTCCATCTAGAACTGCTACATAGTCTATATCATGAATATAGAACTGCTATTTAGAGATGTACTTTGCTCCTTCCTGACTGGAAAATATTTTTCCAGACTGTGACCTTAGTAGACTGGTTTCTGACACACTTGGGGATTGGAAGTTAATGATTGCAGGTATGATTATTTTGTCGTTAGACTTGTCTTGTATTTCTTGCTTGCCTTGATATCTCATCGTGCTTTAGTTTATGTGATTGAGTATTTCTAGCATTATTTTATGATATCCACGTCTCCTTATGGAGTTGGGTATTCACGTGAGTTTGATTAGATAGTTACATGACCTAGACAGCGTTCTACCGCCGATGCTGCGGCGTAGGCTGGACGTACCTACGCACTCGTGCCCCTAAACCGGGTGCGGGTCGTGACAGTTAGAGTTGACCTAGACAACGTTCTACTGTCGATGCTGCGGCGTAGGCCGGACGTACCCACGTACTCGTGCTCGAATATCCGAGTGCAGGTTGTGATACATTTTTAGTGGTGGCCCATGCAGGTCTTCCTAGAGTCGTAAGTAGAGCGATATCATAGTAGTGCTCACCTAGAGTATTGCTACGAGCCTGCTTTAGGATATAGGATATAGGCTGAGAGTATACTCAATCACAACTAGGAAATACTTCCAATATCTGTTTGGTATCCTTATCTATTGAATGTTTGCTTTACTTTGAATAAAACCTGTCATTCTTTGATGGTATCGTATCTTACTCAATATTGATTTCTTTGTTCAATCTATCTTCAGGATGCCGCCGAAGACGCGTTTCCAGTGCTCAGGTGCCATGTCAATACGGTCAGTCACTTTATCGCCTATGAGGGCAGCACCCGTAGATGTTGTTCCAGTAGCTACATTCCAGAGGTCAGCTTCACCGATTAGGTGGACGTTTTTGCAGCAGCTTTCAGAGGTGCTCCACCTCCGGTACCGAGGGCAGCGCCAACAGTTTTAGGGGATCTTCCACCCCCACCATCCGCTGTCGATCAGACATATATGTTCGCTCTTTTTCAGCAGATGATGGAGGCACAGCAACGTCAGTCAGAGGTTATGAGACAGGACATTGAGAATGCTCACCAGATTACGCTCGCGGCAATAGAGGGAGTCGTCTTAGTCCAGCCACAGACGGTACCACCTCAGTTCATCCTACAGCAGCCGAGGTCGGGTACCATCATATACTTCCAGAGGATAGGACTGAAGGACTTTAAGGGCATTGAAGGGATCATATATGCTGACGATTGGATAGAACACATTGAGCAGAATCTGCGGCTGACGCAGATTCCAGAGAGGTAGCAGATAGAGGCCGGTGGGAGCATTATATTGGATATTGCATTGACTTGGTTCAGGACGGACCCCAGGATCTCAGCACTAGGACTTACTTGGGAAGCTTTCAAAGAGCTCTTCAAGGAAAAGTTCTTTTCAGATATGGCTCTGACGTCTCTAGAGAGCCAGTTTTAGTACCTCATTCAGGGCGATATAACGGTGGATGAGTATACGGTGGAGTATTACAGATTAGGCCATTTTTTAGAGGGGCAGAACCTCAGAGGAAGAGCCAGGAAGTTTAGGAAGGGCCTGAACAGGGAGATCAAATCACATACGAATGGAGATCCCACCGCTACTTTTAAGAAGATTTTAAGGCAGGCACAGAGGGTGGAGGATGATCTAGAGCTTGGCTCTAAGAGGCTGAGAGACATAGGAGGATCTAGTACCAACCGGGGTCCAATGAAGCAGCCTCATTTTTAGAAGCAGCACCAGATGCATTTTCAGCAGCTGAGATACCAGTATCATGGACCAGCTAGTGTCACGCCCCGATCCCGAAAGGGTCATTCGTCCTCGCTGGATCCTTTACGGAACCGATTCGTCCTCGCTGGGGCGTGATGCCGTACGAGCCTGGAGTTGCGCTCGTACAAGGCAAGAACTTGCAGTTATAGGAACCCACTTTGAAACACAATTTTAGAAAACACATTCACAGATAATTGAACACAAGTGCAGGAAGAAAATATGCTTTTTCATTGATAATTCAGAGTAATTTACATAGAGTCTACATTGATACGCCTTCTCGGCTACTTGAATTACATTAGAAAAGATAACTCAAAATGCAGGGCGCGCTCCATCAGATAGTCCCCGTCGTCTATACATTACGCCCTTGTATAGGTTAAAAGTCCAAGCCTCCAAAATAATCTGACTTCAACTATACTTCAAAATAGAGGTGCTCCTAACGCCTCTTCGTCTATCCACTAGCGTTGCACCGTCTGAGTGCCTGAAATAGTTGCCCACAACGTGGGTCAGTACTCAACTTGTACTGGTGAGCGGGATGAATCACACTCGACTAAATCGACACTAGCTTATTACGGGCGAGCATGCATTAAGATTACTTCTATAAAGAAGCAAGTGAATTCAATTCATATCAGTTGCATGTTTTGATATAAATGAAAATAACATTGAAATCCAACCAGTGCATCGATTGCTTACTCAACCGATGCACGCCTTCCCTGCAACGAAACACAAGTATACTTACCATCTGCATAAGACAATAAATTAGTATGTGTTCTATTCTATGCGATCATTGGTGTGATCGACACCTTAGGGACTTATTCCAAGCATTAATGGCGTGCCCTATCAGCCCGGGTAGCAAGCCCCGCTGGAGGTCCCGCAATGCATCGTGACGAACACGAATCAATATTTCCCTCCGGATCGATACGGTTCCAGTGCCCCGGAAAGCCGTTTCGAGGAAATGATAAACCTTGTGCACAAGTTGTCCCAGACCATGCAAATGCATGAACATTTTATATCTCACACAATGCATCGAATTAAACAGATGAAGTAAAGCAGCAATATATATATCTTATGCAACAGTTCATATTTTCTTAATGCGGTGTTCCGATTTTGATATCCCATGGGTCCAAACTCTATCCGAGGCACCAGGCCGTAACCAACAACCAAATTCCCATTCCAACCAACTGAATTTATAAGGTGTGCAAGCATATAGTAAAATTAGTCTATAATTCCCATGTTCTTTTCTTAGTGGCTGGCATGCATTGTGGCTAAGCATTTCCTAGGCGTCCAACCGGGCATCATCGAGTGAACGTTTGAAACATTAGAGATGTTGGCGTGAAGAAGTAGGAAAGAAGGGACCAAACCACTCACTGGTTAAGGGAAAAGTTGCTGAAATAAGGAATCGACGATCAAACGTCAGTTACGCGGACCTACAACAGCACGAGCACCGAGTTAGAATTCTTGCCTATCCTTCCTTGTCGAACTCCCCAAAATTCAAGCTCCAATCAATAAAACCAACAGCGAAAACCAAGCAACTCGAAAGCAACACCAAATCAAATCCCAAAGCGGCAATCAAGAAAACCAAGCAACCAAACACGAAAACTATTGGACTCGTTTTAATAGAGGCCTTTCCATGAGTTAGAAAGGATCATCGCATTTCGTCCGTGGCAATAAGATGCCGAAGATCTAAGCATACTCTGACGGACTAGCCACAAGCCCAATTATATAGTGCACATCCCGATCGGATCGGGATTTGAGGCACTACATAATATACCACTAAGAAAAAGTTTTGTCCCGAAACTTAAGAACAAGGCCCTACCTCCGACTGAATGAACAACGAAGGATATTTCTCCTTCATCTCCGATTCTATCTCCCAGGTTGATTCCCCAACTGAATGGTTCCGCCATAGCACGCGAACCAAGGACATCGTACGGTTGCGAAGTACTTTTTTCTTATGATCCAGAATCTGCACCGGCTCTTCTGAGTATGATAAATCTGTGCGCAGTTCCAATTGTTCGAAGCTAACCACATGACTCGGGTCATGCACATACTTTCGCAGTTGAGAAACATGGAATACGTCATGCACTTCAGCCAAGGCGGGAGGTAGTGCAATCCGGTATGCCACAGCTGCCACTCGTTCCAGAATCTCGAAGGGGCCGACAAACCTGGGACTCAGTTTGCCCTTCACGCCGAAACGCATCACCCCACGCATCGGCGTCACTTTTAAGAATACATGATCCCCGACTACGAACTCCAAAGGTCTACGATGAGCATCGGCATAACTTTTCTGTCGGCTCTGCGCCGTGCGGAGTCTTTCCCGAATCAAGCGAACTTTCTCAACTGCCTGTTCTACCAGCTCTGGCCCGAGTACTTGTCGCTCGCCGACTTCGTCCCAAAAAATTGGAGATCGATACTTGCACCCATAAAGTGCTTCGTACGGTGCCATCTGGATGCTCGATTGGTAGCTGTTGTTGTACGTAAACTCCGCCAACGTGAGATGCGTGTCCCAACTAGTCTTCAAATCGATTGCACACAGCCGTAACATATCTTCAAGTATCTGATTTGTCCTTTCTGTCTGGCCATCAGTCTGGGGGTGGTATGCAGTACTGAACTGTAGCTTGGTTCCCAAAGCAGACTGTAGGCTTATCCAAAAACGAGATAAGAAGCGTCCGTCACGGTCAGAGACGATTGAGGCAGGTACTCCATGTAATCGAACAATCTCGTCTATGTAAATCTGTGCTAACCGATCGACGCTCCAAGTAACTTTTATAGGAAGAAAGTGGGCTGATTTGGTCAAACGATCAACTATGACCCAAATCGCATCATGCCCCCGTGGCGTCTTCGGAAATCCCACAATGAAATCCATAGTGATGTTGTCCCATTTCCATTCAGGAATAGCGAGGTTCTGCAGCTCCCCGCCGGGCCTCTGATGTTCAGCTTTCACCTGTTGACAGGCCATGCACTGTGACACAAAGGTCACCACATCCCGCTTCATACCTTGCCACCAGAAGGTTCTGCGTAAGTCCATGTACATCTTAGTGCTCCCCGGATGCAAGGAATACTTCGCATAGTGTGCTTCCGCCATAATTTCCCTTCGGAGTTCTGGGTCGTTAGGAACACATAGCCTTCCTTTCATTTGTAAGGTCCCATCTTCGCCTGCCACAAAGTCAGACGTCTTTCCCGTCGAAATCAGTCCGCGTGCCTTCGTTAGGAACTGATCGCCCTCCTGAGCTGATTTGATTCTATCACGCAGACTTGGTTCAAGATGGAGTGATGCCAGCTGCACTCCTTGATGCTGAACACGAAGCTCGATGCCCATCGCCTCAAGATCTCGAAGTAAATGGTTGTTTATGGATAACGAGCCCACATACTTTTGACTCAGAGCATCAGCAACGACGTTTCCCTTGCCCGGTGTGTAAGCGATCGTTAAATCATAGTCCTTAATCAGTTCTAGCCAACGCCGCTGTCGGAGGTTCAGTTCTCGTTGTGTAAATAGATACTTGAGGCTCTTGTGATCTGTGAAGATTTTGCAAGCAACACCATAAAGATAATGCCTCCACAACTTCAGTGCAAATACAATTGCCGCCAATTCCAAGTCGTGCGTCGGGTAGTTTTTCTCGTGCGACTTCAGTTGCCTGGAGGCGTACGATATTACCTTATCCCTCTGCATGAGCACACATCCCAAACCGAGTCCCGAGGTGTCACTGTATATCTGAAACTCCTCTACCCCATCTGGAAGAGCAAGGATCGGAGCTGAAACAAGACGCTGCTTAAGTTCTTGAAAGCTGGCTTCGCAGTCATCACTCCATTTGTATACAATCCCTTTTTGAGTGAGGCGAGTCAAAGGCGAGGCCAGTTTAGAAAAATCCTTCACGAACCTACGGTAGTATCCCGCTAGGCCCAGAAAGCTTCGTACCTCGCTGGCTGATGTAGGTTGCTTCCAATCCACCACTGCCTCTATTTTCTTCGGGTCTACGGCGATGCCTTCTGCCGAGACAACATGACCCAGAAATGCCACGCTGTTCAACCAGAACTCACACTTGCTGAGCTTAGCGTACAACTGATGCTCTCGTAATGTCTGCAGCACGATCTTTAGGTGTTCCTTGTGTTCCGCCTCGTTCTTGGAATATATTAGAATGTCGTCGATGAACACGACCACAAACTTGTCTACGTACGACCGGAACACACGGTTCATCAGATCCATGAAAGCTGCAGGGGCGTTCGTCAAGCCGAACGACATCACAAGAAATTCGTAGTGTCCGTATCGGGTCCTGAATGCAAATTTTTGAACATCATCTGGTTTGATTTTCAGCTGGTGGTACCCTGACCTGAGATCAATTTTAGAGAAAACTGTTGCACCTTGCAGCTGATCAAACAAGTCATCTATCCTTGGCAATGGGTACTGGTTCCGCACGGTCGCCTTATTTAGTTCTCGGTAGTCAATACATAGCCGCATGGATCCATCCTTTTTCTTCACGAACAGCACCGGAGCGCCCCACGGAGAAACGCTTGGACGAATGTATCCTCGGTCCAACAGATCTTGTAACTGAATCTTGAGTTCCTTCAGCTCTGCTGGGGCCATTCGATAAGGTGCCTTCGATATCGGTCGCGCATCCGGAAATGTGTCGATGCTGAATTCGATCTCACGATCAGGAGGCATTCCAGGCAGCTCGTCCGGGAACACGTCGAGAAAATCTGCTATAACATCAGCCTGAGCTGCATTTGCACTTTCCTGCCGGGTGTCTCGAACTGAAGCTAAGTACCCTTCACAATCCGAATGCAGCATACGCCTAGCCAAAATTGCTGATATCATCATTGCCGTCTTTGGTGCAGCGCTGCACGAATAGTAAAAGTCTGCCTCGCCGGGTAGACGGAATACAACTCGCTTCTCCGCGCACTCAATTGTTGCATGACAAGCACCCAACCAATCCATCCCGAGAATAATATCGTAATCCTTAATGTCTAATACAATGACATCTAAGGAAAGCTTCCTGCCTCCGATGCAAATATAACCATCCTTACAGATCGCATGGGCGGGCATGTCGACTCCCGAAGGTATGCTCACACAAAGATTCATATTTAAGGGAGTAGAAGCTAATTTATGCTCAATAGTAAAATCAGCAGATATGAAACTATGCGTAGCACCTGAATCGAATAAGACTCTAGCGGGCAAATCTCTGAAAAGTAATGTACCTGTCACGATAGTTTCAGAGACGGATGCCTCATCCCGAGTCAGTACAAAGACTCGTCCTTGAGCACCCTGGCGTCGTGGGTTCAACGCCACAGCATTGGCATCACTTGCTGGAGGCCCCCTGTTGTGATTCCCGTGGTTCTGATTCCCATGGTGCTGATTCCCATTGTTATGATTCCCATTGTTGTGATTCCCGTTGTGCTGATTTGGTTTTGCCTCACGGCAGTTGAAATGCTTGTGGTCCAGACGACCACATTTAAAACACCCAGTAACTCGGCATTCCTCCACTCGATGCCCTAATCTGCCACACCTGTTGCAGTAAGGTGCACGGGACGGGCCCCTATGCTCAGATGTGTGTGGACGCTTTTGTGCTCCAGACCCTCCCATTTCCTGAGGCCGCTTATTATTGTTGGTACGGGAGGTTTGCACATCGGCCTTTGGTGGACAGCGCCCAAAGATCCGCTCGCTGTTCAGGGCAGCTTCATAACATTCCCTGTATATCTGACACTTCTGGTTGATGACGTCCCTACGCAAATCATCATTCAAACCCTTCTGAAAGCGGTAGCACCACGCCTGCTGGTTAGGCAAGAAGTGCCCAGCAAATTTAGCCAGCTTAGCGAACGCCGAGTCATAATCGTCGACAGACATACTTCCTTGCACCAGATTGCTGAAGTCGTCTTCTTTTTGTTGCCGCACAGCCCGGGGAATATATTATTCAATGAAGGCAGATTTGAACATTTCCCAGGTAATTTTGCAGTTGGGATTGGCATCATAAATCCCCTGCTTAGTGGCTTCCCACCAATCATGCGCACGCAGCTCCAGTTGAACTGATGCACAGGCCACTCTTTTGGATCCCCTAATGCCGACCAGATTGAAGAGTTCCTCCATCTTTGTAATCCATCCCATCACCACGTCCGGTTCTGCTCGTCCGTTGAACGTTGGTGGATGCATCTTAGTGAATTCTGCCGTACGGCAGGTGTTCCTTGCTGGATGCTGTGTTTCTTCGGACTCATCCTTTACCGCCACAGCCGGTGGTGCAGCAGGCGTCACCGTGGCTCCCCCGTTGTTGGGTACCAAGGATGCAATCAGTTGCATCATGGTATCCATCTGCTTTTGTTGAGCAGCCAACTGTGCCTGTTGAGAAATGGCTTGTTGTTGCTGCACCTCCATGAGATGCATAAGCCGTTCGGATATATCCACTGAACCCGCTCC
The DNA here is from genome assembly GCA_036927795.1 of Iris macrosiphon. Taxonomy (NCBI): domain Eukaryota; kingdom Viridiplantae; phylum Streptophyta; class Magnoliopsida; order Asparagales; family Iridaceae; genus Iris; species Iris macrosiphon. Next base: position 124,536,937 of record JAYESA010000009.1, on the reverse strand, counting down.
TCCGGATTCTCCAGAACTTGCCGGATCGTTCTGGATGGGCTGAGCACTGCTTGCAGCGGCAGTGTTTTTCTTAGCCATTGCTACAAAAGAGAGTAGCCTGTTAACACCTCAAAAACGATAGATTTTTGTATCTATGGGCTCATTGTATAGGCGACTCATCTCATGCAGCGGACACCGAAGGCAACTCAACCGAGAGGCGCATCAAACTCCTTTATAATCTTTTGAAATCCCGAGGATGTAAAGCCTAAGCTCTGATACCAATATGTCACGCCCCGATCCCGAAAGGGTCATTCGTCCTCGCTGGATCCTTCACGAAACCGATTCGTCCTCGCTGGGGCGTGATGCCGTACGAGCCTGGAGTTGCGCTCGTACAAGGCAAGAACTTGCAGTTATAGGAACCCACTTTGAAACACAATTTTAGAAAACACATTCACAGATAATTGAACACAAGTGCAGGAAGAAAATATGCTTTTTCATTGATAATTCAGAGTAATTTACATAGAGTCTACATTGATGCGCCTTCTCGGCTACTTGAATTATATTAGAAAAGATAACTCAAAATGCAGGGCGCACTCCATCAGATAGTCCCCGTCATCCATACATTACGCCCTTGTATAGGTTGAAAGTCCAAGCCTCCAAAATGATCTGACTTCAACTATACTTCAAAATAGAAGTGCTCCTAACGCCTCTTCGTCTATCCACTAGCGTTGCACCGTCTGAGTGCCTGAAATAGTTGCCCACAACGTGGGTCAGTACTCAACTTGTACTGGTGAGCGGGATAAATCCCACTCGACTAAATCGACACTAGCTTATTAGGGGCGAGCATGCATTAAGATTACTTCTATAAAGAAGCAAGTGAATTCAATTCATATCAGTTGCATGTTTTGATATAAATGAAAATAGCATTGAAATCCAACCAGTGCATCGATTGCTTACTCAACCGATGCACGCCTTCCCTGCAACGAAACACAAGTATACTTACCATCTACATAAGACAATAAATTAGTATGTGTTCTATTCTATGCGGTCATTGGTGTGATCGACACCTTAGGGACTTATTCCAAGCATTAACGGCGTGCCCTATCAGCCCGGGTAGCAAGCCCCGCTGGAGGTCCCGCAATGCATCGTGACGAACACGAATCAATATTTCCCTCCGGATCGATACGGTTCCAGTGCCCCGGAAAGCCGTTTCGAGGACATGATAAACCTTGTGCACAAGTTGTCCCAGACCATGCAAATGCATGAACATTTTATATCTCACACAATGCATCGAATTAAACAGATGAAGTAAAGCAGCAATATATATATCTTATGCAACAGTTCATATTTTCTCAATGCGGTGTTCCGATTTTGATATCCCATGGGTCCAAACTCTATCCGAGGCACCAGGCCGTAACCAACAACCAAATTCCCATTCCAACCAACTGAATTTATAAGGTGTGCAAGCATATAGTAAAATTAGTCTATAATTCCCATATTTTTTTCTTAGTGGCTGGCATGCATTGTGGCTAAGCATTTCCTAGGCGTCCAACCGGGCATCATCGAGTGAACGTTTGAAACATTAGAGATGTTGGCATGAAGAAGTAGGAAAGAAGGGACCAAACCACTCACTGGTTAAGGGAAAAGTTGCTGAAACAAGGAATCCTGCCTAGCGACGATCAAACGTCAGTTACGCGGACCTGCAACAGCACGAGCACCGAGTTAGAATTCTTGCCTATCCTTCCTTGCCGAACTCCCCAAAATTCAAGCTCCAATCAATAAAACCAACAGCGAAAACCAAGCAACTCGAAAGCAACACCAAATCAAATCCCAAAGCGGCAATCAAGAAAACCAAGCAACCAAACACAAAAACTATTGGACTCGTTTCAATAGAGGCCTTTCCATGAGTTGGAAAGGATCATCGCATTTCGTCCGTGGCAATAAGATGCCGAAGATCTAAGCATACTCTGACGGACTAGCCACAAGCCCAATTATATAGTGCACATCCCGGTCGGATCGGAATTTGAGGCACTACAGCTAGAGCACCGGCACAACAGATGCACTAGATCCAGAGGACAGCTATTCCCTGCATATTCTGTAAAAAGCAAAGATATGGATGTGATGCATGCAGGATAAGAATGGGCCAGTACTTATTATGTGGATCAGGAGACCATCAGTTGAGGGCTTGTCCTAAAGCTCCAGATCGTCTAGCTCGGGGCGGAGCTCAGGCCCAGAGAGCACCCTCGAGACCACCAGCGGGACCGCAAAGAGGACCTCCTCTACTACCACAACAGCAATAGTTCGCTCAGCACCAGCAGCAGCAGAGAGGTGTCCAGTAACAGGGGCGAGCTTTCGCCTTGACCCACGAGGAGGAGGGGCCAGTCGGTGATGTTATCTCAGGTTCAGTTTATCCTGATTCTTTTCCAGCTCATGCTTTATTTGATTTTGTTGCTTCACATAGTTTTGTATCTGTATTTTTTGCTCTGAAACATCATCTTGAGTCTGAACCGTTGGCGAGGACTTGCAAGATCATGACCGGGGGTGGCATTATCCTGGTCAGTGATGTTTACAAGGACTGGAGAGTTTCTTTGGGAGACCGAGAGTTAAGAGTGTGTCGACTCGTAATGCCACATTCGAGCTATGATATAGTACTCGAGATGGATTGGTTGAGTAAGCACCATGCTAGTATCGATTGTCGAGGAGACAGGTTTTTGTTTTAGGTGCCAGGAGAGCCAGAGTTTGAGTTTATCAGAGGATTAGCAGATCAGAGCGAAGAAGACTTCTGTGGAGCTTTGGTAGAAGAGTAGGAGCCGCCACATCTAGTGATTACGGATTATATGGATATTTTTTGAAGGAGTTGTCGGGTTTGCCACCAGACAGAGATGTGGAGTTCTCTATAGATTTGGTGCCAGGCATAGAGCCAATATCACAGCATGTCTATAGAGTGAACAACAGCGAACTTAAGGAGTTGAAGAAGCAGGTGGACGAGTTACAGGACAAGTGCTTCATCCGCTCCAGTTTATCACCGTGGGATACTCCGATATTATTTGTACCAAAGAAGGATGGGTCGGTACCCATGTGTATCGACTACAGGGAACTCAACAACCTCACTATCAAGAAAAAAATACCCGTTGCTGTGGATTAACGATTTATTTGATCAGTTGAGTGGAGCGAAGGTATTCTCAAAGATAGACTTGAGATCCGGGTTCCACCAGGTGGAAGTAAAGAAGGAAGACATTTCTAAGCCAGCTTTCAGGACTCGGTATGGGCAGTTTGAGTTCTTGGTTATGTCATTTGGATTGACCAATGCCCCAACGGTACTCATGAACCTGATAAATAAGGTGTTTCATCAATACTTGGATCAGTTTGTGGTAATATTAGTTAATGATATACTGATATATTCGAAGACCCCAGAGGAGCACGAGAAGCACCTGAGGATAGTTTTGGAGACCCTCAGGAAGCAGAAGCTATATGGCAAGCTTTTAAAGTGTGAGTTCTTCCTTGATAAGGTTGAATTCATCAGGCATGTGATTACAGAAGACGAAATCTCAGTAGACCCAAAGAAGATTTCAGCAGTTGAGTCATGGTCTACCCCGAGTTCAGTGGCTGAGATCAGGAGTTTTCTTGGTCGGGCAGGCTATTATCGGAGATTTGTTCAGGATTTTTCCAGGATTGCGGAGCCGATGACTAGACTAACCAGAAAGGATGTAGAATTCGTCTGGACTGAGGATTGTCAGTCTGCTTTTGAGGAGCTAAAGAAGAGGTTGATTATAGCTCCAATATTAACATTGCCATCAGGGACATGAGGATTTTCTATATATAGTGATGCATCAGGTAAGGGTTTGGGTTGTGTATTATAGCAGAGCGGATAGAGATCTTTACAGATCACAAGAGCTTAAAGTATGTGTTTACACAAAAAGAGCTCAACATGAGGCAGAGGCGGTGGTTGGAGTCAATGAAGGACTTTGACATTTCTTTGCAATATCATCCACGGAAGGCCAACGTAGTTGCGGATGCCTTGAGCAAGTATCCAGTGGTTATGTATTTGATAAGGGACAGACATTTATTGGCTGATCTTGATAGTTTGGGCATTAAGGTATTAGTTCCAGGAGTTGTAGCACAGATGTGGGGACTTCAGGTACAGCCAGAGTTGATGGACCGGATCAGAGATGCACAGTTCGAGGATGAGTCTTTGAGGAGCATCAGATCACAGGTCTAGATAGGGTTGGCAGAGGACTTTAGTATTGTAGATGATGGATCATTGCGACATGGTACCAGATTATGTGTGCCGAGTGGAGAATTGTACGAGGAGATTCTTTAGGAGGGACATCGATCTCAGTACTCTATGCATCCAGGTGCCAACAAGATGTATAGGGACATGAGAGAGCACGTTTGGTGGTACGGTTTGAAGCGGAAGGTAGCTAGCTTCGTATCTAGATGTTTGGTTTGCCAGCAGGTAAAGGCGGAGAGACAGAGGCTAGGTGGATTGCTTCAGCCTTTACCCATTCCAGAGTGGAAATGGGAGCACATGACGATGAATTTTATTTCAGGACTTCCGTATTCTCCAGGAGATAAAGATATAATTTGGGTCATCGTAGACATGTTGACCAAATTAGTCCATTTTTGACCATTCAAAGTGGGTACATCTACAGAGAATCTCGCAAAGATATATGTACGTCAGATAGTCAGATTGCATGGACTTTCTGTGAGCATAGTCTCAGATCAGGATAGTCGCTTCATGTCCCACTTCTGGAGGAGTTTGCAGGCTAACTTAGGCACTCAGCTCGAGTTCAGTACCGCATATCACCCTCAGACAGACGGGCAGTCGAAAAGGACTATTCAGACTCTCGAGGATATGCTACACACCAGTGTTTTAGATTTTGGAGGTTCTTGGGAGGATCATCTTCACTTGGTAGAGTTTTCTTACAACAACAGCTACCAGGCCAGTTTCGAGATGTCACTATTTGAGGTATTGTATGGACGAAGATGCCGCACTCTATTATCATGGAATGATATTGGTGAGAGGGCCTTATTGGGGCCAAAGATGGTAGTGGATGCAGTTGAGAAGGTGAAGCTCATCAAGGATAGACTTCGGGTGGTGCAGGACAAAAAGCGGCATTGGGCCTATAGCCACCGGAGACCATTGGAGTTTGAGGTAAAGATTTATTTGTATTGCTTGTGATTGCTTATTTTTTAGAGTGCTAAGGCTGTGTTTCATGCTAGGTTGGCGGTCAAGTTTTCTGGAAGATTTCTCCGACAAGTGGCACGATTCATTTCGATGGAGACAGAAAGCTTAGTCCACGATTCATCGGACCTTTCAGTATTCTTGAGAGGGTCGGTGCAGTTACTTACAGACTATACTTGCCACCTTGTCACTACCACATTTTCTAGGAAAGAATATTTTAGTCATTTGGTAATTAATTAAATATTGTGCATGTTAAATAATTATTTATTATATTATTTATTTATGGTTAGCATGTTAGATTTATTTTTGAACTTGTGTTAGTGGACCTAACTAGTTTAGTTTAGACTCATGGACCAACATTTATTTCTAGTTAGAATTGAGCTCAATAATTAGAAGCCCAACCATTAGGAGGATGATTAATTAAGTTAAACCCATTAGACTAGAACCTTCCCTCATTAATCAATTTCTTCATAAGAGGCCCCAAGGGATATTTTAGACTTTACATAGTAGCTTGAGGGAGGGGGAAAGTGAGGCCTATATAAAGGGAATGCAAACTTTCTCTCTCTTTATTTTTTATTCCAAATCTAGATCTAGAATTTCCCTCAACCAAATTCCACCAAATCTCTACCAAATTTTGACACAATTCCTTCCCCAATTACCATTGGAGACTAGTAGAGCAAGAATCTACAAAGAGAAAGTATGGATCTACAAAGAGGAGCAAGGATCTACAAGTTGAAGGCTTATTTTACCAATTTTGGAGGTTTTATTAGGAATCCATCTCCCAATAGGTACAATTCAGTTTCTTCCCTTAATTTAGGTTCTAAATATGAGATTAAACCATGGCAAATCAACCCATATGTATAGGCTATCCATAGGATTTGGTTTTGTGCTCATAGGAGGCCTATTGAGAAAGTTATTGTGTTTTTTGTGTATATTTTAGGAGAATTCCGAGATTGACATTTATTGTGTGTGTCAATTGGTCCTATAGATCAATTTGTCATGCGCTTGTGTATTTGGGGCTATTATCGTATCCACAATTGGTACATGTAGGTCGTATCCCAATAATTTTGTGATACGTATTATTTTGGGGGATTTTTCCTCCGACGCGGGACTTTGTGCATGTCATATTTTGACACGGACACGTAGATTTGTGTTTGACTCTTCGTATTGTTCATAAATAATATATTAGACTTAATCGTGTCCTTCGGGGTACGTTTGGATGTGTGGTGGACTCGTGTCGCAAGCATATCCTAGATCTATTGGGATACGGGAGCGATGCACTCCATGTGTTTGTGCAATTTAATTCTAGATCTATTTTTAAATTAATCTTAGTCTTGGTGATGTGTATATATATATATATATATATATATATATATATATATATATATATATATATATATATATATATATATATATTGTTGTGTGTATATATTTATGTATTAGTGTGTCATAGATCTATATATCTAGGTGTTATATATTTATGTAGCTATTCTCTACATATCTATTAGCTTTTAAATGTGGTAGTGTATTTATATATGTATTGTATATATATGTTGTTATATATATATATATATATATATATATATATATATATATATATATACGTGTACGTATATATGAAGTTATATATGTATATATGTTACTATATATATATATATATATATATATATATATATATATATATATATATATATATATATATATTATGTTATATGTATTTATTGTGTATATATATATGTATGTGGAGGAGTATGTGTGTATATATAATTGTATAGTTGTATATATATATATATATATATATATATATATATATATATATTATGAATTATATATTAATATATAAGAGAGTGAGAGAGGACAGCAACAGCATTAGCGACAACATTTAGTAACAGCAGCAGCGTAGCAGCAACGTAGCAACAGTACAGTCGCAGCAGCAGCGAAATTAGTGACAACAGCAGCAGCAAATAGCAACTGCAGCAGCAGCAATAGCAACAGCAGTAGCAGCGCATTCGCAACGACAGCAGTTTTCGTGACCGCAGCCGCAGCAACAGCAATAGCAATAGCAGCAGAAATCGTCGCTATAGCAACAGTAATAGCAGCAGTAACAGCAGTTTCAGCGACGGGCAGCAGGGGCTTTTAGTTACAGATATGCGATTATATATATATATATATGGTATTAATATATATCTATATATATTACTAATTGATATTTATGTATTAGTATACTATATTGTAGTAGTTGTAAGTTAGTAAATTGGTTAGTAGTAGTTAGCTAAATATTTATTAGTAGCTTGGTAAATTATCTAGTTAATTATTTAGATCTATATATATACATATGTACTAGTATCTCTAGTTAAGTATTATATATATAGATATGTGTACATGTATATATGTATTAGTGGTAAGTGATTAGTTAGTAGTTGTATTAGGTTGATATATATATTAGTCATTAGTTTGAGTAGTTAAGGTATTTGATATGTTATGGTTAATAGTTAGTTAGATATATGTAGTAATATATATATAGTAGTTAGAAATATTATATCATATTTAGTCCCTATAAATGGATATACATACATTATAGTATTGGTGATATTTTGTATTAGTTGGGTTTATATATATGTATTAGTTATATATTAGCGTTTTGGATTACCTTGAGATGTACCAAAGTATTAGTAGTAGATATTGGCATAGTAATAGGATAGATGTAGACTAATTATGGATTGGTAGTAAGGTGACTAAAATAAGGTATATAGTATTGTATAAATATTAAATGCAAGGTAGTTTATAGTTATAGTTGGATAGTTATTTTATATATACTAGAGTGACATAACCTTGAGATACCAAGGTAAATGCCATGGTATTGAGGATACCCAAGGTATTGGGTTTGGGTATCAAGATGGAGGTCTAGTGTTGCGATACCAAGTTGGTTCAAAACCAAGGTATCCATTTAGCATTTGTAATTAGGATTTATATATTTAATATTACTTATTTACAGATATGTAATATTTATCTATTATTGTGTATCCTGAGATACGATATCCTAGTATCCTAAGATATAGCTTGCATGGCCAAAGATTCATAGTGTATGAACCCAATATCATTGAGATAGACTCATGCAACCTAGAAATAGGTAGTTTGACATAGTTGACTATAGTTTGACCATAATTGACCATAGTTGACCATAGTTTAACTTAGAGTTGACTTAATTTGACTTTTGACTTAGAATTGACTTGTTGACCTAGTTGTTGACTAGTTTAACTTATTTTCTTTTCGAAATCTTGTATTTATGTTATATTCCATATATAGGTCTGTGTGACACCAGCTCGAACAGTTTGACATTCATAGCTCTGAACCACAGGCGAGTACATTCTCTAATAGTTTTTTATTTATGATATCCTCTAAGTTTATTGTATCTAGTGTAGATATCCATATTTTCTTGATACGATGGTTACACGGATTGGTATATCCGGATCTCGTTATGAGATATTATTCCTTAGTATATGGTGTATCATGTATAAGTCTTATTTTATTGATTATCTTGTACATGTACAGACACTGATTCTCGAGAAGAGTCGCTATCTTCTTAGAAAATCCCGTGCCATAGCGTACCATGGTTGGATCCACTATACCAGTCGAGGTTGGGGAGTATGTTATGAAGATATGTGATCATACCCTCCTTGTGCAAGTCTTGTTCCTTGTGAGTATTGATCATACACCGCACGTATGATTAACTAGGCTATTTACTCTTATGCAAGTTCCCAAGCCGATCACATGTTAAAGCTGGTATTCACTCACTTAGTTAATAGTATTCTTGTTCATTGCCATATTGTTCATTCTTGTATTTATTTCCAGTATTTTCTTTATTGCGTATCTCTTGTACATGTATATGGCATCTTGTATATTCACATCTATTTACTGTTACATAGTTTATATCATTGATTAGAACTGCTGTTAGAGATGTACTTTGCTCCATTTCTGACTGGAAAATATTTTTCAAAGGATCTGAGAGATTGGTGTCCGACATACTATGGACTTTGACTTATAGATGGTGCAGACTTGGACCCACTAGTTCTGGAGTGATTGTCGGAAGGATTATCCGTATCACTAGTTTTTCATAGTTAGTTTCTTTAGCATTTTGGTACCGAATTTGTTTCTGGCTTAAATTAGAGTTTTAATTATTGTTTCTATTGGTGTTGTTATATATTGAATGGATAGTTATGTTAGACTTTCTTGATATCTTGTCGTGCTTCTAGATTTGTAATTGAGTTTTTGTGAGATATTGTTGGCAGATTTTATATTATAGTAAGATATTTAGATATTATAGTTGACAAAGATAGCGTTCTACCGCTGATGCTATGGCATAGGCTGGGCGTTGTTCCCGACTTGCATCCCTACACTGGGTGCGGGTCGTGACACATTTTTTTAGTAGTGGCCCATGCAGGTCAAGCTTCGCAAGTTGTGCGATGTCGTGGTAGTGCGACAACTTAGTTATACTACTACGTGCCTGTGATAGGATATAGTATATAGGACACTAGGATGAGAGAGGATATTCAATCATAAATTTTAAGAGATTCCTGGGACAACCCTTGAGAATCTTATTATAAACTCTAATTCAAATATTTTTCTTATTTTCGTCCACTCTCACTTGTTCTTGTTGAATTTGATTCTTGGTGAATCGGTTGTTGAATTTAATTCTTGGTGTCGTTGTTGAGTTTGATTTCATATCGAAAAAAATTTTATGGACTAAGTTACGTTATCATCTGATGATGTATATTGATGAGGACAGTGAGAAAGGTGAAACGTCTACTTTGGTTATGGAGCCTAAAGTTTATCGCAGCCATATTAGCTGGCGTAGCGGAAACATAGGGACCTAACTTCAGATGTACATATCTTAGTTATGAAATTTAGAGTTTCTCACAGCCATACCGGTTGGCGTGGTGAGGATTCTAGATGACATGATTATAGAGTTGCATACCCTAGTTATGGAATCTATCGTTTATTGCAGCTATGCTTACTGGCGTGGCGAGGATTCTGAGTGTCATGATTTCAGACAGACGTTTATGATTATCGGATTATATCTTAAATTGGTTCTTAAAGTATCATCTCAATACTTATTTATTTCTGTTATTTTAGGACTTTTTTCCATTGTTCTTTAGCTTAGCAGTAGAGATACCTTCAGTTCTTTAGTCTAGTTCCTTATAGAGCTTCTTGTTTGTATGATAATTGGTGAATTATAATTAGGTCTGTGTCTTAAGTATCAATATTGACTGTTGAGAGTATGACTTTTGAGTCTGTAAGTGATACTTGGTTGGGCATGTGAGCAATAGGCATAAATCTAAAGATTAACCCATAGCGTAGTACCTTGTAGCAATAGTTCTATGATAGGTGTCATTATAGATAGTATGGATACTAATGGTAGAAGGGAGAGTAGAGAGTATCAGTAGTGTTCCCATGAGTTAGTATCAGAGTTAGCATGCCAGTTCTGGTAGTCATGAATTCAGGTAGTTGGGTGATCCATGTAACAATTAAGTATCAAGAAAATTTAGTTAAAAATTAATGGAGCATGATATTCAATTTGGTGGTTGTTACTTGGGTGTATTAAGAGTAAAGAAATGTATATGCATAAAAGGTAGTAGTGATTGTGTCATAGTAGAATGGTACCCATAAGTGTATAGGAGAGTGTAAACCCCCTGATTTTCAAGAATTTTTAAATTTGGATTTTTCATAATTTTTTGGAATTTTCTGGGATTTTTCTGTAATTAAATTCAGATATTTTAATTATTAAATGATTTTTAAATGTTATTAAATAATATTAAAATATTATGAAAATAATATTTTATGGTGTAAAATGAAAAACTAGACATAGGGTAATTTTCCGAGAATTTATTGGACCCCGGAAGCATTTTAAAAGCCCTAAAAACTAATTAATTAATTAAACCAAAATGAACCCTAAATAAACCGGGTTTATTTTAAATAAACCAAACCAAATTGAACCAACCCGGTCGGTCCAACTGAATCAAACCGCCCTAGGCCCTAATGGGTCGGATCCGGGTTCGACCAGCCCGGCCCGTTTTAACCCTACCCGCTTCCCTGATTTCGGATCGGGCCGGATCCGCAGACCCGACCCACACCGCCCGATCCGACCCGGCCGAACTCTTCTCCTTCCCCAGCCGGTTACAGCCTCCTCCTCAGCTTCCGGCCGCCGGCGACCCTCCGGCTTCCCGAACGTCCGCCGCCGCACCCCCTTCCTCTTCCTCAACCCCCGGCGGCTGATCTCCTCGCCGCTTCCCTATAAAACCCTTCCCCTGCCGCTCGGCCTCCGCCACTCTCCCGCCGACCGCCTGCCACTCGCCGCCTCACTCCCAGCCGAGCCCCGCAGAGCCGGCCGCCCAGCGCCTCAGCCGCAGCCCCGCCATGCATCCCCCTCGTCTCCTCCTCCCTGAGCCGCTGCCGCTGCCCTCCACTCCTCCGCCACGGGAACCCTCGCCTAGCTCCGCCCCTTGCCGCCCAGAACCCGCAGGCGACTCCCCTCCTCCTCCGACCCCGATCGAGCTTCCCCCAAGCCCAGCCGAGTTTCCCCGAGTCCAGCTTCGTCCGGCGCCGCCCTAAGCCGCCGCCGCCTCCACCAGTAAGTTCCGGCCGGGCCACCACCTCTGGCCCTCGCTGTCGCAGCCGTCTCCTGCCTCCCTCCGACACCCTCCAGTCTCCAGCGAGCTGACACAGAGCTCAACCCTAACCCTAGACACGTGTCGGACACGTGTCGGATACGAGTCGGACACGGAGATTTCTGTTTTCTGGAGCCATGTTCAGGTACTCGTATCTCTCTCCTCGCTGCCCCATTTTCGATTCCGTCTGTTGCATCGCGTAGCCTGCATGACCCCCTCGGTGCCCGTGCAACCCGCTCGATGCATCGCGTCCTGTGGTGATCGTGAACCGCGATCCAAAAATAGGAAAACCAACATCCTATTTTACCCCAGAACCGAGTACGTCCCGCCAAACGGGACGACTTGGTCGCACGCGGTCTTCACCGATATGTGCGTGTCGTTGATACGGACGTGCAGGATTTTGCAGAAGCTGATTCGGATGTGCGTGCACACCAGAATCAGTGCGTATCCGCGGACAACGCCCCATATCCGACTTTTCTATATGTCGCTGCAACTTAGTGTACACACGTCGGATCGAGACGAAACATACGCCATCGGACTCATAGCAATACGCTGGTCCTGTGAGCCTAGTTTGGTTCGATTCTGAGAACGTTGACAAAATCGCGTGTCGTGGGCCCCACAGGCTCCACTCGACGGGTGATTTTGAGAACGGCTCATCGAAATCCAATTCTGGAAGTTCCGTTGGGTTCGTATCATCGTTCCTGACCTGTTGACACTAAGTTGGACAGATTTGGAGAACTTTGACCCTGACGCATTTTTCGGTGCAAAGTGGCCTACATGTGGACCCCGCTTTGACCCAAAATATCATTTTTGCCCTTGTCTCCAAATTGGACTCAAGGACAGGCGTTTCTAGCTGATTGATATTTTCTGGATCTGATGGTGATATTTGTTTCAGCAACCGGAGCAGTCCCTGCAAATCCCGCTGAAGTCAGAGCTACAATTGGAGCCGGAACCCCAGGCAAGTGTACCTTGCCAATCTCTGCAGTTTTTGCTATTTATTTCCTTGACATATATACTTGTTGTACATACTTAAACCTAGGACCGTGTGACTTACTTAGCGTCCGATTACAGTCGGGTGCCAACCCCGTACGCGGAGTTGTGTACGTCATATAGAGATGGATATTCGTGACCCTTATATTCTCGTACTTGCATTATCAAGTACGTTTTACCCAGGACACCTGACACTATTCATGATACAGAATCGTCCTGAGATATTCATAGTGATTCTGTATAGGATACAGTTTTCATGACTTATTCCTTTGCTTAGATATTATATGACTGAATGCATTAGTTATGATCCTGTATGGCATAGACATGAGACATCGTGGACATGAGATGCATGATTACATTGGGTGGGGAGAGTCATACAATCTACAGGTTGATTATATATTATGCCGACGTCTTAGTCTCACTACGAGCTAGACAACCACATGATATCACTGCTACCGGCTCCCCGATACAGAGCTTGTAGTGGTTTCAGCCTGAGTTCTAGTGCTACTCTTATCTTGCATATCACTTAGATGGTTATATAGTCTACCTTATTGTTTTATTTATTTCCTGTACTGCATTATTATGGCTTGAGCTTTCTTGTACCTTGCTATGTCCCCTGAGGACCTGGATCCGGATTATGTTCCCAGGATTAGCAGATGAGTTCGACCCAGAGATATACAGGACAGGAGCATTAGCAGGAGCAGAAGCAGGAACAGTAGCAGGCACTGGAGCAGTACCAGATCCAGCAGTCGAGTGACTTCTACGGTATTTCTGAGTATATACTGTATCCATACTCAGTACTTTGTTGATATCTTTGTTTTTGTATCTTGACAGTTGTATCAGACTTATATTGGATTTGTTCCCCGATTTATGTACTTGTGACTTGATGTATATATTTCCTTTTGTTGATTTTGATATATTCTTTCTGTGGATGAGAATAGTATACCCTGACTGTTGTATTACAGCTTAAGTACGCCCGATGGATCCATTAAATTGGGTTTGTCCATCGGTGTGTGTTGCTGGCCATTGCCACGTGTCTAGTCCCTCATTATTTTGGGACTGGGGCGTTACATAGTTTTTTTGGTGGCCCATGCAGGTCAACAACTAAATTGTTCGGTTTCAACTTAGGGACCGAACGGACCTGCAATAAGATAGGATAAGTTTTAGGATCTCATCCACTTGCTTGAAACATTTTTGATATCCGTATCGGATTCGAATCAATTTCTTGAAATTACATCCTGTCTTGATTCCTGTACGCCTCTTATTGTTTATTTTGGTTGCAGAGTTATGGATTCACGAGCAAACGATGAGACTCCTGCAATATCACCACGGGATGTTTTGGTAACCAATGAAGAGGAAGTAACACCAGTTGACGAAGGTCAATCCGCTCAACAGCACAGTCAAGCGAATCAACAAGATGACATTCCACCATCGACGCAATTTACTCCACAAATGCCCGTATTATCACAAGGGCAGGCATTGGACGGACAACAGATGTTTCAAATGATCTATGCAATAATGCAAGCTCAACAAGAGGCTTTGAGTCGCAGCCTAGTAACCGTACTAGAGCAGGCAGACCTACCAGCACGACGGCCAACGACGAGCTCTATTTCAGACTTCCGCCAGCTGAAGCCCCGTACCTTCCCAGGCAAGGAGGAGCCCACAGAAGTTCATGAATGGCTCACCAACACACAACATCAATTAGAAGCAGCTGAGATTCCATAAGAACGTTGGATGACTGCCGTCAGAATGCAATTGACGGACAATGCTCATCACTAGTGGCTATCTGAAGAGACCAGGCTCGGACTAGACCGGGTCACTTGGGAAGAGTTCTCCAGACTCTTTCATGAGATGTACATTCCGGCTATCGTTCGATCAGAACTTCGGGACAAGTTCAATCGCCTCGCTCAAGACAGTAGGACAGTGGAAGAGTACAACGCAAAGTTCATTCGTCTAAGTCGCTTCGCCCCAACCTTGATTCCGACAGAAGAGGAGAAGGCTGAAAAGTTCTTCGACGGACTAAATATTGAGCTACAGAAACTAATTGGATCCGTTGCTCCTACATCTTACTCGGACGTCCTTGTTGCAGCACGACGCATGGAGCGCGTCATCAGAAGAGAGACCAGTTTGAAGAGGTCATCCACATCAGCACCAGCCGGAGCACCACAAGAAGAAGTTGCAAAAAGACTTCACAGTCACCAGCCACCAGAAGCATCTCCACAGGCAATACCTGTCTGTCCATATTATCGCAAGCGAGGCCATACCGAAAACGAGTGCAAACGAAAAAGGAGATTATGTTTAGCTTGCAGATCCAGTCAGCATTTAGTGAAGGAATGTCCTGAGCGTAGAGAAGTAGCATCAGCGGTAAACCAACAAGTATTACCAGTACCGAGGCCAACCTATCCAGCGTTGGGAGCACCACAAACAGAAGTTCAAGAAGTCCTACTACCAACTCCAGGAGGGTATCAGCCGAGGCCACCTTTGATACCCCAGGCACTGCTCTTCCAACAGGCTCAGCAGCAGCAGAGGAATCGACGGGAAGGACGCGGACAAGCCCTGACGATGACTTTGGAGGATGCACAGATTCATGGAGTAGCTAATACGAGTAAGTGATTCGTAGTTATCTCGTTCCTAGTAGTTCGTGCCTGCTGGTTCGTGACCTTAGACTTAACCTGACTTGCTAATAATAGATAATCTAGTGATAACCTAGAAATTTTTGAACTTACCAATAACCTAGAATATTTTATAAATGTTAACCTGATAAGTTTTAAAGGATAAAACTGGTTTTCTAAAACTGTAATTTTCTAGATTTCCTACATTTGGGAAATTGCATAACTTCCATTGCTTAGGGAAATAAAATTTTCCTATGTGTTTAAACCCACAACCTTGATTTTCGGATTCGAATAAATTTTGTAACCGTGTCATCTCTGTTGACCGGTTATTCTTTGATTGCGAGGACGCAATCCTCTTAAGGGGGGGTAGATTGTAAACCCCCTGATTTTCAAGAATTTTTAAATTTGAATTTTTCATAATTTTCTAGAATTTTCTGGGAATTTTCTGTAATTAAATTCAGGTATTTTAATTATTAAATGATTTTTAAATATTGTTAAATAATATTAAAATATTATGAAAATAATATTTTATGGTGTAAAATGAAAAACTAGACATAGGGTAATTTTCCGGGAATTTAAAGGACCCCGGAAGCATTTTAAAAGTCCTAAAAACTAATTAATTAATTAAACCAAAATGAACCCTAAATAAACCGGGTTTATTTTAAATAAAACAAACCAAATTGAACCAACCCGGTCGGTCCAACTGAACCAAACTGCCCTAGGCCCTAACGGGTCGGATCCGGGTTCGACCAGACCCGGCCCGTTTCAACCCGACCCGCTTCCCTGATTTCGGATCGGGCCGGATCCGCAGACCCGACCCGCTCCGCCCAATCCGACCCGGCCGAACTCTTCTCCTTCCCCAGCCGGTTACAGCCGCCTCCTCAGCTTCCGGCCACCGGCGACCCTCCGGCTTCCCGAACGTCCGCCGCCGCACCCCCTTCCTCTTCCTCAACCCCCGGCGGCTGATCTCCTCGCCGCTGCCCTATAAAACCCTTCCCCCGCCGCTCGGCCTCCGCCACTCTCCCGCCGACCGCTTGCCACTCGCCTCCTCACTCCCAGCTGAGCCCCGCAGAGCCGTCCGCCCAGCACCTCAGTCGCAGCCCCGCCACGCATCCCCCTCGTCTCCTCCTCCCCGAGCCGCTGCCGCTGCCCTCCACTCCTCCGCCACCGGAACCCTCGCCTAGCTCCGCCCCTTGCCGCCCAGAACCCGCAGGCGACTCCCTCCTCCTCCGACCCCGATCGAGCTTCCCCCAAGCCCAGCCGAGTTTCCACGAGTCCAGCTTAGTCCGGCGCCGCCCTAAGCTGTCGCCGCCTCCACCTCTACCAGTAAGCTCCGTTCGGGCCACCGCCTCCGGCCCTCGCCGCCGCAACCGTCTCCGACCTCCCTCCGGCACCCTCCAGTCTCCGACGAGCTGACACATAGCTCAACCCTAACCCTAGGCACGTGTCGGACACGTGTCGGATACGAGTCGGACACGAAGATTTCTGTTTTCTGGAGCCATGTTCAGGTACTCGTATCTCTCTCCTCGCTGCCCCGTTTTCGATTCCGTCTGTTGCATCGCGTAGCCTGCATGACCCCCTCGGTGCCCGTACAACCCTCTCGGTGTATCGCGTCCTGTGGTGATCGTGAACCGCGATCCAAAAATAGGAAAACCAACGTCCTATTTTACCCCAGAACCGAGTATGCCCTGCCAAACGGGACGACTTGGTCGCACGCGGTCTTCACCGATACGTGCGTGTCATTGATACGGACGTGCAGGATTTCACAGAAGCTGATTCGGATGTGCGTGCACACCGAAATCAGTACGTATCCGCGGACAACGCCCGTATTCAACTTTTCTGTATGTCACTGCAACTTAGTGTACACACGTCGGATCGAGACGAAACTTGCACCATCGAACTCGTAGCAATACGCTGGTCCTGTGAGCCAAGTTTGGTTCGATTCTGAGAACGTTGACAAAATCGCGTGTCGTGGGGCCCACAGGCTCCACTCGACGGGCGATTTTGAGACGGCTCATCGGAATCCAATTATGGAAGTTCCGTTGGGTTTGTATCATCGTTCCTGACCTGTTGACACTAAGTTAGACAGATTTGGAGACCTTTGACCCTGACGCATTTTTCGGTACAAAGTGGCCTACATGTGGACCCCGCTTTGACCCGAAATATTATTTTTGCCCTTGTCTCCAAATTGGACTCAAGGACAGGTGTTTCTAGCTAGTTGATATTTTCTGGATCTGATGGTGATATTTGTTTCAGCAACCGGAGCAGTCCCTGCAAATCCCGCTGAAGTCAGAGCTACAATTGGAGCCGGAACCCCAGGCAAGTGTACCTTGCCAATCTCTGCAGTTTTTGCTATTTATTTCCTTGACATTTATACTTGTTGTACATACTTAAACCTAGGACCGTGTGACTTACTTAGCTTCCGATTACAGTCGGATGCCAACCCCGTACGCGGAGTTGTGTACGTCATATAGAGATGGATATTCGTGACCCTTATATTCTCGTACTTGCATTATCAAGTACATTTTACCCAGGACACCTGACACTATTCATGATACAGAATCGTCCTGAGATATTCATGGTGATTCTATATAGGATACAGTTTTCATGACTTATTCCTTTGCTTAGATATTATATGACTGGATGCATTAGTTATGATCCTATATGGCATGGACATGAGACATCGTGGACATGAGATGCATGATTACATTGGGTGGGGAGAGTCACACAATCTACAGGTTGATTATATATTATGCCGGCTGTAGAAGCATGAAAAATACGCTGGAAAAAGCAACGCAGCCTCTTGATACAGAGCAGCGTAAACGGAGGCCTTTATAGCCATCAGGCGTACAACAGAGTTTTCTCCGCTAAAATACAGCGTGAAGAATAAAAGCTCAAAGGACCATCCGCGCAAGTGCAGTACGTCCAGGCCGCCCCAGCGTGAACAGAGTTCTTTATCGCCTCCATGGCGTAAAACTCATCCGCTCTCAAAGCAGCGTTATGGCGTACGAGGAACGCTTCGTCTTCCCCGAAATGAACCTGTCAAGTCACGCAGTAAATCTGACCTCTGACTCCTGACAAAAGGTGCTGCACGGCTACCCAGACGACGGCTAAAAATGATGGCAAACCTCTCGGGACGCGTCCCACAGTATGATGGCGGATCTCTGCATTTAATGCAGAGGATTTGGTTAAAGCATCACCAAACCGTCGTTTGCTGGAGTCCCCTCAGCATAAACCGCTCTTTTGCATACAAGGGAATACGTCGCCCTATTTTACACAGGCAAACATGAGCTGTTTTACGCTCCGCAGCAGACAAATCGCCTGCCACGTCAAAAGCTGCACTTCGTACGTGATTCGAGGCACGTCTTCACGTCTAAATTGCACATAGCGATGACAGTTTCTCTCAAGACACGTCTCTGCGACGGGTGCACAGAAGGCCTGCAGACCTTCAAAACATGCCTCTGCATTTAATGCATAAGATGATGGCAAATCCCTACAAGAGATTTGATTATATCTTCAAAAGCCATAATTCTGGCTAAAGCGTCCACATCAGCACGATATGCAGCGGCTTCTGCGCCCATTCAGGATCTGTGCTCACGCGGCTTCTACGCCCATTCTGGCACGATATGCAGCGGCTTCTATGCCCATTCAGGATCTGTGCTCACGCGGCTTCTACGCCCTTCCTGGCGCGATATGCAGCGGCTTCTACGCCCATTCAGGATCTGTGCTCACGCGGCTTCTACGCCCATTCTGGCACGACATGCAGCGGCTTCTATGCCCATTCACGATCTGTGCTCACTTGGCTTCCACGCCCACTCAGTCTCTGCGACTACTCGGTTTTCACGCCTACTCGGCTTCTATGCCTGTTCGGCTTCTATGCCTGCTCGGTTCCTATGCCTACTCGGCTTCTATGCCTACTCGGCTTCTATGCCATGGTGGCGGACATTTGGCTTCTACGCCAACCTCTTCTACACAATGGATACCTACCTACGTGGCTTTTACGCCGTGATCTTAGTAGCAACCGTACGTGTTGTGTCCCCTTAGTTGGACCCACGTCACCCGCTCAGTCAAGAGATCATCTATACGTAGGCATTGGTTACTTTAACCATTGTGTAAAAGGGTGCTGTACTTTTCACTCCTCGGTTGCTACACCAACGGAGTGGTCACTGTCACCAAAGACTCTATAAATAGAGGCCCCTATCAATGGGGAACAAGGTCAAAAAATTGGTCAAAAAACCGATATCAGATCCTAGGTGGTCGGAGAATTGGTCAAGAAACCAATATCAGATCCTAGGTCGACAACCGGAGGAGATCGAACAAGGAGGAGAAGAGAGAGAGAGAGATAGAGAGAGCCCGGAGCTCAGGCAAAGAGCGGGGATCGACGACTTCGGCATCGTGCATCCACCCTCTCCTGCAACCTTCGAAGCTGCTACCTGTCTTCCATGGCACTTCTTCAACATCGCGTGGTCCAAGGGCTAAAGTGATCGACCGCAGATCAGACACCTATAACAATTCATACCCAGATTAAATAAATTGTACTCCCACATCCTCGTATAGGATTACATTGTACAAGTTTGTATGTAAACCAAAGGGCGCGGGGGTTTCGCACAAATCCCGTCGTTGAAATACACTTTCATTCTTTCGTTTAATACCACAAACAAGATGGCGACTCTGCTAGGGACGTCTTTCTCTTCTGACGAGGAAGTAATTGCTCAACGCGATGTGGTATCTATAGGAACCGTGAAGAAGACACTGGTCGTTCATTTCGACCAGTCTGCCTACGAAGACATGCTTCGAACCGGGGGTAGCTCTCACTCTCTCTCCGTCCAAGACAATAGGAAGCTGCGCAAAGTGTGGATGCCCAAGACATCCTCTACCATTCCTGTGGACTCTCCAATCTCTCCGACCAATGAGGTGGTAGCATCGCTCCCTCCGTGCCCTGTACGTAAAATTCAGTCTCCCGCTACGTGCGGTACAGACAAAACTTCGGACAAAGCCTCAGCTCTAACCCAGAAGTATCCACTGCGCTCTACGCACAGGAATCAGTCTCCCGCTACGTGCGGTACAGACAAAACTTCGGGCAAAGCCTCAGCGCTAACCCAGAAGTATCCACTGCGCTCTACGCGCAGGAATCAGTCTCCCGCTACGCGCGGTACAGACAAAACTTCGGACAAAGCCTCAGCGCTAACCCAGAAGTATCCACTGCGCTCCACGCGTAGGAATCAGTCTCCCGCTACGCGCGGTACAGACAAAACTTCCGATGGTGCCTCAACGCCAAACCGGAAGGTCAGATCATGCTCCACACGCAAAACAACATCTGACCTCTGCAGTAAAATAGATGAGCGCGGTGATCTCCGAGAGGGGAAGCAAGCAGGCGAATATTCAGCCTCTCGGCCTTTACGCCAGCAAGAGAACAATCTGCCTATCCTCCGGATTACGCGAGAAGCCAATGGCCGACTAAGGACCTCTTCAGCTTTACGTCGGTCTGAGCAGATCCCCAAATTATGTTACAACGCGGGACAAGCTCAGGTTACGGGAAGGCACCCTCCCCAGGGATTATCTGCCGCCCAGATGGCCAGCCTATTGTACACAGGTGGCGTAGGGGAAGCCAGGGTGCCCAATCTCCGCGTGCCCCTGGTAGGAACAGAAGAAACAAGTCGTCGTCCTCTTCTGTAAATTCTTCGGATCTACGGGATTATCTAACCCAGAAACACGAAGTCAGGGGTCATAAACAGCCTTCAGTTCCCCTAACAATGAAACGCGGCGAAATCTTATGGGAGGATATGTCAACATCTGATGTCGTCATCACAGGCGGGCCACAGGAAGACTCCATCTTTATCATCCCACCCACCCACGACGATCAGCGTCCGATAATCTTCGGTAGTAGGCAGAACACTCCAGTCGTACAGGAAGAATCACGCGAGTCTAAATCTGGCAGAATATAAACCCACAGATACAGCCCACAAGCATTAAATATTATGCAAAATATGGGTTACGACTTAAAACTAAAACAAGGTCTCAACTATGGGAAAGGTAGGCGAACACCGGTGCGTAGTAATTCTCGCTATCAAGAAGCTCGTTTCGGGTTGGGATATGACGCGTCTCTCAAGAGACCGAAAATTCCAAAGTCCAGTCCTGAACAACCAGAGACAGTTCTTGATGAAACGGTTTCTATAGCCAGGAACCGCGACATATCCGGAGGTAACATACCTCGAAAGGACAAGGTAACGTCCAAGGCCAGGGGTAGAATCCCCTCAAGAACCGTAGATGATACAACAACGACCATCTCTTCGCGAGACCACGAAATTCGGACATCAGGGGCCCAAATACCAAAAGGAACCTTCTCCTTCAGCGAAGACGACATCATTGAGATCTTCGATATGTTGATGAAAGAACACAAGCTTTACCTACCCAGCATCAGACGTCCTGAGAGGGCTGGCAAAGTGGATGACCCGGATTATTGCCTCTTCCATCGGTACACACATCACCTCACAAAGGCGTGCTACGTGCTAAAAAGGAAGATTCAGGAGTTGATAGAGGATAAGGTCATCACTTTGAATCTGTAAAACGAGGGGACAGCCCTTACCCGATTGGATTTCCATTCTTACATAGCAAATTGCTCCCGCCAAGGTTCATGTGTGTAAAAACAAGAGAGATATCTTTGAACAAAGCTCCCTACACAAAAGCTGCCATGTCCATATCACCTCTGAGCAGATGTGTGCCTCCATCCCCGATGGAAATCACGATCACAAAGTTTGTCACGTTCATATTACCTCTGAATAAACTTCCGACCGTCAATTATCATGTCCACATTACCTCTGATAATCGATTGTCACCTACAAACTTAACATCCGTAATTAACTTTAAGTACGCCAGTGGTGTTAAGTCCATAAAAGCTGCCATGTCCATATCACCTCTGAGCAGATGTGTGCCTCCATCCCCGATGGAAATCACGATCACAAAGTTTGTCACGTTCATATTACCTCTGAATAAACTTCCGACCATCAATTATCATGTCCACATTACCTCTGATAATCGATTGTCACCTACAAACTTAACATCCGTACTTAACTTTAAGTACGCCAGTGGTATTAAGTCCATAAAAGCTGCCATGTCCATATCACCTCTGAGCAGATGTGTGCCTCCATCCCCGATGGAAATCATGATCACAAAGTTTGTCACGTTCATATTACCTCTGAATAAACTTTCGACCGTCAATTATCATGTCCACATTACCTCTGATAATCGATTGTCACCTACAACTTAACATCCGTACTTAACTTTAAGTACGCCAGTGGTGTTAAGTCCATAAAAGCTGCCATGTCCATATCACCTCTGAGCAGATGTGTGCCTCCATCCCCGATGGAAATCACGATCACAAAGTTTGTCACGTTCATATTACCTCTGAATAAACTTCTGACCGTCAATTATCATGTCCACATTACCTCTGATAATCGATTGTCACCTACAAACTTAATATCCGTACTTAACTTTAAGTACGCCAGTGGTGTTATGTCCATAAAAGCTGCCATGTCCATATCACCTCTGAGCAGATGTGTGCCTCCATCACCGATGGAAATCACGATCACAAAGTTTGTCACGTTCATATTACCTCTGAATAAACTTCCGACCGTCAATTATCATGTCCACATTACCTCTGATAATCGATTGTCACCTACAACTTAACACCCGTGCTTAAATTTAAGTACGCCAGTGGTGTTAAGTCCACAGAGATGCCAGCCCTTTTCGCACCTTATGAAGAAAGGTGTATCCTTCGTATGGGACAAAACCTGTCAGCAAGCATTCGGGGAGATCAAACGCTACCTCACCAGTCCGCCAGTTCTGGTGCCCCCCATCATGGGGAAACCATTCTTGCTGTACGTCCGAGCAATGGATCATTCACTAGGAGCTCTTCTCATGCAGAAGAATGACGTAGGGCATGAGCAGGCTATCTACTACCTCAGCAGGATGATGGTCGGAGCCGAACACCTGTACAACCCAGTAGAGAAAGAATGTCTGGCTCTGATGTTCGCTATCCAAAAGACGCGGCACTATGTCACCGACCAGACTATTCATATCATCTCCAGGATTAACCCTCTTCGAGTACTGATGAGCAAGCCGAGTATTCTTAATTCTCGACTCGCAACCTGGGCGATGCTGTTAACACCCTATGACATGGTGTACATCCCGCAGAAGTCCATCAAAGGCCAAGCGCTGGCCGACTTCCTGGCTGCTCATCCGATCCCGGAGGCCTCCAAGTTATACGAAGACATTCCCGACGAAGTTGCAGAGTGTAATTCCGTAATAGAAAGTGACACATGGCAACTGTTCTTTGACGGCGCCTCCAGGACTGGTCCCCAGGGAAACGTAGTTTCAGGAGTAGCAATCGTCCTGGTCACTCCTGACAAACTCGTCATCTACCGGGCATACTCTCTTAATGAACCATGCTCCAACAATGTGGCGGAATACAATGCCCTGTTGATCGGGCTCCAAGTCGCTGAAGAGCTGGGGGTCGAATCCCTGGAAGCTTTTGGTGATTCTCTGCTTATCGTCAACCAAGTCAGAGGAATATATGAAGTCCGGAATCCGGACCTCATCCCCTATCACCAAGCAACGGTTAAGATAGCCATGACGTTTAAAGGGTTCTTCCTAGAACATGTGCCCCAATCTCAGAATCAGGAAGCTGACGCCCTAGCCAGCCTAGCGGCGGATTTGGCTACTCCTATAAGAAGGCAGAATTCGGTGATCCTTTTTAACAGAGATTTATTCTGCGTGAAGAACAACCTTCACATAGAACGCAGCCACGCTGTGAACGCAGATCCTCCTGGAAGAGACTGGAGAAGTCCCTTCATAGATTTCTTCGCATACGGAATCCTGCCAGAGGACCCCAAAGAAGCAGTATCCGTCAAGAGACGATCATTACGCTTCTATTTCGACGCATCTTCACAATGCCTATATCGTCGGACCTACGACTGACTGCTATTAAGATGTCTCTCAGACGATGAAGCACAGCAGATTATCCGAGAAGCTCACGATGGCGTATGTGGAGCGCATCAGCCCGGTCCTAAGCTACAGGATCGTATCAGGAGAATGGGCTACTACTGGCCCACTATGATCACAGACGCGATCAGCTATGCAAGACAATGCAGAGCCTGTCAGGTCCATGCAGACTTCATACACCAACCGTCTGAATATCTACATACTACGGTCGCATCCTGGCCCTTCGAAGCATGGGGTATGGATATCGTTGGTCCCATTCACCCGTCTTCCTCCAGAGGCCACCGGTTCATACTGGCCATCACGGATTACTTCTCCAAATGGGCAAAGGCGATCCCTCTGGCTGAGGTAAAGGCGTCTAACATAATCAGCTTCATCAAGCACCACGTCATTTATCGCTTTGGGATTCCTCGAAGGATAATCCATGACAATGGGCCCCAGTTCATCAGTCAAGCGTTTTATCGATTTTACGATAAAAGTCGAATACATAATATTGCCTCTATGGCATATTATCCAGCTGCTAATGGTTTGGCGGAAGCTTTCAACAAAACCATTATCAAGCTCCTGAAGAAGTTCGTCTCTTCAAACAAAAAAGACTAGAACGAGAAGCTGGGCGAATGTCTCTGGGCATACCGCACAACGGTACGGACACCTACAGGTTGTTACCCCCTTTTTACTGGTCTACGGGAGCGAGGCAGTTCTTCCCATCGAAATCCAGATCCCGTCGCTCAGAATAGCCGTGACTAGTGAGTTGACTCAAGAAAAGAATGACCTGTTAAGGCTCCAAGAGCTTGAAGGATTAGACGAGAAACGCCTACAAGATCAACAACGCATCGCGCTCTACCAAGCACGCATTTCCAAAACTTTTAATCATAAAGTAAAGGAAAGAGTGTTCAAAGTCGGCGAGCTAGTTCTAGCCGTAAGAAGGCCGATGATTCTTACCCACAGAAGTAAGGGCAAATTCCAGCCCAAGTGGGAAGGCCCTTATGTGATCGAGACAACGTTCTCGAACGGCGCCTACAGGATAGCCCAGCCTAATGGAGACCTGTTAATGGCTCCTATCAACGGCAAATTCCTGAAAAGGTACTATGCCTAATCTCTCCTGCTCGGGTGGGATATAGCAAGGATCTCGATTCTGACAAAACTACTTCCAAAACGCAATTAGTTGGGTTACGCTCTATCATGTCCGTACGATCTCTGAATAGATGTATCCTGCTAAAAAGTTTATTGAGAGTCTATCATGTCCATACTACCTCTGATATCACTCTCACCAAAACCTGTCATTTACATTCCGAAATGATGGGTCCACGAAAGTCAGAAAAGAGTCGCCTTTATTTTCCCGAGAGGGAGGCAGAATTACATCTGGGCAAGCAAAAAGGGGAAAGGACACATCATGATAGCGGGTGAGTCAGATTGTGAATCAGCCGCTCCAGCGCAGCTATCCTCTCATTCCTAAGAACCAAGGCGTCGGCACGAGCCTGCTCCAGCCGTGCCTCGGGAGTGTCCGTAAGGGTCAGATCAGCCTTTGCCCGAAGATAGCCTGTGCGAGCAGCTTCTGCACGGTCCAACTCCCGTCGCGGCAGTCCCTTCATGCTCAGAACGACACTGCGCCTCAACGGCAAGAGCCTCTTCCACGACAGCTTTTCTCCTATCCATCTCCAGCTTATGCTTCTGGATAGAGTTGTCTAGGCCTTCCAGCTTCGTGGCTAGCCGCGCAGTCATGAGGTCAAACCGAGCCTGAACATCAGCATCGAGGCCCCGAGTCAGCTATAAATGTTCGTTAATGGGTTGCTCTAACCTATTAACCACCGCATCCAGGGCGTTAGCTACCCCAGGATCACCAAGCTCCCTGATGACCCCGATCGAAGCAAGAGAAGTCTTCCTCAGGCGCTCAAAATCTAGACTCTTCGCTAACACCATTGATACCATCGTTCTCAAACCGGTGTAGAAAAGGCTGGTGTGTTGCTCGGTCAACGCAACTAGATCCGACTGGACGCCGGGAGCGCCCACAATGTCAGCAAGTCCCTCTCCAGGGACGATTGCAGACGAGGTGGCCACAGCCGTCGCATCGACGCATGGCGCAATCGAAGAAGGTGCGATAACGGCGGTAGAAGTCGTCGCCACACTCACAAGAGGCAAGTTCACGACGACGTGTTCATCCTCCTCTCGAGGTGACGAAGCTGCTCCGGGCGTACTGGCCCCCGAAGCCACTTCCTCATCAAAGTTGAACGCCTCCTCGTCAGAAACCCGAGCGGAGCCATAAGGCGCTTCAACGCTATACTCCCCGTGGGCACTATCCCCTGAGAAGAAGACGAGAAAGTCAATATCAGTATGATGACAACCTTTTTGAAGGAAGGCATTAAAACGACATTTACCCGGAGCCAACGGCATATACGACGCATCTGCAGCCGATATAGCTAAACCACGCCTTAATGACGCAATGCGAATCGTCATGCCTGGAGAAGGAGGTGGGCCGACCGACATCGCCGAGAGTTCTGTCAGGCCTCCACCAAGACGTGGTCGAAGTTCATCGACCGAAATCTCGCCAGACGTGCTCACTGACATGGCAGGAGTCATGCCCGCTGCTGGCCTCGAAAAAGATTCTCCCATCTGTCTCGGCCACACAGGCAATCTCGCTCCGCTACCTGGAGCAGTAGCCGCCACAGCCACCTCTAACGAGGATTCTCCGGCATCACCGACCGGAACTGTAGGAGGTCCCTCTCTAAAAGGCGAGGAACCTCCAGCCAAAGAATCATCCCTGATGTGGGGAGAGGCAGGCTCACCCCCAGGAGCCTCAATACCAGGAATGCGGAGAGGACGAGCAACCGTCTCCTTCCTCCTCTTACGAAGAGAAACTTCCTTCAGAGCGGAAGCCCGTCGCTTCCCAGAAGGGACTACCAAAGCCCCCGCAGGCAGAGGCACTTCGCACCTCGGCACCGACACCAGAGGCTCGTCCGGAGTACCAGAGTCCTCGCCTTCGTCCGAAGAAACAGAAGGGACGTCAACTCTTCCCCCAGGCTTGGGAGAAGGCACCCTGAAGCTTCCACGCGCGTCAAAATCATGATGGAAGGTGTTAATCGCCACGTAAAACTGGGCATAAGAATGGAGAATGCGAAGCTCCGTGGAGGTTGTAACGATCGGCACAATGAAGGTTGCCCTCGTACAACCCATAATAAAATATCGCCACCCTCTAGCTCCATCAATGAGTCCGCCCCTGGACCTAAAGCTGGTAACGGCATTGCCCACGTGCAACTGATCGTACCCAAACTGCCTGGCGAACCGACTAGGCAAGTACGGCTCGAAGAAGCAGTGATCTTTGCTCCTGTACAGCAGATGGGAGGGTCTAATATAGACCAACCAGTTAAAAGCTTCCGGGGAAAGGTCGGTCTTCTCTCCACCTGAATCCTCAAGCCGCACCCCTGATTGATTGCAATATACGGGGGAAGCAGTACAGAGGAGCTTCCAACCGTGGCTGAGGTTCAACACCAGCCGGCAGTCTAAAACTGTGCTCACATTCCAGGAGGAATCCTTGTAATTCAGCAAGAATATACCCCCCGAGCTGCTACCGGAGCCAGGAGACATCACCCGGGGATTGTGGAGAATCAACCATCCCATCAAGTATAGGTATGGTAATTCCACCCTGGGAAAACTCTCACGTCGAGCTCCATCGACGAGCAATCCGTCAGTTATGGCTCTCAAGCCAGCCTGTATATGGCACACCATGGCAGGAAGCAAGCCCAGTCTTGCCCCAAACACCAGGCGCACTGCCGGCCACAGTATGTTCCGGTGAATGCGGTCCGCGGACGAGGTACCAGGCACTACTACTCGACGCAGCCATATGGAAAGGAAACCAGCCAGCTGGGCTTCCCTAGACAAAGGCCTGCGACAGCGCCTCAAGTAACTACAGACCTTGGTGCATTCCGGGTACTTTCCTACCCCCTCGACAAGAATCTGATCCGGCGCTTCAGCCTCCTCCATAAGAGTCTCCACGACCTGGGCACTAAGCACGCCCAAACAGTTCACGGGCTCATTCTTGCCACCCGAGGCTTTCTCCGACCTGGCGGCCTTGGCTCGGTGGAAGAAGAGATAGGACATCCACTTGGTGGTATGAGCCAAATCAGAAGGCTCATTATAAAAAGTGGTGCACGCGAAGTATTGACACATCAGCTCCTGATATACTTCTGCCACCCGAGCGTCCAAATCCCCCAACTCCCGGTTGGTGGGAACATACTCTTCATATGGAGTATCCCCCATCGACAGTCTCGAGACAACTGCCATCTCATGGAGCGCCAATCCCAACTCCCCCAGCGGAGTGGCAAAAGTCCCAGTGAGCGGAATATACCGCTCCAACAGCGCCAGGAACAAATTAGGGTTCGAAGGCAATCCGACGCTCGTCGCCCTCACAGCGACATATAGTCCAATGCCCTCCAGCTCTCTCTGGAAGTGCTTCAAGGCCCAGTCAACTAAGCATATCCATCGGGAGTTTGTTGGGACAACCCACCCATTGCACCGAGAATTCTCCTT
Source organism: Iris macrosiphon (assembly GCA_036927795.1). Classification (NCBI taxonomy): domain Eukaryota; kingdom Viridiplantae; phylum Streptophyta; class Magnoliopsida; order Asparagales; family Iridaceae; genus Iris; species Iris macrosiphon. Next base: position 124,507,985 of record JAYESA010000009.1, on the reverse strand, counting down.
GGGATATACACCGCCTCGTCCCATGAAGTCATTGCAGAAGGTCGGCAATTGGACCGGCTGGATCACCAAGCTATCTTCACCTGGGATACTGTCCGGGCACAGTCCTCTGAACAACATCACAACGCCGGAGGGGCGACTGACGAATGACCCCTGGTCAGCTCCTTTCAGATAAAAAATCTTCCCCGGCTTACCGTGAAGATCAGGAGTCAGCGTCCACGACATCTTCCTAGGATGCGTCGCATGGAAGAAGGCCGAGATGGGATAATCCCTCGGCATCGTTGGCAGGTACAACACCAAATTCCCGGCTGGGAAGACCCAGGGCTCCCTCTTAGGCTTCGTCTGGGACTGTTTGTCGATCATGTCCCCAAAAAGGAAAGTCGGCTTTACGTACGGCTACCCGTCTACATAAGTCAGAGGCTCCCCATTGATCATGCTCAGCAGCATTCGCTCACCCTGAGCCGATATTAAGATCCTCCTTCCTTCAGGGTACTGGGGTCCGGAGATAGGGAATGCCACGTGGGACAGATCCTCCAGGTAGTTCGAGTGCAGCATCCCAGCAGCGGAGCCCATCACCTCGGCCAGTGGAGACTCACCCAAGTCAACTGCAAAAGTACAAGGAAAATATGTCATCACAAGTCTTGCACGAACGTACGGACCGAAAGAAACAAACAGTCTGTGCTCTACGCAGGATTGTGCAAATCTGGCAAAATTACGCCGGAGGTCCCCCCACAAGCGTAAAATTCAAATTTTACGATATACCCCAATTTTCGGTAGCCAGAGCTTTTACGCTCAGAACTACGAAAATGTGGAGTCTCTACGCTAACACATTAGAAATGTGGACGTAAAAGATAAAAATGCCTCCGTGCATCATCTTCCTCAAAAAAGAGGCTATCAGCACAGAAGGCGACCTAGCGCGGTCACGTTCAACGTGTGTGAAGGATTTTTCGTCGTCTTTGTCACCCCGAAGGCTTTACCTCTAAGATCGGGTGCACTGCTCGTCGGCAGGATACTTCGCTCAGAAGAAAGTTCGCCTTGACCGACCAAAGACTCCCTCGCTGGGGCGGAGGAATAAGAAGAGGAACCTATACCCTTTCCCTTAGCGGAGGAGGTTTGTTTCGACGCCATTTTCTGAAGACTCGAGATGCTCGGAGAGAGAACGAAGAAAAATTCGAACAGTCAAAAGCTCTCTTTCACAGAAGACGGATAAAAAGTTTCTCTCTCATAAAACTTGGGATATATATAGAGTTTGGGCCGACTCCTCGAATCCTCAGACGGACTCCTCGAGACCCTAACCAAATCTCGCAAAATTAAATGATGGGTTATGATTGGAGGCCACGTCAGCCCACTAACCTTGAAAGACGGACAGTCAGCAAATTCGAAAAGTTTCTTCGTGCAAAACGGTTCAGCAGGTCCTACGCTAAAGGAGCCTTCTACGCTCGACAGCAACAGATCTATGGTTTTACGCTCGCAAGCTATAAGTCTACGGTTTTACGCCCGGATGCCTTTGTGCTCAGTAGCTTTTATGCTCAAGAGGCTACAAATCTACGACTTTACTCTCAACAGATACCAAATCGATGATCTCACGCTCGGTGGCGCTTAGTTTACGCTCAGAAGCAACAGATCCGCAAGACTTCACGCTCAGAGAAATTTTCTTTTCAGAAGCTACAGATAAACAGTTCTACGCTAAAGGAGCTTTCTACGCTCGACGGCTACGAATCTACAACTTTACGTTCGACAGCTACAAAGTCAGGTTTTGGCCCGGATGCCTTTGTGCTCAGTAGCTTTTATGCTCGAGAGGCCACAAACCCATGACTTCACGCACAGGAACCACAAGTCTACGATTTTACGCTCGATGGTGTTCTACGCTCACAGGCTAAAGATAAACAGTTCTACGCTAAAGGAGCTTTCTACGCTCGACGGCTACGAATCTACAACTTTACGTTCGACAACTACAAGTCAGGTTTTGGCCCGGATGCCTTTGTGCTCAGTAGCTTTTATGCTCGAGAGGCCACAAACCCATGACTTTACGCACAGGAATTACAAGTCTACGATTCCACGCTCGACGGTATTTTACGCCCGAAGGCTACAGACTGATGATTTCTTGCTCCACGACTTTCCGTATATTCGAACAGTCCCCAAGACGGTCAATTACAGGAGTTCATACAGAAGATACTCCTCCTTGGCCTCAACATATCCCAAGTACCCGAAACATACAAGAGTTCAAACATTAAGAAATTACTCTTCTCGGGTCAATCGGAGGTTCATCCAGACTCCAGTCTGAATATCTCGTCTATCAAAAGATGGCAACTCAGTTTTGACAGCCATTCCTCGACCCTGTTCCAAGGGATTTTCGAGAAGTCACTCTTGAAGACGAAGACTGAACAAAAATTCTGTTCATCAGAAGTTCAGAGCTCTACGCGGTTCCTCAGTCCTAGCAACAGGATAGTTCTAAAAATGTTCAAAATGCTCTACAGCGTTCTATGGACTACTCGCTGTGCGTAAAGGACAGGACCTAGCACTCTTTCTACAGAGTCGGCGTACAGATTCAGACGTGTTGAAGCTACACATATTCAGACTTCACAGCAACGTATGCAAGATGATCATATGAAGGAGAAAGACGATTTTATTAAAGATCAAAGTCATGATTACATCCGAGGGAAGCTCCGTCTACAAAGGAGATACCCCCTAGTCGTCTGAAGATCGCCCAGAAGATATTCTGACAGGTTCTCGCTGGGCTTCAATTCTTCATCCATCTTCTCCAGCAGTCAGTCGGTTGCCGCAAACTGACTGACATGGCAATGATCAACGGCGGGCGGATACAGAACTGGGCCTGCATAGATTTTGCATATCCCATGCTCCGTACACCATGACTGATCCAGTTGAAGCTTCTTTAAAGCCCAACTCGATCGAGGACAGCAGTCACAGTTTGTCTGCTCTTGCCCGCGGAGGTCTCAAGGAGAAGAAATACAACTTGCAAGCTGTGTGGTCAAATACGACCCTTCCTCTCTCCTGGGGCAATGCCATACAAGGTTGCCGATTATCCCGAGCAAGGGAGGCTAAGATATCCTTCCATGATCCATCGTTGCAGTGGACACTAGCTCGAAGACGCCGTCTTTTTCGGCTCCTTACACGCTGGAAGAACATGATCTCCTTCTTCCTCAAATCGACCCGGCGAACTCCGGTGATCATCTCTGTGTGGTGATAAAGATGTGGGGAGAACAGGCTAACTCCCCCAGCCTTTTATAGGCAAAAGAGATCACAGCGGTCCCCAATAAATCTGCCATAAAGTCTGCACCGACCGTTTCAACGCTCCATTCAGAAACGTTTCGAGTTACGAGGGGCCGTTCATGCTTCGTTCAAAGCGTTTCAAATTCCAAGGAATTTAAAAGCTCTGAAGGGGGTCTTGTAGAAGCATGAAAAATACGCTGGGAAAAGCAACGCAGCCTCTTGATACAGAGCAGCGTAAACGGAGGCCTTCACAGCCATCAGGCGTACAACAGAGTTTTCTCTGCTAAAATACAACGTGAAGAATAAAAGCTCAAAGGACCATCCGCGCAAGTGCAGTACGTCCAGGCCGCCCCAGCGTGAACAGAGTTCTTCATCGCCTTCATGGCGTAAAACTCATCCGCTCTCGAAGCAGCGTTATAGCGTACGAGGAACGCTTCGTCTTCCCCGAAATGAACCTGTCAAGTCACGCAGTGAATCTGACCTCTGACTCCTGACAAAAGTTGCTGCACGGCTACCCTGACGACGGCTGGAAACGATGGCAAACCTCTCGGGATGCGTCCCATAGTATGATGGCGGATCTCTGCATTTAATGCAGAGGATTTGGTTAAAGCATCACCAAACCATCGTTTGCTGGAGTCCCCTCAGCATAAACCGCTCTTTTGCATACAAGGGAATACGTCGCCCTATTTTACACAGACAAACATGAGCTGTTTTACGCTCCGCAGCAGACAAACCGCCTGCCACGTCAAAAGCTGTACTTCATACAGGATTCGAGGCACGTCTCCACGTCTAAATTGCACAGAGCGGTGACAGTTTCTCTCAAGACACGTCTCTGCGACGGGTGCACAGAAGGCCTGCAGACCTTCAAAACACGCCTCCGCATTTAATGCATAAGATGATGGCAAATTCCTGCAAGAGATTTGATTATATCTTCAAAAGCCGTAATTCCGGCTAAAGCGTCCACATCAGCACGATATGCAGCGGCTTCTGCGCCCATTCAGGATCTGTGCTCACGCGGCTTCTACGCCCATTCTGGCACGATATGCAGCGGCTTCTATGCCCATTCAGGATCTGTGCTCACGCGGCTTCTACGTCCATTCTGGCACGACATGCAGCGGCTTCTATGCCCATTCATGATCTGTGCTCACTCGGCTTCCACGCCCACTCAGTCTCTGCGACTACTCGGCTTCCACGCCTACTCGGCTTCTATGTTTGTTCGGCTTCTATGCCTGCTCGGCTCCTATGCCTGTTCGGCTTCTATGCCTACTCGGTTTCTATGCCTACTCGGCTTCTATGCCATGGTGGCGGACATTTGGCTTCTACGCCAACCTCTTCTACACAATGGATACCTACCTACGTGGCTTTTACGCCGTGATCTTAGTAGCAACCGTACGTGTTGTGTCCCCTTAGTTGGACCCACGTCACCCGCTCAGTCAAGAGATCATCTATACGTAGGCATTGGTTACTTTAACCGTTGTGTAAAAGGGTGCTGTACTTTCCACTCCTTGGTTGCTACACCAACGGAGTGGTCACTGTCACCAAAGACTCTATAAATAGAGGCCCCTATCAATGGGGAACAAGGTCAAAAAATTAGTCAAGAAACCGATATCAGATCCCAAGTGGTCGGAGAATTGGTCAAGAAACCAATATCAGATCCTAGGTCGACAACCGGAGGAGATCGAACAAGGAGGAGAAGAGAGAGAGAGAGAGAGAGAGAGAGAGAGAGAGAGAGAGAGAGAGAGAGAGAGCCCGGAGCTCAGGCAAAGAGCGGGGATCGACGACTTCGGCATCGTGCATCCACCCTCTCCTGCAACCTTCGAAGCTGCTACCTGTCTTCCACGGCACTTCTTCAACATCGCGTGGTCCAAGGGCTAAAGTGATCGACCGTAGATCAGACACCTATAGCAATTCATACCGAGATTAAATAAATTGTACTCCCACATCCTCGTATAGGATTATATTGTACAAGTTTGTTTGTAAACCAAAGGGCGCGGGGGTTTCGCACAAACCCCGTCGTTGAAATACACTTTCATTCTTTCGTTTAATACCACAAACACCGGCGTCTTAGTCTCACTACGAGCTAGACAACCACATGATATCACTGCTACCGGCACTCCGACACAGAGCTTGTAGTGGTTTCAGCCTGAGTTCTAGTGCTACTCTTATCTTGCATATCACTTAGATGGTTATATAGTCTACCTTATTATTTTATTTATTTCCTTCACTGCATTATTATGGCTTGAGCTTTCTTGTACCTTGCTATGTCCCCTGAGGACCTGGATCCGGATTATGTCCCCAGGATTAGCAGACGAGTTCGACCCAGAGATATACAGGACATGAGCATTAGCAGGAGCAGAAGCAGGAACAGTAGCAGGCACTGGAGCAGTACCAGATCCAGCAGTCGAGTGACTTCTACGGTATTTCTGAGTATATACTGTATCTATACTCAGTACTTTGTTGATATCTTTGTTTTTGTATCTTGACAGTTGTATCAGACTTATATTGGGTTTGTTCCCCGATTTATGTACTTGTGACTTGATGTATATATTTCCTTTTGTTGATTTTGATATATTCTTTCTGTGGATGAGAATAGTATACCATGACTGTTGTATTACAGCTTAAGTACGCCCGATGGATCTATTAAATTGGGTTCGTCCATCGGTGTGTGCTGCTGGCCATTGCCACGTGTCTAGTCCCTCGTTATTTTGGGACTGGGACGTGACAGAGAGTGTGAGGAAAAAAGAATACATTGTGCTAAGTAGTCAGACTTGTGTTACAGGTGAAAGTAGAGCATTGATGTGAGTAGATAGGAGTGTACCAGTATAGGACTAGTGATGGGTATATCACCTGATATTGAGGCTAGTGATGTATTGGAAGCAATAGGTGGAAGAGTGTCTAGAAATTGTGTACATGATGCACAGTGGATGATAAGTGTCAGTGTGGGAGTTCATGAGTATCAGAAAGTGGAAGATGGAGTGTTAATATTATGTCATGGGTTGAGAAATATCAAGATTGGTCATGGAAGATATATAGTGTATCACTGATTTGTGTATCCGTCTGTAAAAGGTTTGAGGAGAAATACATATACATCAATAGAGATATGGAACCATATGCCTGCCTTTGAGAGTAAAGTGAAACATGTGAATTATAGAAGTTAATAACTGGTGCAAGTGATTATGAATTCTAGTAAGTGTGATGAGGTAACCTAATGATGAAGCTGGTGTCCAAGAATATTAAGGGCATATGTTGTGTAGTTAAAAAGCTAGTGATACTATATCAAGAGTGCTAGTATTTCTATATCAGGGATTAGTTGAGTGTGCTAGTAACAGTAAGTACCTTGTCTAATGACATTGGATTGGTGTATCAGTTAATATGGATAGAAAAATATTTGGGAGTAACAGTACAAGTAATCCAAGCAGTAGAGGAGGGAGACAATATATATATATATATATATATATATATATATAGGAGTAAGTTTAATAAGTATAGTACCTTGCTAAATTTGATTATAGAGGTCATATGTAACAGAAAATAGTCCGAGGGGTATAAGGATACTAGTGAGATGTCATGGTGTTGTAATGACTAAAAGGTAATTGTGTATATATTGTGATACTAATATACAGATGAGAACTTTAAGATGATTAACAAATGTTAGAGGATGTGTTGCACTTAGTATCAGATAGAAAGAGATACCCTAGTAACAAGATTCGGAGTACCTCAAGTATTATGAAAGTTTAGGCAAGCATTTTTGTAACTAATATAATGATATAGAGGAGAGACATTAGTAACTTGGTATGATGATGTCATCTAAAAATACATATGAGAGCTAGTGCCTTGTGTAGACAGTAACCAGATTTAAGTAAGGCATCTTATTGGGAGTATTAAAGTTGGATGAGGGTGTGCTAATAAAACACATGATTAAAAAGGTATACAAGTGTTCCTTGCAAGAGAATAATTAAGAAATTTTGGTGATTACAAGAATTAAAACAGAATAAGGAGGTAGTATCTTAGCAGTATTTTGTATAGTATCCTAAGTAGCAAGTGCCAGTGAGTTAAGCATGTCCATGACCTAGAATTAGAGTATATCACTAGTATTTGGTAACCATCAGTATTACGAATATCTTGACTATGTTGATGATTAGTGAATGCTTAGTATGATGGAATAGGCCATAGGTGGCATAGCAGATTATTCTGCACCAGTAGAGGGAGACCCTCAGCAGGACTGAGACTGATTTCATGATAGTTAAGAGACTATATCCAAGTATGATTTCTCTTTCAGTAGAATGGTTGGATTGTATGTTATAGGATATATACTATTTTAGACTGTGATTAATGGAGTTTGACCATAGTAAGATTTGTATGAATAGGATATGACTGGCCTAAGCGAGATGAGTGAGAGTTTTAATTTTGAGGACAAAAAAATTTCTAAGGGGGGTAGATTTGTCACTACCACATTTTCTAGGAAAGAATATTTTAGTCATTTGGTAATTAATTAAATATTGTGCATGTTAAATAATTATTTATTATATTATTTATTTATGTTTAGCATGTTAGATTTATTTTTAGACCTGTGTTAGTGGACCTAACTAGTTTACTTTAGACTCATGGGCCAACATTTAATTTTAGTTAGAATTGAGCCCAATAATTAGAAGCTCAACCATTAGGAGGATGATTAATTAAGTTAAACCCATTAGACTAGAACCTTTCCTCCTTAATTAATTTCTTCATGAGAGGCCCCAAGGGGTATTTTAGACTTTATATAGTAGATTAAGTGAGGGGGCAAGTGATGCCTATATAAAGAGGATAAAAACTTTCTCTCTTTATTAAGATCTACAATTTTCTTCAACCAAATTCCACCTAATTTCTATCCAATTCCTTCTTAAATCACCATTGGAGACTAGTAGAACAAGGATCTACAAGGAGAAAGTATGGATCTATAAAGAGGAGCAAGGATCTACAAGTTGAAGGCTCATTTTATAATTTTTGGAGGTTTTATTGGAAATCCATCTTCCAATAGGTACAATTCAATTTTTTTCCTTAATTTAGGTTCTAAATCTTAGATTTAACCATGAGAAATCAATCCATATGCATAGGGTACCCATAGGATTTTGTTTTGTATTCATAGGAGGCCTATTGAGAAAGTTATGGTACTTTTTATGTCAATTTTGGGAGAATTTTGAGATTGACATTTGTTGTGTGTGTCAATTGGTCCTATAGGTCAATTTGGCATATACTTGTGTGTTTGGGACTAGTGTTGTGTCCACAATTGGGTACGTGTAGGTCATATCCCAACAATTTGGTGATACGTGTTGTTTTGGAAGTTTTTTTCTCCGATACGGGACTTTGTTCATATCATATTTTGACACGGACAAGTAGATTTGTGTTTGATTCTTCGTATTGTTCATAAATAATATATTAGACTTGCTTGTGTACTTCGGGGTATATTTGGATGTGTGGTGGACTCGTGTCGCAAGCGTATCCTAGATCTAGTGGGATACGGGAGCGATACACTCCATGTGTTTGTGCAATTAAATTCTAGATCTATTTCTAAATTGTTCTTATATATATATATATATATATATATATATATATATATATATATATATATATTATTGTGTATATGTATTTATGTATTAGTGTGTCATAGATCTATATATCTAGGTGTTATATATTTATATTGCTATTCTCTACATATGTATTAGCTTTTAAATGTAGTAGTGTATATATATATATATATATATATATATATATATATATATATATATATATATATATATATATATATATATATATATATATATATATGTTATGCTATATATATTTATTGTGTACATATATATGTATGTGGAGGAGTATGTGTGTATATGTAATTGTATAGTTGTATATATATATATATATGTATATATATTATGAATTATATATTAATATATAAGAGAGTGAGAGAGGACAGCAGCAGCATTAGCGACAACATTTAGCAACAGCAACAGCAACAGCATAGCAACAGCACAGCAGCAGCAGCAGCAAATAGCAACGGCAGCAGCAGCAAAAGCAACTGCAACAGCAACGCATTAGCAACGGCAGCAGTTTTTGCGACAGCAGCAGAAAACCATCGCTATAGCAGCAGTAACAACAGCAGTAACAACAGTTTCAACGACGGACAGCAGGGGCTTTTAGTGAGAGATATACGATTATATATATATATATATATATATATATATATATATATATATATATGGTATTAATATATATGTATATATATTCCTAATTGATATTTATGTATTACTATACTATATTGTTGTAGTTGTAAGTTGGTTAGTAGTAGTTAGCTAAATATTTATTAGTAGCTTGATAAATTATCTAGTTAATTGTTTAGATCTATATATATACATATGTACTAGTATCTCTAGTTAAGTATTATATATATAGATATGTATACATGTATATATGTATTAGTGGTTAGTGATTAGTTAGTAGTTGTATTAGGTTGATATATATATTAGTCATTAGTTTGAGTAGTTAAGGTATTTGATATGTTATGGTTAATAGTTAGATATATGTAGTAATATATATATAGTAGTTAGAAACATTATATCATATTTAGTCCCTATGAATGGATATACATACATTATAGTATTGGTGATATTTAGTATTAATTGGGTTTATATATATGTATTAGTTATATATTAGCGTTTTGGATTACCTTGAGATGTACCAAGGTATTAGTAGTAGGTATTGGCATAGTAATAGGATAGATGTAGACTAATTGTGGATTGGTACTAAGGTGACTAAAATAAGGTATATAGTATTGTATAAATATTAAATGCATGATAGTTTATAGTTATAGTTGGATAGTTAATATATATACTAGAGTGACATTACCTTGAGATACCAAGGTAAATGCCAAGGTATTAAGGATACCCAAGGTATTGGGTTTGGGTATCAAGATGGAGGTCTAGTGTTGCGATACCAAGTTGGTTCGAAACCAAGGTATCCATTTAGCATTTGTAATTAGGAATTATATATATTTAATATTGCTTATTTATAGATATATGATATTTATCTATTGTTACGTATCCTGAGATACGGTATCCTAGTATCCTAAGATATAGCTTGTATGACCTAAGATTCATAGTGTATGAACCAAATATCATTGAGATAGACTCATACAACCAATAAATAGGTAGTTTGACATAGTTGACCATAGTTTGACCATAATTGACCATAGTTTGACCATAGTTGACCATAGTTTGACTTAGAGTTGACTTAGTTTGACCTTTGACTTAGAATTAACTTGTTGACCTAGTTGTTGACTAATTTAACTTATTTTCTTTCCGAAATCTTGTATTAATATTTTATTCCATATATAGGTCCGTGTGACACCAGTTCGGACAGTTTGACATTCATTGCTCTAGACCACAGGCGAGTACATTCTCTGATAGTTTCTTATTTATGATATCCTCTATGTTCATTGTATCTAGTGTAGATATCCATATTTTCTTGACACTATGGTTACACGAATTGGTATATCCGGATCTCGTCATGAGATATTATTCCTTGGTATATGGTGTATCTTGTGCAAGCCTTGTTTCATTGATTATCGTATACATGTAGAGACACTGATTCTCGGGAAGAGTCACTATCTTCTTGGGGAATCTCGTGCCATAGCGTACCATGGTTGGATCTACTATATCAGTCGGGGTTAGGGAGTATGTTGTGTAGATATGTGATCATACCCTCCTTGTGCAAGTCTTGTTCCTTGTGAGTGTTGATCATACACCTCACGTATGATTAACCAGGCCATTTACTTTTGTGCAAGTTCCCAAGCCGATCACATGTTAAAGCTGGTATTCACTCACTTAGTCATTAGTATTCTTGTTCATTACCATATTGTTCATTCTTGTATTTATTTCCAGTATTTTCTTTATTACGTACCTCTTATACATGTATATGGCATCTTGTATATTCACATCTATTTACTGTTACATAGTTGATATTATTGATTAGAACTGTTGTTAGAGATGTACTTTGCTCCATTCCTGCCTAGAAAACATTTTTCAGAGGATCCGAGAATTGGTGTCCGACATACTATGGACTTGACACACCTGCATTAGAGGGGGTGCGGGTCATGACACACCTGTATTAGTGGGGGTGCACAACGTGTTCCATATTTTGCAGCGAAGACGGTATGTAGCAGATCCTAGCCATGTACTAGATCACTCGGAGATCGAAGTTGGTCCGACAGTCAGCTATCCAAAGCAGCCAGTAGAGATCTTGGACCGCAGGAAGAAGGTGTTGTGGAACCAGACGATTCATTTGGTGCACTTCACGTGGAGGCATCACTCGCTAGGAAAGAGTACCTGGGAGCGAGAGGCCGAGATGCGTGAGCGATATCCTTATCCATTTGATCCGTGAGGTATAATTCTTTCTTTCATGTATTGATTGCTTTTAGTAGTTAGTTTCTTCCTTAATTTTGATGACGAAATTTTTCTAAGGTAGGTAGGATTGTCACCCTTAATTTTTCAGCTAGGGGTAGTTTGATAATTTAGCATGGATATTTAATTTTTAAAATATAATATTTATATTAATGTGATGATTGTAATAATTATTTATGTTGAGGTTTAATTATTGTGGCTAGTATTATTTATTTTAGTTAGAAGCAAGAGCAGCAACCGCAGCAGCAAGGCATCAGCAATGAGTAGTATAGCATGCACAACAGAGTGCATTTAGCAAGTGCAACTACAGCAGCAACTTACAGCAACTACAACAGCAACTGAAGCAGCAACTGATAGAAACTACAACAGCAACTGCAGTAGCAACTGCAACTGCAGCAGCAACTGACAGCAATTACAACAACAACTGCAGCAGTAACTGACAGCAACTAAAATAGCAACTGCAGCAGCAACTAGCAAGCAACTGCAGCAACTAGCAATGCATCGAGCAAGCCACTACAGCAGCTAGCAATGCAGTTTGCATCGAGCAGCAACTGCAGCATCTTGCACAGCAAGTATCAGAGCAACTGCAGCAGCTAACAATGCAGTATCAGCAAGCTAGTGCAGCATTAGCAGCAAGAGCAATATCAGCAACAACTACTAGCAAGTGCAGCAGCTTGCACTAGCAGCAAGAGCAGTCACAGCAAGAGTAGTACCAGCAATAACTAGTAGCAAGTGTAGCAGCTTGCACTAGCAGCAAGTGCTAGCAGTCACAATAATAGCAGTATCAGTAACAAGTTCAGCAGCTTGTAGTACAAGTGCAGCAGAGTAGAAACAAGAGCAGTGGAGGCAAGTGAGTGTTTAAGGGTAGTATTTGTGCAAGTGCCTAGAGTGTATATCAGTTTTGGGTGCCAGGTTGGAGTTAAGATTTGGTTTCAGAAGTGTTGTGTGCCAGAGCCTGTTCAGGGAAGTAGTTAGTGTCATATGGATATGTACCTCAATTTAGATACTTGAGTATATGTATATATATAATATATATTTAGATATATAGATATATAAGAAGTGAGAATTACATATACCTTGATATAAGCTAAGGTAATAATATTAGGTGTATAGTGGATTGGTAAGTTAGCTAAGTTATCAGTTTATCACCAAGGTCTCGTAGAGAATTAGATATTAGGTAATATAATTACCTACTAAGTTAATAGGTAGTAGCAATAACTAGTATATATGAGTATATATATAATACTTACTATTATTAGCTAATCTAGCAATTTATCTAAGGTATTGACTTAAAAACTCAACCAAGACCTAGTATAGCTAGTATTAGCTAGTTAATGATCATTTGAGACCCATTAACTTAACATAGACCTAGATGCATGCATTAGTGTATTTTTAATCCATTCCTCTTTTATTACAACTTTTAACTTGATAATTCCTAAAATAGGTTTATGTGACACCGACTTGAGCATCGAGAGACACACCTTGCTCAGGACCTCAGGCGAGTACATTTCTCTGTTAGTTTTTATTTCATAATAGTATATATATCTCATGTTCTAGAACTGAATAATTGATTCCTACTGTCACGCCCTAGTTCCAAAATACGTAGGACTAGAATACGTAAGTATGTCATCCGTATGTACATGGAGACTCCAATATATAAAAACTATAATACATGCGTACGCTGTATTATGAATAATAATTCACAAGTGGTATATAATTGTCACAAGTCACAGGACATAACTAAATTTCATCCACAAAAATCATAAATAAATAAATGATCAAATGTGTCAATGAACCAAATATGAACTAGTCGAGAAGAACTAATAGTTGGATGGAGACAAATCCACTAGCAAATTAGAGTATAAAAGTAAATATAATAAGTACATCATCTAATGATCAGAGAGGCTCGAAGGAAAGACCTCCTCGAGAGATAACGAAGTAGCATGTCCTGATCCGTGCTCCTGCGAATAGTCATGATCGTCTACACCTAGAAAGGGACCAGATCCCCAGAGGGACGTAACAAGATACATAGAAGTATGTCAATAAAGTACTGAAAATAAACATCCAAAGGGTCATCTAACCGCCTATATGAATGCACTATGAGAACAATTTTCCAACACGTGGGCTATTTGGCAAAAATAGGATTGGCATGATTCTCTCGGAGAATCAGGGGACTAAAAAGCATGATGTCTTTTGAACATCAGAGGCCTCTTGTAGATAATATAGGGGTCATCAGACAACGCATCTCCGGCGGAGCGTGCGGGTTACACAAGGAAAGTGCAAAGGAGCCCAAACGCCTTACTTGTTGTTCTCCCCACCCCATGCTCTATTCATGTCATATCCATGACATGATGACATCTCTAATAACTGCCAAGGCTTCTAATTATGCAAATTCTATCAGCAGTTATCCCTATCCGTCGCACGTTCTATACGTACCGGTGGCCAATCGAATACGCAAGTTCGTGTCCTACATGAGACTCACACTCGTGCAACAACTATGTCACGGCCAATAAAATATAAGAATGCCTCATGATAATGGGGTGGTCTCATAAAACTAGGTCAACATGCAGAATATATAATAAAGATAAGGTACGACTCCACCGTCGTTGCACCCAAGTTATTCTTGGACGCACAGTTTATATAGCAGTTAAAATATATGAACTAAATAACATAAATAAAATACATGCACCATATGGAATATAAATTATAGTACAATGACAATGTATACTTTCCTGGTAAGAAAGCTGCGTAATGTAAACGTCCAGGTGTCAAGTACAGAGGATTAGAAACTATGGCCTCCGAATGAACGTCTCCGGATGCTAAAATAAACATCACCAAAGTCTCTAAAATCAGCAAGATAGCTAGGAAACACTACCCTTTCGTCCAATTTGGACACAGGAGCAAAACGATAATTTTGGGTCAAAGCGGGTCCACATGTGGGCTACTTTGCACCGAAATATGTGCCAGAGGTAAAAGTCTCTAAATGGGATAAATTATAGGTCAAACAAATTATAAACGATGATACAAACTTAACTGTATATCCAATTTTGGATTCCGGTGAGCCGATCACAAATTTGCCCTACAAGTAAAACCGTGGGCCCGCAAATAGGCGGCTCGGTCAACTATCTCAGAATCGCTTGAAACTTGGATCATAGGACCTGCGTGATACCACGAATCCAATGGCGTAAGTTTCGTTGCATTCCGACGAGCATACATAAAGTAGGACGATGGTTTGAAAAAGTCACGATACGGAAATCTTTTATGGATACGGGTTGATTCCGACGCGCACACATGTCCGAATCAATTTTCATGAAAGCCCACACATCAAGATATACCATACATGCCTTTCGGTGCAATTGGTATGCGAGAGACGATCCCGTTTGGCAGGACGCACTCCGTATCACAAAATTTTAGTTCCAAAAACCAAGTTTTTGGTCGTTTTGGAGGCCGAATAATTTAACAAATAAAACAAACTAATAAAAACTAAAAGAACAGTAAAATTATTGGCTATATTGAGAAGAAAATCTTTAAATTATATTTTGAAAATATTAAACGGGTTGATGGCAAATTGGGCATAAACATGGTGGTTTGGGTGAAAATTCTGGACTATGCTTGGACAATTTTTTGGCCGACTTTCGGTCAATTTTTCGACCAATCCAGGGCACAAAAACTCATCCCGCTTGTAGGAAATCATAGATGGTTAGGTTGTGAACGTATACGGACAAACCGCTCGAGAAAAGAATAAGAAATAAGAGAGATATAATACCATGAAGATGAGGACACGGGGCTGCTGTGCACACGTATTAGTCCGCACGCGGCTGCTGCGACGACGGTCGACGGCCTAGGCGACGGTCGCCCGTGGTCGCATGGGGTCGATGGCGCTGAGGGCGGGGTGAAGGAGGAGAGGAGAGATTAGGGTTAGGGTTTGAGAACTATATATATATATATATATATATATATATATATATATATATATATATATATATATAGTTTGAGAGAGAGAGAGAGAGGGGATCTATGGGTGAGTTGGGTTTGAAGGGGTCGGGTGTGGGATAGTATATGATTAGTTAGTTTTAGGTTTGTTTAGGAGTTGGGTTTTAGGTTAGGTTTTTTTATTATTTATTATTATTGTTATTGTTATTTTCTTTTCTTTTTCATTTATTATTATTATTATTATTATTATTATTATTATTATTATTACTATCTTTTCTTATTAATAACTATATATTTATTTATATATATTTACATATATAGATGATGCTACAAGAAAACAACTTTTAGAAATATATTTACATATATATTTATACATGTAAATGGGAATATAAAAATACAAAAAAAATATTTGTACACAGAATAAATTCTAGAAAATTTTACTTTGTAAAGCTTTAATAAAATATTATACCCAAAATATTTTATGAAATATTTTATAATTAATAATTAGATATTTATCTAGTTATAATAAATCAATAACTGTATTATCCAATTAACTTAGTAAATAACTAAATGGATATCCAACAAAATAGGATAATAGTAAATAATATGCAAATCTAAATTTTTTTTTTACATAATTTGGCACGAAGAATTATGGGATGCTAATTGTAGGAAGTTGGTATTGAAAAATAACCACAAATAAATCATATATATAAAATATCTAAATATTTAACACAAGAATCTATGGTTGTTACACTAATACTAATACCAAGGGAACGAATTTCTGCGCCACGAAATGATCCCACAGGTAGTGTCTCCTGTGTAGGCTACTTCCTATGATGGGCGATACAAATTTTGGGGCTATCCTATATTATTAATGTCCAAACCATGGTAAAGTATCCTAATAAAATTATTGGATTTTAATTTATTTAAAAAATAATCTAAAATAAATACAAGAAATACAAAATACATACAATATACCTATTTTTGGGTGAGGGGGTTTACAGTCTACCCAACTTATAAGAATTTTGTCCTCGAAATTAAAAATAAGGCATGATTTGCTAAATCTTTCACATTCGTATATAAGACAAGTCAGTCGCAATCTCTTCCAAAATTTAAATAACAAAATCTATTCAACTCTATCGCAATCACTTCAAAATTAAAATAACCAATGTTTAAATAAAAATTCAACCTATCGTTATCTATTCTCGATTTTTAAATCATCAACATCCAAATTTAAGTTAAATCTATATGACATCTTCAAGATTTAAATAACCCACATCAAATTTTATATCACGATCTCTAACTATCATAATCTCCTCTAGATTTTAAATAATAAACAATTCTAGTCAATTTTTATTCCTATTTTCAACTTATGAATTATGTACTCTTCAAACTTTAAATTTAATTTCTATCACCAACATTTCAAATAGGTGATCCAACAATCAAAGCTTAACTTTTAATTCAAATCATCAAATTATAGAATTTTGAATTCAATCCATCAATATTCATGTTTAGAGTTCTATTTTTTTTCTCAAAATTTAAATCGTTGATTCAATCTCCAATATTCAAAATTTAAATCATGTGCTCAAAGTATAAATATTTGGTCCGCAATATCAAAATTTCAAAATTTATTTTGTAAGGTATTCTTATCTTTAAAGTTAAATCCTCATCATCTAAATCATTCTTCTAAAAATTCTCAAATTTAAAATGACTTAAATCTCTCAATCTAATCTAATCTAATCTTGATCACAATAAAAAAATTTACCTCAAGTTGACAATGCAACTTCTACCCAACATAGAATTTAACAATCTATCACACAAGACTATACTTTTAAGAAAAATATTCCTCAAATTATTTAATCGTGTTATTCAATATATCCTCAAAAAATTTAATACCAAACATATCCCATGTGATATGCCCTTAATTACAAAAGATAGTCACAAAGTAATGTGATTGGCCTATGGGGTATATCTAGTACTATTCGTGTATCAAACTTATACCAAGCACGAACGTTCATCTTTCCGAAATAGGAGAAGACAAAAAACAACAATAAAGAATTCAAGGAGGAGGTGATAGAATACAAGTATGGGGTTCAAGACGATTAAAGAATTCAAAAGGGAGTTGTAAGGGCAGTTGCAGATGAGATCCTATTTTGGTAAATTCCTATTCACATGCTCATATTAGTACAGTTATGTAACCGATAAGATATGCTCGGACATGTCTAAAGGACAAGTATATTCGTCTAAGAAGCTGACTCAACTATATCTCAATCCACGTAAAATAGTCATATGAAGAGCGAACCAAGCGCACTAAGGTTGATCAGACCATAATACACCGATTCTAATTAGACAATGTATTAGTGGGCGTCCCCAATAACACATATGTCATGAACAAGCTCGATAAAAGAATAAGCCTACAAAACTAGGCTATAATAGCAGTATAAGTCGAGGTAGTCTAGAAAATATAAGTACCCTGGATTATGATGAAGGAAGGTACAAAATAATTCAAGTTCATCAAGAAGATAACACTCGTCCGGTGTTGTACCTCTACAGTTGCCAAACTAACTTCTTTGTCTAAGTCTCTAGTCGACCAAATGGGGGTATGGGCCTCTTAGTTCTATAATCTGGATAAACACTCTTGTCTTATGCTAGCATATAGTTAATGTTATTCAATTATACTTCATTAATGGGTCAAAAGGACTATGTGATACTAGGTTGTAAGGCATACTACCCAACTTACAATAATCAACTAATATTTAACTGCCTTAAGGGGATTCTACAAAATAATCTTGTTCTTGTAAATAAAGTAGAAACTCTTATTGTGTATATGAGGAAAGATCTTGGTACCTATTAGGGTATCCTATTGCATTATATAGGTAATGGTCATCTTAAGTAGTAATCATAGTGTTTATAGAACAAAAGTGTTAATATTAAGAATAAAAAAGTTACTGGCTCTCAAGTGAGAGAGAATATAACTTTATTGAGATATGTGGAACAAATTACTTGATTTGAAACTAAAGGATAATCATAAAATTATAATCTAAATGAATAACTCAAACTATCAAGTTCTAACTACTAAGCACATAATTTTAAAATTCAAGATTAACAAATATAATCCTAGCAAACTATATATATCCTATCATAAAAGGAATCACTTGGCCTACAATCAGAAGGGTTAGGTGGCACGAATTGAAAGATGAAAAAAAAAATTAGCCATCGTATAAAACGCGAGCACTAAGGTTTTGGAGAAACAATATATGAAATTAAATAGAGAGACTCTTGATAATATCATGGTTTCTTAAGGAAATATGGTATGCTAATCTCTGTGTTTGAGGTATGATCAAAGAAGATGTTCTATTCATTCCTTTTGGTTTCCTAAGGTACTGTTCTGCTAATATCAAGACAACAATCTAAATTTATAGTTCTCTAATACTATCTCACTATGAAAGTTAGGTTTAGTCCTAATATTCAACCTTATATTTCTATTGGTTCCTCAATACTAGGGTCAAACAATATGGTCAAATTTCTAACTAACCCTAGTAGTGTCTATACTACTCTCAAGTCATTTATAAATATATCAAGGGATAATGGTCAATTAATTTACAGGTAAGGGATGCTAGGGTTCATTAGGTATTCTAACTTAGTGATGTGTCAATATTCTAGTTGTATTCTTAGTAGGAATGTTATCCTAATTATCATCCTAACAACAAGGATTCTATATTCTAGCAGAAGGCTATACTCAAGGAACTATTAGGGAAGTACATGAATCAAGTATGATAAAATTATTTAAATAGAACAGATTGGAAGGAACGTAAGTCATAGTCAAATGTGGATGAGACCTAAAACACTAATCCTAGGTACAGGCCCGCTCGGTACAGTTAGTTAACCGAAACGGCTAACTCGACCTGCATGGGCCACCACAAAAATATGTCATGTCCAAGTCCCAAAATATGTTGGACTAGGAATACGTAAGCATGCCAGTCGTATATATATGGAGACTCTAATATATGGAAACTATAACACATATTTATGCTGTATTATGAACAATAATTCACAAGTGGTATATAATTGTCACAAGTCACAGGGCATAACTAAATCTCATCCACAAAAATTATAAAGAAATAAATGATCAAATATGTCAATGAACCAAACATGAACTAGTCGAGAAGAACTAATAGTTGGATGGAGACAAATATACTATCAAACTAGAATATAAAAGTAAATATAATAAGTACATCATCTAATAATCAGAGAGCTTGAAGGGAAGACCTCCTCGAGAGATAATGAAGTAGCAAGTCCTGATCCGTGCTCCTGCGAATAGTCATGATCATCTATACCTAGAAAGGGATCAGGTCCTCAGAGGGACGTAACAAGATACATAGAAGCATGCCAATAAAGTACTGTAAATAAATATCCAAAGGGTCGTCTAACTGTCTATGTGAATGCACTTTGAGAACAACTTTCCAACACGAGGGCTATCTGGCTAAAATGGGATTGGTATGATTCTCTCGGAGAATCAGGGGCCTAAAAAGCATGACGTCTTTTAAACTTCAGAGGCCGCCTGTAGATAATATAGGGGTCATCAGACCACACATCTCCGGCGGAGCGTACGGGTTACACAAAAAAAGTACAAAGGAGCCCAAACGCCTTACTTGTTGTTCTTCCCACTCCATGATCTATTCATGCCATATCCATGTCATAATGACATCTCTAATAACTTCTAAGGCTTCTAATTATGCAAATTCTATCAGCAGTTATCCCTATCCGTCGTACGTCCCATACGTACCGGTGGCCAGCCGAATATGCAAGTTCGTGTCCTACATGAGACTCACACTCATGCAACAACTGTGTCACGGCCAATGAAATATAAGAATGCTTCATGATAATGGGGTGGTCTAATAAAACTAGGTCAACATGCATAATATATAATAAAGACAATGTACGATGCCACCGTTGTTGCACCCAAGTTATTCTTGGACGCACAGTTTATATAGAAGTTAAAATATATGAAATAAATAACAAAAATAAAATATATGCACCATATGGAATGTAAAGCACAGTACAATGGCAAGGTATACTTCTCTGGCAAGAAAGCTGCGTAGTGTAAACGCCCAGGTGTCAAGTACAGAGGATCAGAAACTATAGCCTCTGGATGAACGTCTCCGGATGCTAAAATAAGCATCACCAAAGTCTTCGAAATCAGTGAGACAGCTAGAAAATACTACCCTTTTGTCCAATTTGGACATAGGGGCAAAACAGTAATTTTGGATCAAAGTGGGGACCACCTGTAGGCCACTTTGTACCAAAATACGTGCCAGAGGTAAATGTCTCTAAATAGGATAAATTATAGGTCAAACAAATTATAAACAACGATACAAACTCAACGGTATGTCTAATTTTGGATTCCGGTGAGCCGGTCACAATTTTGCCAATCATGTCAAATCGCGGGGCCCGCGAATATGCGGCTCGGTCAACTGTCTCAAAATTGCTTGAAACTTGGGTCACAGGGCCAGCGTGATACCACGAATCCAATGGCGCAAGTTTTATCGCATTCCGAAGAGCGTACACAAAGTAGGATGGTGGTTTGCAAAAGTCGTGGTACGAAAATGTTTTACGGATACAGGTTAATTTCGACGTACACACACGTCTGAATCAACTTTCATGAAAGTCCACACGTTAAGATATATCATACGTGCCTTTTGGTACAATTATTACGTGATGAGGCAGTACCATTTGGCAGGGCGCACTCCGTATCACAAAATTTTAGTTTTAAAAAGCCAAGTTTTTGGTCGTTTTGGAGGCCGAATAATTTAACAAATAAAATAAGTTAATAAAAACTAAAAGAACAATAAAATTATTGGTTATATTGAGTAGACAATCTTTCAATTATATTTTGAAAATATTAAACGGGTTGATGGCAAATTGGACATGAACATGGGGGGTTTGGGTCAAAATTCTGGACTGTTCTTGGATAATTTTTCGGCCGACTTCCGGTCAATTTTTCGACCAATCTAAGGCACGAAAACTCATTCCGCTTGGAGAAAAACCTAAAGGGTTAGGTTGTGAACGTATACGGATAAACCACTCGAGAAAAGAATGAGAAATGAGAGAGATATAATACCATGAAGAGGGGGACTCGGGGCTGCTGTGCACAAGTATCAGTGCGTGTGCGCCTGCTGCGGCGGCGGTCGACGGCCTGGGCGGCGGTCGCATGGGGTCGACGGCGCTGAGGGCGGGGTGAAAGAGGAGAGGAGAGATTAGGTTTAGGGTTTGAGAACTAGATTTTGGATATATATAGTTCGAGAGAGAGCGAGGGGGTCTGTGGGTGAGTTGGGTTTGAAGGGGTCGGGTGTGGGATAGTATAGGATTAGTTAGTTTTAGGTTTGTTTAGGAGTTGGGTTTTAGGTTAGGTTTTTATATTATTTATTATTATTGTTCTTTTCTTTTCTTTTCTTTTCTTTCCTTTTCCTTTTGTTTTTATTTTATTATTATTATTATTATTATTATTATTATTATTATTATTATTATTATTATTATTATTATTATTACTACTACTACTATGTTTTCTTATTAATAACTATATATTTATTTATATATATTTACATATATAGATGATGCTATAAGAAAACAAATTTTAGAAATATATTTGAATATATATTTATACATATAAATGGGAATATAAAAATAAAAAATAAATTATAGAAAATTTTACTTTGTAAAGCTTTAATAAAATATTATACCCAAAATATTTTATGAAATATTTTGTAATTAATAATTAGATATTTTCTAGTTATAATAAATCAATAACTGTATTATCCAATTAACTTAGTAAATAACTAAATGGATATCCAACAAAATAGGATAATAGTAAATAATATGCAAATCTACAAAAAGAGAAATTACCTAATTTAGCATGGAGAATTATGCGATGCTAATTGTAGAAAGTTAGGATTAAAAAATAACTACAAATAAATTATATATATATAATATCTAAATATTTAACATAATATTCTATGGTTGTTACACTAATGTCATACTAATACCAAGGAATCGAATTTCTATGCCACGAAAGGATCCTACAGGTAGTGTCTCATGTGTAGGCTACTTCATATGATGGGCGATACAGATTTTGGGGCTATCCTATATCATTAATATCCAAACCATGGTGAAGTATTCTAATAAAATTATTAAATTTTAATTAATTTGAAAAATAATCTAAAACAAATATAAGAAATACAAAATATACACAAGATACTTATTTTTGGGTGAGGGGGTTTACACCGACACAGTGGTTTCACGAACTTGTACTCTATGGATCCTGTCAGGAGATGTTATCCCTTACCGTGTTCAGAGGGTACTCTTTCACATATTTTTTATCGTATGAATTGGGTATTGATTTAGTATACTTTGTGTTCACACACTGCTCGTGTTTAGTGTGCTTATATTCGTGTACACGTACTGCTCATGTTCAGTGTACCCATGTTCGTGTTCGTAACGTGTCGTGATTGGATCCATTGGTATTAGTTGAGGATGGGAGAGTAGGAGTTGATTATGTAATCAAGCCCCAGTGTATTCGTGTACATGTCGATTACATACCACACTTATAATCAAGTTACCTTATTGTATTCATGTTCAACCTAAACCGATCACATAATGAACTTGTATTCCATGATGCATTAGTTAGATTTCAGTTATTCCCATTATATTAGCAGATATTCTATTACATGTTCTTCATTTTAGCATATTGCTTGTTCACTCTGGTTTATTTTATTATGTTGTTTAGTTATCTTGTATTCTTTTTTATTATCTGTTCTATATGCTCGATTATGTATTTGAAACTGCTTTCAAAGGTATGTACTTCGCTCTAATCCTGACTGGATATATTTTTCAGATGATTGGCTCATAAACCAGTGTCCTACATACTATGGACCGTAGGAGGGCATACCTTTAGAGGATACTCTGGTAGACCAGGGGGACTTAGTACCAGAGCCTGAGGAGGTTTAGTAGTATTTTTGGTAGACTTGTATTAGACTTTTATTGATATTCATGGCATGTTTATTATTTCAGTCTTGTGGATTGTATCATGATTCTTTTCTTCATTATTCTATTCGTGCTCTATCTTTCTTAGTCCACATTGTAATTGAGTATAGTTATATTTGTGAGATACTATATTGTTCCTCCATTTGGAGTTGAGATGATTGACAGGTACCATATATATATTGTTGATATGTTAGTTAGTTAGAGTTGACCTGACAGCATTCTACCGCCGATGCTGCGGCGTAGGCTGGACGTACCCATGTACTCGTATCCGAATATCCGGGTGCGGGTCATGACACCGGGGCTCATGCATAAATTGCGACAAGATGTGAACAGCGTAAGCTAAATTTGGCCGAGTAAACGAAAGATAGATCAGCCGCCCCACGAGTCACCGATATGTTTACCCATCCGACAATAGTGGACTTGTAGAGCATGCTAGTTGATAATGTTGTTCCATGGAAAAGCTTGTGGGTTTTGCCCCCAACAATCCTGTCTCAGAGATAATGTCAAGTGTATATTTCCGTTGGCACAAAAAAATTCCCTCCGCACTTCGAGTTACCTCAACTCCAAGAATAAACTTCAACACCCTAAGGTCTTTCAAATGAAAGCATATATTCAAATAATTCTTAAAGACAGTAAGAGTTACAGAATTATTGATATAGAGAATCAAATCGTCGACATACACAAGAGCATTCATCTAAACATCACCGTTATGAAGAGTAAAAAGCGAGTAGTCAGAGTACGATTGACAAAATTCGTACTCCCGCAAAGAAGACGCCAACTTCGCAAACCAACAACAAGGCACCTGTTTTATCCCATAAAGTAATTTTCAAAGTCGACATACCTGATTAGGGAGTGTGGTTTAGAAACCAGGTGGTATTTTTATATACACTTCTTCGGTAAGATCTCTATGCAGGAAAGTATTGTGAACATCCATCTGATGTAGTTTTCAATTCTTTGCTATAGCTATAGCTAGAAAAGTACGAACAATAACCATTTTTGCAACCGGAGCAAAAGTATCAGTGTAATCGATCCCTTCAACCTGATGATTGTCGAAAACCACCAAACGGGCTTTAAGCCGCTCAACACTCCCATCAGAATTCTACTTTATCTTATAGATCCACCGGCTTCCCAGAGCACGTTTTTCAGCCAGAAGCGTCTCCATTGTCCAGGTATCATTATTCTCCAAAGCACGTATTTCTACATAGCTTTATGCCACCCTACATCTTTAACCGCCTCTTTAAAGGAGGTCAGTTCTGTACCTGCAGTTACAGCTGTAAAAAAATTTCTGTGTCCTAGTGAAAATCGATCATAATTAAAAAAATATGATATAGGATAAGGAGTACCTCAGGAGTGATTGGACATGGTGGAACATTGGGAGGAAGGATTGTGACTCAACTTTCGTATTATATTTGTAACAAAATTGTGGAGCTTCACGGATAAAATTTTGGCACGTATTCCACGTCCCATTAAACCCTCACCATCTGGCACCCCCACTGCCGCCTCATCCTCCGTCGGCTCGCCACCCTCACCATCAGCCGCCCCCACCGCGTCGTTCCCATCCGGGGATACAGTCGTCCTATCCGTTTGAGGTAAATCATAACCCATAGTACTGTTGATCATATGATCAAAACCCAAATCATCATCGCCCACAACAGAAGACACACGCTCAGGTGAAGCGTACCACCACGATCATCCTCAACAGAATAGGAAAACTCAGTATCATAAAATTTAACTTCTCGAGAGACAAAAAATTACCAATAGCAAGATCATACAATTTCTAACCCTTTTTGCTATAGGGATATCCGACAAAAACACACGTTCGACTACGACTGGAAAATTTGTTAATTTTAGCTTTTTGGTTGTGGACAAAACATAGACAACCAAAAATACGTAATTCATCATAAGAAGGAGAAGCACCGAATAAAATTCCATAAGGGGTTTTAAAACCAAGAAGACTTGAAGGGGTTCGATTGATCAAATAATCGGCCGTCAAAATACATTCACCCAATAAAAAATTAGCAAATTTTCCTGAAAACGTAAAGCACGTGCCACATTCAAAATATGTCGATATTTTCGTTCGACCCTCCCATTATGCTGAGGTGTACCCACACAAGATGTCTAAAATAAAATATCATTCTGTGCAAAGTAGTCAGGCAGGCAATTAAACTCAGTACCATTATTACTTCGCATAATTCAAACTTTGGAATTAAATTGTTGCTCAATCATAGAAAAAATAACGAGAACATCTTGTATACTTCAGTCTTATCAATAAACAAAAACATCCAAACAGCACGAGAAAATTCATCCACAATCATAAAAAAATATTGAGCTCCACACGAAGAAGGCGTAGGATACGACCCCCAAAGATCACAATATATCAAATCAAAAATTACAACAGCCCGAGAGTCACTGACAGGAAAAATACCTCGAGTTTGCTTGGCATGATGGCAAACTTCACATGCTTTATTCACTAAACTACTAGGTCTATTAAAAATAGGAAGAGACTTTACTACTTTATCAGAAGGATGCCCAAGTCACTGATGCCAAATGTTCAGAGAAGTCGTCTCAGTCACTGCCAAGGCCTGATTCTTCGGTACAATACGAAAGTAGTAGAGTCCGTCCTGCCGTTCACCGACACCAATCAGGGTCCTCAAACTGGGTCCTGTTTTACACACAATTTTTTTAGTGAATTTCATCAATAAGATGGCCCACAGAAATTAAATTGTAATATAATTGAGGTACGAATAAAACATTCGTGAGAACAACATCCGGTACAAGAGCAACACGCCCGCAGTACGAGGCAACCATAGTCCGTCCGTCCGGGAGCCCAACCAGACATTCCTCTATTTCCGTCACCTCGACAATAAATTCAAATTTCCAGTAACATGATTCGAAGTGCCTGTATCAATAATCCTAGGTGCAATAGACTTTTCCACCATACGGTCCTTCGAAGATTTGACCGAAGAGTTACCAAGCAAAGAAATAAGTTGTTGCCATTGGTCCGGAGTTATTCTCGTAACTCCGCCTGCATCATCACCTGCCATACGTGTCTGTGCTGCAGCCGTCGTGCCACATCCTGCCATCGACGCACGCAACTCTGCACCCCATCCACGCCCACCACCAGCCGCGTGTCCGCCACCAAGTCCGTGGCCAGTCCCTCGTCCGTCGCCACGCGGCCTATCCCCCCACCAATCCGGAAAGCCATGTTTCTCGAAGCAAGTGGTTTCTTCATGTCCATTGCGTTTGCAAAAATTATAAAGAAACTCTGATTTATCCCGAGCATCCAAACGAGATGGCCCACGGTTAACAGAAGGAGTTTTAGCCGCAAGCGCCATAACCTCGTCCCGTTCAGAGGAGACTTGTGTGGACGTGCGCAATTGTTCCTCTTGTAGCATGGATTGATAAGCACGCAGCAAAGTAGGGAACGGATCTTATGCGAATAAAGTCGAGCGGGCGTTGCCATAGAGTTCCTGATTGATCCCATAAAGAAACTGATGAAAGCGCTTCTCATCAACCCATTTCTGCAGCTTCTTCGCAATATCACACGTACATTTGTCGCAAGTGCACGCCAGAATAGCTTCATATGTCCCCACCTCATCCCAAAGAGTATGCAATTGGCCGAAAAGTCGACCACGAACATGGATTTCATTTGGCGATACTTTGCCAATGAATGTTTAATCTGTTGAATTATAGCGCCATTGTCCACGCTAAATCGGTCCTTGAGCGAATCCCACGACAGTTTTGCCTCCTCAAAGTAGGGTATCGTCTTCTTCACCAAAGCGATTGGACACAATATCAATCATCCAATTTGTCATTCTCCGTAGGTTTATCGATAGACCCGTCAAAAAATACAAATTTTCGTCGAGCCCGTAGAGAAAGCCGAATAGATCTCGACCATTCCGCATAATTTTTCCCACAAAACACCACTTTCGTAACTGTATTACCCGGATTGTCATTGGAACCAAGATAAATACGAGGTGGTGGGATCGATCATTGTTGTCGCCACCACCAACGTAGTAAACTCATCGCCGCCGCCACCGCTCGTCATACCGCCAGTCGAAGGGTGACTCTCTGCCGCCGCCGTGGAGAAAAAATCGCCGCCGCTGTCGCCGCTTTGAGAAAAGAAATCATGTCATAGCCGTCATGCTCTGATACCATGTGAAGTAGTAGGAGAGAATAATCTCAGTCTTTCATTCATCATGATATTACATATATATACATCCACATATCAACTTGGGCCTAAGCGACATGGGTCAATCACCATATATACAATTTAATTCCAATACTTTCCAACTCTCTTCCAATTTTTTGAAACTTTCTGAAATTTGTTTTGATTAAAATTAAAAATTTTAAAAAAAGATGAAAGAGTAAAGAATTTTTTTTTTTTCTTTCGTATTCTTTCTTTTTCTGCAAACCAAATAAGACCT
Source organism: Iris macrosiphon (assembly GCA_036927795.1). Taxonomy (NCBI): domain Eukaryota; kingdom Viridiplantae; phylum Streptophyta; class Magnoliopsida; order Asparagales; family Iridaceae; genus Iris; species Iris macrosiphon. The sequence continues at coordinate 124,479,925 of JAYESA010000009.1, read as the reverse complement.
CAATTTAGACTTTAATGGTGCCATGCTTTCCTTAAGTAGCAGTCGTGACCGGCTAAAATTAAGTTTTTATATACATATTTCTAAGAATTAATATTAATAACAAAATATTTCACATCCCACTAGTGGGTGACGATTTTGAAATACCAACTTCTATCAGGCTTATAACCCATCCAATTTTAGATATTGCACCAATAGGACATGGGAAAAGGCAAATTTAGTTTCTGGATGACTTTAAATCAAATCAGATCTATTTCGGAGGAAGTAAATTAGATTGAAGTGGTTTGGACTAAAGGAACGACGGTCAAGAATTTATTATGTCTATTTAAAATGATTCGTAATCGTTTGCTTACTAGGAACCGCCTGAGCAGATTTGGAGTGGATTGTACGAATAAAAAGTGTTGTCGGTGTGACTATATGGAGGAGTCCAGAGATTACATTTTCTTCTGGTGTTACTATGTTTGAAAAATCTGGAGCCATCACCGCACCAATTTTGGACTACCGATCATGCACAATATGGATCTTTCGTCGACCTTGAATGAAGTCACAGCGCCGAAAGAAAAAGAACTAGAGAGGAGCGTACAGGCTGATACGCTTTATATTCGGAATGGTGGTTTGACATGTATGGAGGAAAAGAAACAAATGTATCTTTGATGGTCTTTGCACCAGTAGATATATTGTACAAAGAAATATCGAAACTGATATAGATACTCTTGTCCCTCGATGACTAGATTTTGTGTTCTGGATGGAATAATAGTTTTATAATTTTATACTTTTATAAATAATATTTATCTTCTTCGATATATATATATATACACACACACACGCTCTTTCCCTATCTCGCTTTGGACTGTTAGAACAACATTAGTAAGGCCCATCCCACATTGTAGATTCTAGATTTAAAATGTATGAGCTCATTTTGTAGAATAGTAAGTCTCATTCTTAGTTCCAATTTTTAGATTTGGAATTCCATCCCACCCATTGGAGCTATATGTTGTGTCTCTTAATTTCTAAATTCTAGATTGTAGGAGTCCATTTTGTAGAATAATAAGTCCCAATTTGGAGCCCAACATTCTAGATTCTAGATTCTAGATTTTAGATTATTTTTTTCTCACATCAATTTTTGACCACACAATCGTTGGAACCGAAGCTCACTTTATCATTTCCTACTATTCTCATACAAATCCAACCCATTCTACATTTACCTTTTTTTTAAAATTTTGGACCCCAAATTGTATTGGAGAGTCCCAAATACTGCTAGCATCATTAGTAGTTGGAATTCTCCAATACCAATTTGGGGCCCAAAATTTTAAAAAAAAGGTAAATGTAGAATATGGTTGGGTTTGTATGAGAATAGTAGAAAATAATAAAGTGAGCTTAGGTCCCAAAGATTGTGTGGTCAAAAATTGATGTTAAAAAAAAAATGTAAAATCTAAAATCTAGAGAGTTGGACTCCAAATTGTGACTTATTATTCTATAAAATGGGTTACTATAATCTTGAATCTAGAAATTCGGAGTCTCAATCTATAGCTCTCATGAATGAAATGTAATCAAAAATCTGAAACTTAGGACTAGAAATAAAATTTATTATTCTACAAAATAAATTTGAAATGAGATCGAAATTTCTAAATTAAAAATGGGACCGGAAATTGAGCCTTACTAAGAAAGCTCTTAGTCGCTGTCTTTGCTAATCTGGAATTAAAGTCACCCTTCACCACCTTTGTACGGTTCATAAAGTCAAAATGTTTGGATCTAAGTTCCAACTAAAACTACCCACATCACAAAAGAATAAAAGCCATGCATGTCATGTCACAATGTGGAATCAGTGGTGTCATGTGGAATACTTAAACCATATCCCCTCCCCTCCCCTCCCCTCGGCTGATCGATCAGCTCCATTATTTATATGACCGTACATACAAACAACTCCATGCATTGTAGAAAGAAGGTGATGAAAGAATTCTAAATTGACAAAAGATAAAGAGAAAAAGTGAACCTGATCAAAAAGCTTTTCCAAAATAATACAACCAACCAGCTGCATTATTAAAGCAATCAGGAGCTCAAAAGCAATTAAAGAATAAAAAGTGAGGAATTTGAATTTTTAATCTACCATACTTCTTAATTTTGCTATAGATTAACATAGAATAATTTATTGATCCCTCCAAATTGTTCGTCCAAACTATTCCTCCTTATATGACCGCTGACATGACACGTTAAATAGTATTATATGACAGCTAACATGACAGCTGGCATGACAAATTTTAACCCAAAAAATTAATCATCCAATTTTTTAATATTAATATTAATGTTTATTTTAAAGTTGATGTTAATTTTAATTTTAATTTTTTAAATTTGCTATATCAGGTGTCACATTAATCGTCACATCAGCTGCTATATAAAGATGGATGATTTGGAGGAACACTTTGGAGGGATGAATATCATTATTCTTTAACATAAGAGTTATTACTCATCGTCACGTCAGCTATCAGAATAATTTTGGAAAATTCCTTGTTATTCGGACCTGCTGTGTTGGGGATGATGAACAGTTTATGCGCATAGACTTCAAGTCTATGCCGCGAACATGACTATATGACAAGTATTTCGATGCAGCGGGCATGACTATGCGGCGATCATGTCCATACGGCGAGAATTTCTGCAGCAGAATTCTATGCGATGACAACTTCAGGCCTAATTTCGACCTGGATCAAGTTAGAATTTCATAAAACTCAAAACATGAAAGTTTTAGATCTCTGTCTTATCATTCTAAATCTTTTTGAATCAACTCATTTGAATTTCGGAGAAGAGAGTTATTCCCATTTTGTTAAAATGTGTCAAAATTGTCCAGAACGTAGAATTCTATACGGCGACAACTCCATGCCTGATTTTGACCTAGATATATATATTTTGAATCTCGAAAAACTCAAAACATGAAAGTTATAGATTTTTGTGTTGACTTTCTATATCTTTTTAAATCACCTCATTTGGAGTTCGGATGAGAGAGTTATTTCCATTTTTCTAAAAAGGTGTCAAATTGTCAAAAATATACAAAATTGTTTCATGCAAAGCATTTCCTATTTGATTGTTTTTGTCCGTTTTGCTATTTTTTTTTGACTAGTTTGATTCCTTAACTAATTTTGTATGTAACATTTAATTTAAAACTTATGTTGCTTCCAACAACCTAAATTTTTACTTGACTGGATTACACTTTTGTTTTGTACAGATATTGAACTTAAGGATTCAGATTGTTCACATTTCCTGGATGATGATCGTTGCTTAAGGCATTCGAGGATGAATTATAGTTCAACTAGTATACTTGATAGACATTTTCAGTAGAGACCCCGACTATATGGACTGACTGATTTACTGTATATCTTGACTTGACTATTTGTATCCGTGCTGATACTTCTTGAATTTGAACTAAATGTGCTATCGTCACGACCTGCTCCCGAATAATCGGACATGGGTCATGGATAGTCCAGCGTACGCCGCAGTATCGACGGTAGAACGTTGTCTAGGTCACAAATATAACCACACTATAATATATATCACAACCTGTCAATGATATCTTAACTCCAAATAGAGGACAATTATATATATCATAATAATCAATAACATATCTATAAAGAAAAATAAGCACGATAATGATATAAAGAAAAAATCCAAGTCTCAAATATCTAACCAGCCAACACAGCAATTCAAGAAATCAAATATAACGTCCCAACTCTAAGTAAATGTCGGAGACAGATCCGGTACCAACATACTAAATAAAGATAACTAAACTGGCTAGACCTTCCGGCAATCACTCATGAACTACATGGTTCAAGGCTGCTGCTACTCCTCCTGTGGTCCGTAATAAGTCGGGCACCAATCCTCCAAGTCAACACTGAAAAATATTATCCAGTCAGATGGAACGAGCACATTTCTAATATCTGTTCCAAATAAATGATAAAGACTATTAAACAGTAAATAGTAATGAGGTACATGATAAGTAGTAACTGAATAATCGTGACATGGTAAGGAAAATACAAGAACTGTAGTCAAGGCATGGTAAGTAAAGAAATAGATAAACAGGAAAATATGTCATAATCATCATGTAAGGAAATAAGTAGAGAACACTGAAAATAACTATGTATTTGAAATACTAGTTTGATATGTGATCGGCTTGGGTCTAAACAAGGATTATACTAAAATAGAGCTAGCTCAATTATACGTGAAGTGTATGACTAGCTAGTAGCCAAGGTCTAAACTACCACAAGGGCTATAGGTACGATGTAAACCCCCTAAAAATTTAAATTTTATTTTTAAGGTATTTTTATCTTATTGGTGAATTTCTTTGGATTATTTCTTAGTTAATTGGGAAATAAAACTCTTGATTTATTTATTTGTATAAATATTTATTTAAGAGTATTTAATGAAACTATTTTTATTTTATTTAAAAATTATTATTATTTGTCAAGTAATATAAATTTTAAGAATTAATTTAGTGTGCAAATGTATTTTTTTTAGATTTTTATATCATAATATATATATATATATATATATATATATATATATATATATATATATATATATATATATATATATATATATATATATAAAAGTATTAAAAAGAAAGAAAACAAATAAACCAATCCCTAATCAAAACCATAACCCAAACCCTAATCTTATTCCTAGTCCTAAACCCTATCTACCCCAGACTTCCTGTCACGACCCACACCCGGTATAAGGGTACAAGTTGGGAACAACGCCCAGCCTATGCCAACAATATCAATATACTCAATCACAGATCTAAGATAAAAATGAGCACAAATATGATAAAAGAATAGAATAGTCACATACAACCCATGAGTCAAATAATAACATCAATGAGTCTGAAGAAATACTAAACAAATCGCTGGAGGCAAATTCAGTACAAAAGAATACAAAGAAGCTACAAGTCCTGGGTCATCTGTCTCAGTCGGGAAGAGTCCCTCCTAAGCCAGGGTCTCTGACTCTAAGCCCACAACATCCTGAGGTCCATAATGTGTAGGGTACCACTCCTCAGTGTCATCTGGAAAAAATATATCCAATCAGGAAAGGAGCAGGGTACATCTCTAACAACAGTTCTAATCAATGATATAAACTATATAGCAGTAAATAGATATGAATATACAAGATGCAAAAATAGATACAAGATAGATATATAATAAGGAAATACTGAAAGTAAATACAAGAATGAACAATATGACAATGAACAAGAATACTAATGACTAAGTGTGTGAGTACTAGCTTTAACATGTGATCGGCTTGGGAACTTGATACAAGATTTATGGCCTGGCTAATCATACGTGCGATGTATGATTAACACTATTCAAGAAAAAGACTTAAAACAAGGAGGGTATGAACACATATCTATACTACATACTCCCCAACCCCGACTGCCAACCATGGTACGCTGTCACGCCCCAGTCTCAAATACATGGAACTAGGCCACGTGGCAATAGCCAGCTGACACGTCTTCGAGGATATCCCAATTTAATGGATCCTAATGAAGAGTTCTACACTGTCCTAAAATACTAACATGTCCCATAACAATGAATCAATAGGTAACTAATCTCATCCACAATATAAACTGCAAGAATAATAATAACTGTTGGAAGATAAACGCTAGTCTCAATATATCATAGTACAACCGATAATGTCTGGTGGGAACAAACCCACTACTATGACGAAAAAAAGTACTGAAATGAATGATAAGAGATAAAGACTAAGGCATCGGCTGCCTAAATAATGATGCTCCAAATCCTAGGCAGTAGGCCTACCAAGTGATCACGGAAACTCCGAAGGTAGAACCTCTAACTCCTCTGCAGTAGCGAATCTCGTCTCCTGTCCTGGGCCGTATACTGTGGGGTAGTAAGCCTCGTCCAAATCTGGAAAGGTACCAGGTCCTCAGAGGGACGTAACAAGATACATAGAAGCATGCCATATATAAATACTGAATAAAATAAACACAATAAAGGATGTGCTAACCAACTAAGTGAATGCAATGTAAGGATAACTTTGGTACGTATGGGTAGGTGTAGGCATAACATCCAACACCACGAAGAGCGTGGCAGTAGTGCAGTATATCGGCCATAACGCTCCGAAGAACGTGGCAGCAGTACAGTATATCGTCCATATTACTCCGAAGAACGTGGCAGCAGTGTCAAGGGAGTCATTAGATCCGTGGCTCCTCTGGATACTACGGAATCCAATGGGTGTATCCCATACGCCTACTAATATCCTCCCCGCCTAATATAGATACGCAAGTCGACTACTCGACGTGCATATCCCGTATCTATATGCCAAGTCTCTACCAATAAAATTTAAACTAAACTACGTACTAACCGTGATGTAGGTTACACGTAACGATAGCTAGTCGAGTACGCGAACCCACATCCCAATATGAATATATCTCTGTGAACGTGTAAGGTGTTAGGTCTCAGATGAATACATGGTATTATCCATTGGGTGGGTCTGATAATGACTAGGCCAAGTATACAAATCATCGACGTATCCGTCGAATGCACCCGAACAATCTCGGACGCGCACAGTTGTATAAAGTAAAAGCAACAAGAATATAATACAACATATGCAATATTTAAATTAGACAGTAAATATGGCAAGGTATCTTGCCTGGGTCCTGAAGCTGTGAATGCCAGAAGTCGGTTCCTGCAGTGTCTTCTGGCTGATCCAAAGGTCCTAAATACAAATATAATATAACAATCTAATATTAGACGCTAAACATTAATTGTACACGACTACAACGTGACGCATTGAATATTATCGCAAGTTCACGTCTGTTCCAATACAGCGTCACGTGTGCGCGTAGCTAAGGTGCGCACGTGTTCTGTACTCGAACATCCAGAGCCTTGAGACAATAATTTTAAGTTACGGTTTGACCACGATCTCTGATCTACGCGAACTTATGTTCCTTGGTTTCTATGTTCATTACACGAGGTTTATGGGCAGGTTTTAGGGTGGAAATGCTAGTCCTAGGTGTTATGCCTCACGATTAAGGGTTCGCTAGTAATTATACAGATTCTAAATCTTATTATTCATTAATCCTCTATGCACATGATTAGGGTTGTGTCCGATATCAATATTTATTGACACGTCAATATGACGCTATAATATTCACATGAAGAAGCAGGGATTGATGTGGTTACCTCTACGTGGCTTACTCAGACAGGGTCTGCTCTCGTTGAGGTATACTCCAGTGAGGTGGCAGCGGCTCCAGCAAAGTGGCAGCAGCGGCGGCGGCACTGTAGCAGGAGCGGCAGCGGCAGCAACGCACGGGGGGTCGGGTTGGCGCCGGCAGCTCGTCGTGCGCCGGGCGGCTGGGTCGGTCGACTGAAGGGCGGCTGAAAGGGCAGCGGGTCGGCTGTAGGGGCAGCGATCGGGGTGGATGTAAGGGGGCAGCGGGTCGGCTGTAAGGCGGCAGTCGGCTGATGAAGGGCAACCGGCTGATGAATGTAAGGGGGGCAGCCGTCGGATGAAGGGCAGTCGGGGTGTAAGGGGGCGCCGGTGGTGGTGATGGGTTGGTGCAAGGGAGAGGGGGATTATTCGGCTAGGGTTAGGGTTTGTGAGGGCTTTGTTAGTTTAGGGTTTTATATGGAGGAAGTTAAGTATTTATATAGGGGATGGGCTTCGAGCTTGGTCTCGGGGTTTGAACCGGCCAGAGTCCAAGGATCTGGTTCGGTTAGGTCCAGTTGAGGTAAAATTAGCCATAAATTAATTAAGTAATTTAATAATTAATTGCGCAAGGCGAAGTTAATTCATATTGTATATCTAAGGTTATACTATGGTCAGAGGGTACCTAAAATCATCTCACGTAATTTCAATTATCTCGGGTTGTCCCTAGTCTCAGTTTTTAAAATACAAATAAAATCCCTAAATGGGTTGAGGGGGTTTACAATCTACCCTCCTTAGAGCATTTCGTCCTCGAAATTAGAACGTATGCATAACAAGAATTCCTTACTGAATAAATAAAGTGCTAATACGTACCTAGTCCTTCGAAGAGGTGGGGATAGCGCTGTCTAATATCCTTCTCATGTTCCCAAGTCGATTCGCCTGGTGCATGATGTCTCCATGCGACGCGGACTAAGGGAATAGTCTGACCTCGCAGTACCTTCTCACTTCTGTCCAGAATCTCAACAGGCTCCTCCTGGTACGACAAGCTCGGCCCAACTGTGATCTCTGAATGGTCAAGTACATGACTCGGATCCGGTATGTACCTCCTCAGCTGAGATACGTGGAAGACGTCATGGACTCCTTCCAAAGTCTGCGGCAAGGCTAATCTGTAAGCAACCTCTCCGATACGTTCTAACACATCGAATGGCCCGATGTACCTCGGACTAAGCTTTCCTCTACCTCCGAATCTGATAGTCCCTCGAGTAGGCGAGATCTTTAGAAATACGTGATCTCCAACCTAAAATTCTAAGGGTCGTCGATGCGCATTCGCCCAATGCTTCTGCCTGTCCTGTGCTGCTCGTAGGTGTCCTTGGATTTTCTTCACCTTCTCTACTGTACGAACAACCAACTCGGGTCCAAGAATCTATCGCTCGCCTATATCGCTCCAGCATACTGGGGAACGACATTTTCTTCTATACAACGCTTCATAAGGAGCCATCTGGATGCTCGCTTGATAGCTGTTGTTGTAGGAAAACTCGACCAGATGCAAATGATCCTCCCACGATCCTCCAAAATCTAGCATGCACACTCTCAACATGTCTTCTAACGTCTGAATGGTGCGCTCGGACTGGCCATCTGTTTGTGGGTGATACGCTGTGCTAAACTTTAGGCGAGTACCGAGACTCTCTTGCATACTCTGCTAAAAGTAAGACGTAAATCTCGTATCCCTGTCAGACACGATGCTAACTGGCACTCCATATTGGTGCACAATCTCCCTCATGTACATATCTGCTAAGGCCTCCGTCGATTGCCCAACTCTAAAGAATAAAAATGTGCGAACTTGGTGAGTCTATCCACAATTACCCATACTACATTACGACCACTAGGACTCCTCGGAAAGCCTGTAACAAAGTCCATGGTGATGTGTTCCCATTTCCACTCTGGTATAGGGAGTGGTTGAAGTAATCCTGCAGATCTCTGATGCTCAGCCTTGACTTGCTGACACACCAGGCAATTGGACACAAAGCGTGATATCTCTCTCTTCATTTCGTGCCACCAGTAGTACTGTCTCAAGTCCCTGTACATCTTCGTACCTCCTGGATGTATAGAATAGGTTAAACTGTGTGCCTCTACCATTAACTCCTGACGAAGTTCTCCATTTGGAACATAGAGACGATCTTCGCATCTCAAAGTCCCATCTTCATGTATTCTCAGTCATGTCTATAATCCAGCCTCTGTCCTCTGTCTAAGCCTCTGAAATCTGGCGTCTGTCGACAAGGCAGCCTTGATTCTCTCCACTATTATCGATTGTAACTGGAAACTCGACAACTGTCCGTCCACTCCGGGCACAACGACCTCTACACCTATCTGCTCTAGCTCTCTCAACAGATGTTGTTGGGTAGTCATGAAGAATGCCATGGGTCTTCTGCTCATCGCGTCAGCTACTACGTTGGCCTTTCCCGGATGGTACTGTAGCTCAATCTCGAAGTCTGTCATCACCTCGAGCCAATGTCTCTGTCTCTGGTTTAGCTTCTTTTGGGTGTAGACGTACTTTAGGCTCTTATGATCAGTGAATATTTTCAGTCTTTCTCCATATAAATAGTGCCTCCAAAGCTTCAAAGCAAAAATTACCGCAGCAAGCTCCAAGTCGTGGGTGGGATAGTTCTTCTCATGGGTCCTCAACTGTCTAGAAGCATAGGCTATAACCTTTCCATGTTGCATCAAGACACATCCTAATCCTTTCTCGGATGCATCGCTATAGATCACGAATCCTCTGGGTCCAGATGGTATGGTCAAGATAGGTGCTGTAGTCAAGCGCTTCTTCAGCTCATCGAATGCCTTCTGACACTCCTCTGTCCAAGTGAACTCCTGCTCCTTTCGGGTCAAGCGGGTCATTGGCTCTACAATCTTCGCGAAGTTCTCTACGAACCTCCGGTAATATCCGACAAGTCCTAGAAAGCTCCTCACTTCTGAGACATTGGTAGGGGTTGGCCAAGTCTCTACAGATGAAATCTTCGTTGGATCTACTGAGATACCATCTCCTGAGATGACGTGTCCAAGGAAAGTAAGACGATCTAGGAGAAACTCGCACTTGCTCAGCTTAGCATAAAGCCTCTCTCTTCTCAGGGTCTCTAACACGAGTCTCAAGTGCTCTTCGTGTTCCTCGTGGCTCTTCGAATATACCAAGATGTCGTCAATGAAGACTACCACGAACTGGTCTAAGTATTGGTGGAATACTTTGTTCATCAAGTTCATAAATACAGCTGGCGCATTCGTCAGTCTAAAAGGCATCACTAAGAACTCGTAGTGACCGTAATGAGTCCTGAATGTTGTCTTTTGAATGTCTTCTCTTCACACCTTCACTTGATGATAACTCGATCTTAAGTCAATCTTGGTGAACACCACTGCTCCTGTCAACTGGTCGAATAAATCGTCAATCCGTGGCAGGGGGTACTTGTTCTTGATAGTCAAGACATTAAGGGCTCTGTAATCAATACACATACGTACTGTTCCATCCTTCTTAGGCACAAACAATACTGGTGCTCCCCATGGTGATGCACTAGGACGGATAAATCTCTTGCTCTGCAACTCCTCTAATTGTAGTTTCAACTCATCTAACTCCTTCTTCGCCAATCGGTATACATTAGAAGATACCGGTGCTGCTCCGGGTATTAGCTCGATGGTGAACTCTACGTCTCTATCTGGTGGTAAGCCTGGCAGTTCTTCGGGAAAAATATCCTCGAATTCTGTAACTATTGGCGGTGGTGCAATCTCCATAGCCATGCAAGTTCCCGCTATCTGTCCTACTCCTTGTTCGACGGTCCCTCGCATATACTCGAACTCTAGTTGATCTGGTGGTCTAAAAGTGACGCTACCCTTCCGACAGTTCAATACGGCATTATACTGGCTTAACCAGTCCATGCCTAGCACAACATCAAAGTACGGCATGGGTAATACCAAGAATCGCGCTCTTATCTCTCTACTACATAAAATTACTGAGCACGTTCTGATAGTGCTGGTAACCGGCACGATACCTCCTCCAGTAAGAATCTTCCAACTCTTAGGTAAGGGGGAAGTCGCTACTCTGTACATTGCTATGAATCTACTAGATATAAATAATAATGTAGCTCCAGAATCAAACAATACAGTTGCAGGTAATGATGCAACTAAGATGGTACCTGTGATAGCTTCTCCTTCTGTTTCCTCTTCGGTAGCTGCTAATGCAAAGGCCTGTCCGTGCCTCTGCCCTCCGGTCTGTTGTCGAGCTCGGTCAAACTGTGCCTCCTGTGGGGCCAAGGGTGGTCCCCTCTGAAATTCTCCCGGTGCTGGTGGTCGCTGGCCTCATGGTGGTGGTAGTATCCTCGAAACTGGTGCTGTTGGCCTCTGTCCGGCCGGCGGTGCTGTCTCTCTGCGTTGTGGGCAGTCGCAGACTTGGTGCTGGTCTGACCCACAAATCAGACATGTCCTCAGTCTCTTTCTGCAGTCCTTCTCGTAATGTCCTCTCTTACCACAGTGGTAGCAAGTCGGAAGCTCCTTTTGCTGGTATGGCGTTGCCCTCTGCTGTTTCTGTGCTCCGGGATGTCGGATCGGTCCTCCTGCTCCGGGCTGTGATCTAGCTGGTGTAGTCGTGCTGGAACGTCTAGCTCCTCTGACGATGGCCTTCTGGATTCTCACCTCTGCAAGAATCTCTTCATAAAAAATCCTCGCCTATGTAGTGGTATACCTCTGTAACTCAAAATTGAGATCATGATAAAATCTCTGGGCTTTCTCGAGATCATTGGGTATCAGGACGACACCAAATCTACTAAGGTGTCTGAACTCCGCGTCATAGGCGTCAACAGTCATGTTTCCCTGTTCTAGATGTAGGAACTGGAGTACAGGGCATTCCTAACTGTAGCTGTGAAATACTTTGCATGAAAGTATTCTAAGAACTTTTCCAAGTCTGGTTCTTGCCCACACTGCGCTTAATGGAATCCCACCAGTGATGGGTGTTGCCTTTTAGTTGGGCCTGTACTGCGGTCATCCAAAGGTCTGGATGCAGTTGTGAAGCCTCTAGTAACATTTCCGTATTGGCGACCCAATCGGAGATCTGTTCTGCAGTCTCATTTCCTGAGAAAGTATCTGGTCCCATCTGTCAGAACCATCTAACAGTGCCACCTATCTGGGCTGGTGGAGGTGCTGGTACGGGTGTCGGGACAGGTGTCCTCTCTAGTACCGTCATCAGACTCTGTCTCAATGTCTCTGTCTGCTGCCACTGTGCTTGCATCATTGCCTGGAAGAATTGAAGCATCTGTGGTTGGCCATCTAGCTGTGTCATCTGGGGTGGATAAGGTGGAGGCGGTGGTAGTGGAATCTCTAGCTGTGCAGTAGGCGTCTCCTCAGATGTCGGTAGTCTGCGTCATCGGTGTAGCTCCTGAAGTCTGGCCCTCACAATGTTGCGTGGGGATTGTCTGGGATGTCTGTCCCTCAGGCTGCGGGGTAGGATCGCCCTGCGATGTCTCGTGCCAATGTATCAGCGCGGTCTGTAGCGGGGGATGCCCTTGGGGTACCTCCTCTCCTTGAGTGGTATTATCTGGCACCGTGGCACTGGGTGCTCCTCGTCCACTGCACAAATTCATCTTGCTGCAAGAGATAGGACTTCATTAAAAGAGTACGAATACAACAAACATGATGCAGATATTTAGAAGCAGTATGAAGGAAGTTCAAAGGCGAATCAAAAGTGGATGAGACCTAGTAACTTCTATCCTATTGCAGTCTCGCTGGGTACGTTACCATACCACAAGCGAAAAAGTCAGACCTGCATGGGCCACCACAAAAACCATGTCACGCCCCAGTCCCAAATACAAGGAACTAGGCCACGTGGCAATAGCCAGCTGACACGTCTCTGAGGATATCCCAATTTAATGGATCCTAACGAAGAGTGCTACACTGTCCTAAAATACTAACATGTCCCATAACAATGAATCAACAGGTAACTAATCTCATCCATAATATAAACTGCAAGAATAATAATAACTGCTGGAAGATAAACGCCAGTCTCAATATGTCATAGTACAACCGATAATGTCTGGTGGGAACAAACCCACTACTATGACGAAAGAAAGTACTGAAATGAATGATAAGAGATAAAGACTAAGGCATCGGCTGCCTAAATAATGATGCTCCAAATCCTAGGCAGTAGGCCTACCAAGTGATCACGGAAACTCCGAAGGTAGAACCTCTAACTCCTCTGCAGTAGCGAATCTCGTCTCCTGTCCTGGGCCGTATACTGTGGGGTAGTAAGCCTCGTCCAAATCTGGAAAGGTACCAGGTCCTTAGAGGGACGTAACAAGATACATAGAAGCATGCCATATATAAATACTGAATAAAATAAACACAATAAAGGGTGTGCTAACCAACTAAGTGAATACAATATGAGGACAACTTTGGTACGTATGGTTAGGCGTAGGCATAACGTCCAATACCCCGAAGAGCGTCGTAGCAGTGCAGTATATCAGCCATAATGCTTCGAAGAACGTGGCAGCAGTACAGTATATCGTCTATATCACTCCGAAGAATGTGGCAGCAGTGTAAAGGGAGTCATTGGATCCGTGGCTCCTCTGGATACTACGGAATCCAATGGGTGTATCTTATACGCCTACTAATGTCCTCCCCGCCCAATGTAGATACGCAAGTCGACTACTCGACGTGCATACCCCGTATCTATATGCCAAGTCTCTACCAATAAAATATAAACTGAACTACGTACTAACAATGATGCATGTTACACGTAACGATAGCTAGTCGAGTACGGGAACCCGCATCCCAATATGAATATGTCTCTGTGAACGTGTAAGGTGTCAGGTCTTAGATGAATACAGGGTATCATCCAATGGGTGGGTCTACTAATGACTAGGCCAGGTATACAAATCATCGACGTATCCGTCGAATGCACCCGAACAATCTCGGACACGCACAGTTGTATAAAGTAAAAGCAACAGGAATACAATACAACATATGCAATATTTAAATTAGACAGTAAATATGGCAAGGTATCTTGCCTAGGTCCTGAAGCTGTAAATGCCAGATGTCGGTTCCTGAAGTGTCTTCTGGCTGATCCAAAGGTCCTAAACACAAATATAATATAACAATCTAATATTAGACATTAAACATTAATTTTACACGACTATAACGCGATGCATTGAATATTATCGCAAGTTCACATCTGTTCGAATACAGCGTCACGTGTGCACGTAGCTAAGGTGCGCACGTGTTCTGTGCTTGAACATCCTGTGCCTTGAGACAATAATTTCAAGTTACAGTTTGACCACGATCTCTGATCTACGCGAACACATGTTCCTTGGTTTCTATGTTCATTACACGAGGTTTATGGACAGGTTTTAGGGTGGAAACGCTAGTCCTAGGTGTTATGCCTCACGATTAAGGGTTTGCGAGTAGTTATACCGATTCTAAATCTTATTAGTTATTAATCCTCTATGCACATGATTAGGGTTGTGTCCGATACCAACATTTATTGACACGTCAATACGACGCTATGATATTCACATGAAGAAGCGGGGTTTGATGTGGTTACCTCTACGTGGCTTGCTCGGACAGGGTCTGCTCTCGTCGAGGCGTACTCCGGCGAGGTGGTAGCGGCTCCGGCGAAGTGGCAGCAGCGGCGGCGGCACTGCAGCAGGAGCGACAGCGGCAGCAACGCACGGGGGGTCAGGTTGGCGTCGGCAGCTCGTCGTGAGCCGGGCGGCTGGGTCGGTCGACTGAAGGGCGGCTGAAAGGGCAGCGGTCGGCTGTAGGGGCAGCGGTCGGGGTGGATGTAAGGGGGCAGCGGGTCAGTTGTAAGGCGGTGGTCGGCTGATGAAGGGCAGTCGGCTGATGAATGTAAGGGGGGCAACCGTCGGATGAAGGGTAGTCGGGTGTAAGGGGGCGCCGGTGGTGGTGATGGGTTGGTGCAAGGGGGAGGGGGAGTATTCAACTAGGGTTAGGGTTTGTGAGGGCTTTGTTGGTTTAGGGTTTTAAATGGAGGAAGTTAAGTATTTATATAGGGGACGGTCTTCGGGCTTGGTCTCGGGGTTTGAACCGGCCAGGGTCCAAGGATCTGGTTCGGTCAGGTCCAGGTGAGGTGAAATTAGCCATAAATCAATAACTAATTTAATAATTAATTGTGCAAGGCGAAGTTAATTCACATTGTATATCTAAGGTTGTACTATGGTCAGAGGGTACCTAAAATCGTCTCACATAATTTGAATTATCTCGGGTTGTCCCTAGTCTCAGTTTTAAAAATATTACCAATAATCCCTAAATTGGTTGAGGGGGTTTACATACGCTATGGCACAAGATTCTCTAAGAAGATAGCTAGTCTCCCCGAGAATAAGTATTTGTACATGTACAAGAAGAACAATAAAATAGGGCTTGCACAAGATATACCATATATACACCAAGGAATAACATCTCATGACGAGATCCGGATATACCAATCCGTGTAACCATCGGGTCAAGAAATCATGGATATCTACACTAGATACAATAAACATAGAGGATATCATAAATGAAAAACTATCAGAGAATGTACTCGCCTAAAGTTCGATGAATAGTCTCACAGATGTCCGGTACGGTGCCTCGAAGACCTAGATATGAAATATAATATCAATACAAGATTTTAGAATGAAAATAAGTTAAACTAGTCAGCATCTAGGTCAAAGAGCAATTTCTAAGTCAAAATAGTCAAAATAGTCAAACTAGGTCAACTCTAAGTCAAAATAATCAAACTAGGTCAACTCTAAGTCAAATCGGTCAAACTTGGTCGAACTACCTATTTTTAGGTTGCATGAGTCTATCTCAATGATGTTGGGTTCATACACTATGAACTAGGCCAGACAGGCTAATTCTAGGATACTAAGATACCGTATCTCAGGATACGCAAATAAGATATATGAAATACCATATATGCATATTCAAACAATATTATATATATACTAATTCTAACTATAATGCTAAATGAATACCTTGGCTTTGAACCAATGCGGTATCGCACTGCTAAATCTCCATCTCGATACCCAAATCCAATACCTTGAATATTCTCAATACCTTGACATTTACCTTGGTATCTCAAGGTAAATGTGAATTCTAGTATATATTAACTACCCCTCTAGCTATACATGTATGTATCAATCCAATATAACTACTAGTATGTACTAATAGGAATATAAATACTAACTACCAACTAAACACTAACTACTAATACATATACACATATATACATACCTACATACATATATATATAACTAGAGATACACATAACAATAGATAACTAGCTAGCTAAATATACTAACTTGATAACTAAATAACTAGTTATCTGACAATAACTATTACTAGGTAAACTAACTATTTAACTAAAATACTACAAAAGCTTACTTATGAAATTACCAACTCACCTAGCTAGTTCCCCCCTTCAAACCCGCTGCTACTGCTCCTACTTTTGCAAGCTGCTGTTGCTGCTACTTCTGCAAACTGCGGCTGTTGCTGTTGCTGTAAGCTGCTGCTTCTGCTTCTACTGTAAGATGCTGCTGCTTCTGCCGTAAGCTGCTGCTTCTGCTTCTGCTGTAGGCTGCTGCTGCTGTTGTTGCTTCTATAATCTGCTGAACCCTCCCTCTCTAATGCACACACACACACACACACACACACACACAATAACACACATACATATATACACCAATATATATGTATCAACTATATATATATGTATACCCACTCTCATATATATATATATATATATATATATATATATATATATATATATATACACAACCACAATTATATACATATAGATAGATATAAACATACACACATAGATATAGATATAGTATCTCATATATATATATACATTGCATCACATACATGTATACATATATATATATAACATACAAGTATTTATATAACATAACTTATTCGAATAACTATTATATATTTTGAAGTATAACTACATATATATATATATACAACACATATGTATATAGATACTTCATACACTAGCACATATAAATACATATGTATACATAAAAATACATATATATATATATATATATATATATATATATATATATATATATATATATATATATATATATATATATATCTATATATATATATAAATATATATGAATACATCTACTACAATAGTTAAGAACAATAGAATTTGGGTCTAGCATAAAATGCAACAAACACGTGGAGTGCATCGCACCCGTATCACACTAGATCTATGATACACTTGTGACACGAGTCCACCACAAAACAAAACGTACCTCGAAGGACACGAGCAAGTCTAATATACTATTTATGAATAATACGAAGAGTCAAACGTATATCTACGTGTCTATGTCAAAATATGACATTTATAAAGCCCCGTGTCGGAGAAAAAACTCCCAAATCAACATGTATCACCAATTAGTTGGGATACAACCTACACTCATCCAATTATGGATATGACACTAGCCACAAACACACAAACACATGCCAAGTTAATCTATAGGACCAATTGACAAATAAAACAAGTGTCAATTTCGAAATTCTCCTAAAATTGACACAAAAAGTACCATAAGTTTCTCAGTTTGCCTCCTATGAACTCAATTCCAATTCCTATGGGTAGCCTATGCATATGGATTAATTTCTCATGGTTAAATCTCAGATTTAGAACCTAAATGAAGGAAAAAAAACTTAATTATACCTATTGGGAGATGGATTTCCTATGCAACCTCCAAATGTGATAAAATTAGCCTCCAACTTGTATATCCTTGCCCCTCTTTGTAGATCCTTGCTTTCTCCTTCTAGATTCTTGATGTACTAGACTCCAATAGTGATTTGGGAAGGAATTGGGATAAAATTTGGTAGAAAATTGATGTAGGAATGAAGGAATTTGGTTTAGGAAATTCTAGATCTAGATTTGAAATGAAAAGAGGAGAGAGAAACTTTCTCCCCTTCTTTAAGTAGGCCGCCCCCCTTGCCCCTCCCTCAAGCTACTATGTAATTTCCATTATATCCCTTGGGACCTCTCATGAAGAAATAATTAAGGAGGAAAGGTTATAGTCTAATAGTTTAATTAAACTAATCATCCTCCTAATGAATGGGCTTCTAGTTTGGCTCAATTCTAACAATTAATACATGTTGGTCCATGAGTCTAAAATAAACTAGTTAGATCCACTAACACAAGTCCAAAACAATAAACTAACATCTAACAATAATAAAATAAAATAAAAAATAATTATTCACATGCACAATATTTAATTAATTATGAAATAACTAAAATATACTTTTCTAGAAAATGTAGTAGTGACAAGTCAACCCTCCTTAAAATAATTTTGTCCTCAAAATTCATAGACAAAAACTACCCCCAGAAAATAACAGAACAGAATAAAAGAACATAACAGAACTAGAAAATAACATACCTCAAGACACAAACAAATATGGATAACGCTCTCGCATTTCATCCTCTCTCTCTCCCAGGTAGACTCCCCCAGAGAGTGATGCCTCCATGCGACGCATACCAAAGGAATAGTCTGGTTCCTTAGCACCTTCTCTCTCCTATCCAGAATCTCAATTGGCTGCTCTGGATAGCTAAGAGTAGGGCCCACCTCTATCTCCGAGCGATCCAACACGTGACTAGGATCCGCCACGTACCGTCTCAACTGCGACACATAAAACACGTCATATAATCCCTCCAATACAGGTGGCAAGTATAGTCTATAGGCAACTGCACCGACCCTCTCTAGAATAGTGAAAGGTTCGATGAATCACGGACTAAGCTTTCCGTCTCCACCCAAGCGAATCGTGCCTCGTGTCGAAGAAATCTCCAGAAATACCAAACCACCCACCTAGAACAAAATACCATCTTAAGAACTTAATCTATAACAAATAACCAATAACAAGCATAAAACAAAAATCTAAAACTATACCACAAACTCCAAAGGTTTCCGGTGCCTATCGATCCAATGCCGCTATCTGTCCTGCGCCACTCGAAGTCTGTCTCTGATCAGCTTAACCTTCTCCGCTGCATCCATAACCATATCTGTTCCAAGCAAAATTCTTTCTCTAATATTGTCCCATGATAAGGGAGTATGACTTCTTCGACCGTACAGAGCCTCGAATGGTGACATCTCTATAGTAGCCTGGTAGCTGTTGTTGTAAGCAAACTCTACCAAATAGAGATAGTCCTCCCAAGAACCCCCAAAATCTAGTACATAAGTGTGAAATATATTCTCGAGAGTCTGAATAGTCCTCTCTAACTGCCCATCTGTCTGGGGATGATATGCAGTACTGAACTTGAGCTGAGTGCCCAAACTTGCCTGTAAACTCCTCAAGAAATGAGAAGTAAAATGACTATCCCAATCTGAGACTATGCTGACGGGAACTCCATGTATCCTGATGATCTGCCTCACATACATCTCTGCCAGCTTCTCCGTAGACAAACCCACCTTGAAAGGCAAAAAGTGGGCCGACTTGGTCAACCTGTCAACGATGACCTAAATCGCGTCTTTTCCTCCTGGAGATCGTGGAAGTCTGGACACAAAATCTATAGTAATGTGCTCCCACTTCCACTCTGGAATGGGTAATGGCTGAAGTAAACCTCCTGGCCTCTGCCTCTCGGCTTTCACTTGTTGGCACACTAAGCATCTGGATATAAACGGTGCCACTTCCCTCTTCATAACATACCACCACACACTCTCTCGCATATATCGATACATCTTGTTGGCACCTGGATGTATGAAATACTGAGAGCGATGCGCTTCCTGCAACACCTCCTCACACAGCTCCCCACTAGGCACACACAATCTAACTCCATACGGCAAAAAACCATCTTCGGTAATGGTGAAATCATCCTCCAATTCTGCTCTCACTTGAGCTCTAATACTCCTTAGAGACACATCCTCATACTGTGTTGCCTTGATCCTATCCATCAATCTGAATGTATCTGTAATCCCCATATTTGTATAGCAAAACTAGAAACTATCACCTTGATGCCCAAGCTCTCCAAGTCCTTCAACAAATATCGATCCTACGTCAAGAACATAGCTACCAGATACCTGCTCAAGGCATCGGCAACTACATTAGCTTTTCTAGGATGATACTACAAAGATATGTTAAAATCCTTCATCACTTTCAGCCACCGACACAGCCTCATGTTCAACTCCTTCTGTGTGAAAACATACTTCAAGCTCTTGTGGTCTGTGAAGATCTCCATACGCTTTTCGTACAAATAATATTTCCATATGTCACGACCCTCACCCGGAATTTGGGCACGAGTACGTGGGTACGTCCAGCCTATGCCGCAGTATCGGCGGTAGAATGCTGTCTAGGTCAAGCACTATCTAAACAATCTCGCACGAGTATCCAACTCCATAAGGAGACACGGATAACATAATATAATATGAACAACATACTCAATCACATAACTACTGCACGATAAGATATCGAAGAAGTAAAATAAAATACAACACAAGTCTAAAAGTAAATAATCTAACTCAACAAATATCTATATCTCAACAAAGTATGCCGGAGACAAATCCGGTACCAAATAAACTACTGAAAGAAACTAACTAGATAACTAGTGATTCCGGTTAGACCTCCCGGAATTATAACTGAACTACCAAGTCCAAGTCTGCAGCTACTCTCCAAGTTGTCCATAAAATGTCGGACACCGGTCCTCTAAGGCATAGTCTAGAAAAATATTTCTAGTCAGGAAGGAGCAAAGTACATTTCTAATAGCAGTTCTATATCAATGATATAAACTATGTAGCAGTATATAGATGGAAATATACAAGATGCATGTACATGTACGAGAGATATACAATAAAGGAAATACTGTAAGTAAATGCGGGAAGGAACAATATGTCATTGAGCAAGAATACTATAACTAAGTGTGTGAGTACTAGCTTTAACATGTGATCGGCTTGGGAACTTGTACAGGAATAATGGCCTGGCTAGTCATATGTGCGGTGTATGACCAACACTAACATGTGAACAAGACTTGTACATGAAGGGTATGATCACATATCTACACTAAAATACTCCCCATCCCGACTGGTATAGTAGATCCAACCATGGTACGCTATGGCACGGGATTCCCTAGGAAGGTAGAAAATCTCCTCAGAAATCAGTATCTGTACATGCACAAGATAACAATAAAACATGACTTGTACAAGCTACACCATGAACAAGGAATAACATCTCATGACGAGATCCGGGTATACCAATCCGTGTAACCATCGTGTCAAGAATATGGATATTTATACTAGATACAATGAACATAGGGGGTATCATAAATAAGAACTTATCAGAGAATGTACTCGCCTTGGGTCCTTAGCTGGTAATACCAATGTCCTGTCCCAGAGTATCGTCTGGATGATCCAACAGTCCTATAGACATATCATTAAATAATACAATATTGCATCAGACATTAAACTAACACACAAACATAATACGTTGAACTCAGGGGCTATGCCAGGTATGGCACTGGTTAACTAAGGTCCGTGTGTGTCAAGTTGCACGGGCGTCGCGTATGTGATTGCTGTGCAAGACAGACGGTCAAAATGATACGAGGCTTGCCAGTACGTCAGTGTACATGTGGCAGTCTGCTAACAGTTCACAGGGTCATAGGTCATGTGTAGTTACGGGGTATCCGTATTTATACTCGGCTACCTAGTAGAGATATATATATATAAATATACATTTATACTCAGAATATATATACCAATTTAAATACGTACATAATATATATATAAGTGTATATACACTAATAGAATTATATAACATATATATATATATATATATATATATATATATATATATATATATATTTAAAATATACATACCATATTTTATATATACAACCAATATTTATACGTATACAAGGAATATATATATATATATACTGAATATATATATATATATATATATATATATATATTTATATATACCAATTTAATAAATATACCAAATACGTATATATGTACATATATATACCAATTTAAATATATATATATATATTATGCTACATTTATATATATACCAAAATATGTTTTTATTAAACATATACTATATACATATATATATATGTATATATATACCAAAATAATACTTATACTATATACAGGTATATTTATACCAATACAAACATTATATCATATATATATATATGGATATATTAATATATATATATATATATATATATATATATATATATATATATATATATTGAATACATATATATATAAATAGAGAAATACAATATATATATATGTATATTCGTATACATGTACGAATCCAACCAATATTACATACATACTTGCATACATACATACACGCATACACACATACACACGTACACACGTACGCAATGGGAGAAATCGTACCTGAGCGCGTCTACGACGACAGGGAAGACGACGACGATGACGAGGCTGTGTGGGGCTGCTCGGAGTGGCTGCTGTCATCTGTAAACGGGGAACGCCGGAGTTGGGTGATAGATCTGGTGGTGGTAGTGGTGTTAGCTCTAATGGTGATGGTAGTGCGGCTGCTTTGGGTTGGCCGCCGGGGGAGGAGCTGGCCGGAGAAGGAGGTTGGTTCATCGGCGGGAACGGCTCGGACGGGGTGAGGTGGAGTGTGCCGGAGTAGTAGGATCGGAGGAAGGTGTCGTGTGGGGTAGAGTATGGGTGGTCACTGGTCGGCCGAGCTTCAGGCGGGGGAGGAGGAGTTCGGGCAGGAGGTCACGGTGCCGATGGTGGTGGTGATGGCTGAACACGTGATGCGGCTCGCGGTGGTGGTGAACGGAGTAGGGTGGAACGGTGGTGCAGCGAGGGGGCTCCGGGGGAAGAGCTGGCCGGAGGGAATAAGTGGGAGAAGGGAATGCAGGGGGAGATGAAGGGTTGCAGCGGACAGTGGAGGAGCCTGGTGGTGGAGGGCTGTGTGGTTGAGCGGGTGTCAGCTCGAGGTGGAGTCCGGCAGAGGGAAATGGTGGCGGCCGGGGTGTCTTGGCCAGACTGGGTGGAGCTTGGGGCTGATGCTGCCAGAGTAGGGAGACAGCAGCTGGGGAAGTGACAGTGGCCGAGGTGCTCGGCCGGGCTGAAGGTGGAGCAAGTCGAAGGAGAAGAGGAGGAAGCCGGCGGAGGCTGAACCGGTGGCCGAGCCGGAGATGGGCCGGAGCTGGGATGAACAGTGGCAGTGGGGAGTGGTTTCCCCCTTCTAAAATTCAAAAAGAAGGAGAAGAAGAAGAAAGGAAGAAGAAGAAGAGAAGAAGAAAGGAAAAATAAAAAGGAAGGAG
Organism: Iris macrosiphon; assembly: GCA_036927795.1. Classification (NCBI taxonomy): domain Eukaryota; kingdom Viridiplantae; phylum Streptophyta; class Magnoliopsida; order Asparagales; family Iridaceae; genus Iris; species Iris macrosiphon. Next base: position 124,456,473 of record JAYESA010000009.1, on the reverse strand, counting down.
GGAAAGCTACGGTTGAGGGCTTGTGAGGAGGGAGGAGAGAGAGATGTGGTGGCTTCCCTTGGTTTGGGGATTATGGCTTGGTTGGGAAGAGAGCCTTGAGAAGACATTAAATAGGATATTGTGAGTGGGAAATGAGTGATGATGATGCTCCCACTTTGAATGGGTGGTCATGATTTGACATAGAGAATTACTCATGCAAGGGTGAGGGTTGGGTTGACTAGTCAATATTAGGGCTTCTCCATTGGTTTGAACCAATGGGGTGTTGACACTTAATGTAATATTTGCAAATGAGCCCCCCTTAAATTTGGATATTTGTACAAACACATGAAATGCTAAAAAATTGGTGGGCGATTTGGTGTTTGGTAGGGTGAGGGGGTGTTGTGTGTGTGGTATGGGCTTAATGAATATGGTATTTGGACTAAATTGGGATTAAACGGGATTAGTCAAAGTTGGTATCCTCAATTTAATTAGAAATAAATGCAAGCGGTGTTCTAAAATTAATTAGAAATACATGGGGCCAAAATTAGGTTGGGTCACAAACATCATTAGTGAAGAAGACTCAGAACAGAATATTACCCTAATTTGGGTTGCACGAAAAATGGGTCAAGATTGCCTCCAATTTCGATTGGAACGCACAACGATACAAAATTATAATTTATTTAGAAATTTAAATAAACGTCCGTGACAAATATTTTGCGGCTAAAATGAATCACAAGAGAGCATGATTACGAGTTATGAAAATGTCAGAATAGAAGACGGGCATGTCTAGGACAAGGTTGTGAAATTTGTTGGAAGGCAAAAGCTAGGGTAGCGCTCCAAATATCGAAGCAACGGCAAGGCGCAACAATTAAATAAAATTACGGTAATTAATTACTATCTCCAATAATTAAATCCTAAATAATATAATAAAATTCATAACCCTATATTTCGGTCAGGGGTTCATCTAGTGGGCTTCTAGGTCAAGTCTACTAGCTCAACATTAAGAACACAGTATATAATATATATATAATATATTTATAAATACACATCTTATGCAATTATTTAAATTAAATACACGCAATATCAAATATATATAAAAAGTCAAAAATATCCCTGTTTTTGGAACATGGTAGTGACAAGTCTACCCTCCTTAAAAGAATTTCGTCCTCGAAATTTAAATCCTTAGTGGTAGTATTTACTCATACACATTATTATTTTCCATGAAAATTTAAATTCATCTACCCACCAAATCATGAAATAATCCACATTGTCATCTCACAAAATTTTCAAAATTCTAAAATTATTGTATTCCTGAAAATCCTCGAAATAAAATCAATTTCCATTTTTCTTACAATTTCCTCCAAAATTTTAAGTTAAAAATTAAATACTCAACATTTAACATCCAATCCTCTAATTTAAATTCACTCAATACACATTAAGAAATCCCATAAAAAAACACAAATCCAAAAATCCAATCCTTCAATCTAATTTCAATCAACGTATATTTATAAAATTTGAAATATCATCCGGAAATTTTGAATTTAAACGCTAATCCATTTATGATTTTACTCCTCAATTTAAATCCAATCGATGCATATTCAAAAATCTAAATCCTCATCCCGAAAATTGAATTCAACACTAATCTATTAATGATTTTTATTCCTCGATTTCCTTTTTTTTTCACAAAATACTCAACAATGCGATACATATGGAATCTTCAAATGCAACATTCATAACATAAAAGTTTCAATTCATATCTTGTAATCAAATAATGATAATCCCCCTAATTTTCTCCAATTTTAATAACCAATTTAATCATATCATAATCTTCCTAAAATTAATAAATCATCAATTATGCCATGTTAATTTCTTAACTCTTCATTTAAATTAATGTTTATCCTCAAATTTTAATGATAATTTCAATCATATCTCAATCTTCGTAAAATTAATGATCCATCAATTCTGCTATATTAACTCCTTAACTCTTTATTTAAATCAATGCTTATCCTCAAATTTTAATCATCTTGTCTCTTTTGTCAATTTATAACCTCTTCATAGATCTTCGCTATGGTCAAACCCCAATTATCATGGTCTAAGAAAAATTTACCTATAGTCATACAACATACAATCTAGAGGAAACATGCATGGTTATGGTATATTTTGTCATGGTATTGCAGTTTCTGTCAGGGTGTACTACTAACTACATTCTAACAAGGAAATTATGAATACAACTACAGTACTAAGGGATCAATCAATCAATCAATAGAGAGGACAGAAGGAAAGAAAGGAACAGAACCTGCTAACATATCACCTGCAATATCGGTCTTCTCGACCATTATCGCAAATGCTCCGCCCTGCTGGGGTGGCTTCCTCCGCGGGTGCTGAGTAATCTGCAGTTCCACAGGTGGCCTAACTGAATCTCTATAATTTGGAGCTGCGCGCTGAGCTAGAGGGCAATCCCTCATTTGGTGTCCTGTATCGCCACAGCACAAACAAAGTCCTAGCCTCAATCTACAGTTCTCCCAAAGGTGACCTGGCTTCTTACAGAAATGACAAGTCTGCTGTGTCTCTCCAGAGGCTGCTGCTGATCCTGCTGAACACGAACTGGTGCCTGGTACTGCTGTTGATACAGAAACGTCCTCGACTGTTACTGAATATGGGGACGCTTGGCCGGTCCTGCGCTACCATTCGTATCTCCATAAATATTCTGACTCCTCTTAGGCCTGAGATCCAGATCCTCTTCTGCAATCTGGGCATCGATCAAGATATCCTCAAAGGTAGCGGTACGACGACCAGAAGTGCGTGACCTAATCTCTCTCGTCAGCCATTTTCTAAATTTTTGGGCTCGATCTCCTGGGTCCCGTATCATAGACGATGTAAAACGGCTCAATCGATAGAATTCTGCGGCGTACTCGTCGACCGACATGTTTTCTTGGACCAAGTCATGAAACTGACTTTCCAAGGTTCCCAAGGCCACGTCGTGAAAGAACTTCTCCTTGAAAAGCAACTTGAAGGTCTCCCAAGTAAGTGCTTCGTCAGTGAGTCTCGGCTCCGTACGATACCATGTGAGTGCAATATCGAACATCTGACTGCCAGTGGCTTCTATCTGCAAGCTCTCCGGAATCTGGGCCAATCGCAGGCTCCTCTCTATATCCTCTAGCCAGTCGTCTGCATAGAGTATCCCTTCGGTGCCTTTGAACTCTCGAGGCATCATCCTCTTGAAGTCCACTATAGTGCCTGATCTCTGTTGTTGCTGTTGGCCAGGAAACTGCTGGGCAACTCTCTCCACAGCTTGGAGAGCCACCTGATGAGCATTCTCCATGCTCTCTCTCATCAGCTCGGTTTGGGCCTGGTGCGCTTCTGCTTGCACCCTCTGAGCCTCAGCTTGAACTCGCTGAGCGTCTACCATGCCTTGGATCAAAGTAAATACCTGTGCCCCGTCAATGGGCATACCTCCGGAAAACAGAGTCGGTGGAGGAGGAAGGTTGTCCGTCATAGCTGCGACAATCCTCTGAACAGGTGGGGGAGGAGGACCCCCGAAAAGTGTAGATACTCCCACATGCATCGAAGATGTAGAAGGAACTACAACTGTCTGTCCATCAGGTGGAGAGGTGGCAGACCCCTCTAAAGCTGGTGCTCCCACTCTCATAGATCGTGTCTTCGGCGACATCCTGAAGACACATCCAAAGAATCAATTAAGGCAATAAATACGATATCATCAAGGAAGGACAGTAAAGTTCTAAGAAAGCAACATCCAGAAGAAAAATAAGGACAACAAGATAATAGATTGAAAATATTCCTAGTTGTGATTGAGTATTCGCTCTCATCCTAGTATCCTATGACCTATATCCTATCGCAGGCACGCAGTAGTACAACTAAGATATCACACTACCACGACATCGCACAATTGTGAAGTCTGACCTACATGGGCCACCACTAAAAATGTGTCACGACCCGCACCCAAAATTTGGGCACAAATATGTGGGTACGTCCAGCCTACGCCGCAGCATCGGCGGTAGAACGCTGTCTAGGTCAAGCACTATCTAAACAATCTCGCACTAGTATCCAACTCCATAAGGAGACACAGGTAACATAATATAATATGAACAACATACTCAATCACATAACTACTGTACGATAAGATATCGAAGAAGTTGTAAACCCCCTCGACCAGAAATTAGGGTTAACTAATTTCATTAGTCTAATTAGGGTTAACCTAAATTAATTAAGATTTAATATATAGTATTATAATGCTTGTGCAATGATTGATTTTTTTAGGATACTACCTTAGCTGTTGCCCTAAAACAAATTCCACGTATTTGACCTAGACACGTAAAACCATCATATTAAACCAGGAACAAACACCGGATACCGATTTTTGTGCCTGATTTTAGACGCACAAAAGTCGTTACAAACGTCCGTGCACAAATTATTAAATTTACGTAATTACGTTTGTTGTCCGTTCCAATCGAAATTGAGACCCCACCTCAACCAGTTTTGACCAACCCAGATCACGATAATATTGTACACTGAGCCTACTACACCAATGACCCTTGTCCAACGAAATTTAGACTCCCGAATTTTAATTAAATTAAATTAGAAACAAAGTTACATTAATTACGAATTAATTAATGTGGAGACCTAACCTAAATTAAAGTGGACCCAAATCCAACCTAAACCCACATCCATACCCACAAGCCTCATACAAAACACCAAACACCATCATAGACCAATGAGGAACACCAAACATGGTGTTTGGTCACATTAAATCCCTTATGCAAATTAATTGTGCAAATACCAAATTGTTAGGGGCCTCATTGCAAAATTGCAATGAGGTGTCCCCCTCTCATTGGCCCAAACCATCATGGAGAAAAGTAATGGTCATGACCAATCATGAGCATTTAATTTCCCCCCCATTTCATGTCCTTACATCACCTTTAGGGGAACCCATCTTGACCCTACAAATTTGAATGGCCTATTCCTAGCCCTCCACTCATCTTGATGGACAACCCCACTCCCCAAAAATAATTGTTCAGCCGGCCCTAATCCCTAGGCAGCCCCCCTCACTCTCTCTCCTACATATACATGATATTTTTTACACATTAAATGAGAAAAACCCAAACCCTATTATTAAAACCCTAACTCCCACTCCCCACAGCCGATCCTAACCTACCCACCCCGAGCTCCACCACCGCCACCAGCCACCACCAGTCACCGCCACCCTAACCCGACCCCTTCGCCGGACCCTCCCCTACCCACGGCCACCGCCACCCGGCCACGACGCCGCCGGCAGCCACCCACAAACAGCCCCACACCGATCCTAGTCTCCCTGCCCGCACAGCTTAGCCGACCACCCCTCAGCTTAGTGCACCGCCACCACCGCGTCTCCGACCGCCGTACTTGGCCGAGCCCTTCCCCGTCCAGTCCTCCACCACCCCGCCGAGTCTCAGCCGCCGCCGCCGCCTCGAGGTATAATCGGACCCGCAGCAAGGACCTATACCCAACTGCTGCTGCTGCCCGCGACCTCCCCGCGCGCTGCCGGAGCGCCGTTCGGCCACCCCCGCCGGCGACGACCGACCAACTCGACCCCCTCGACCTGTCGAGCAATAAGGTACAATATTTTATGTGTAATTATTAAGATTTATACATGTAATTTCAGTTGCAAGTTTATATATATGTGAATATCGTATAATCCGTATTTTAATACGTATACGATACTATTTACTGTATTTTAGATATTTAACAGTATTTATATTTATTATATTCCTGTATAAATTCCATATAATATATTATAATCATTTTTTTATTTTTATTTAATTTATATTATGTATGTATGCATATAAGTATGTATGTATATATGTATGTATGTATGTATGTATATATGTATGTATGTATGTATGTATGTATGTATGTATGTATGTATGTATGTATGTATGTATGTATGTATGTAAGTATGTATGTATGTATGTTATTTAAAAAAAAATACAAAGAATGTTAAATATCTAATATCTATAATATTAAATACATTTTTGGAAATGAAGTATTATTTTTGTGTATATACAGTATTTCTATTTTCTGGTATATTTTGTATATAATATAAATATATAAGTACGTATTTTTATAAATAAAAAAATGTATGTATATACATAGTATATATATACATGAGTTTAAATACCCTATTTTTATTTGAATACCTAATATGTATATATATTAATATATATGTATATAAATGTATATATTTCAAGTTATCATACTATATATGAATATGTATAAATAAATGATGTTATGGATATTATCTATTATATACATATATATGTATTTATTGAATATAACATAATTACCAGTGTATTGCTAAATAATACATAAATATTATTTTTGTACTAATAAACAAATATATTATTTAATATATTTAAATATGTTTTAGTGTATATATAAATAATAGTGTTAGCTATATATACATACAGCCCCGACCCCGTGTCAGCTGTAGATACAAACCGTGTGTCTTAGTCGTGCTATTGTAGCGGCTAATTTGGGTCATTACTATATCCTATATAGGATTTTTGGATACTACTGCCGAGGCATCAGGAGCAGGGCTTTGGATTTCGCAGCTACCCGGGGCAGGCAAGTATACCTTGCTGGATTACTACTTTAAATTTAAATGTTAAATATTTCAAATATACATGAACTGTGCGCGTCCGAGATTGACTCGGGTGCAGTCGACATTGCGTCAATGAGTAGTGTACTTGACCTAGTTGCTAGTTAACTCACCCACTGCTGCGAGGATATTCTGATATCCTCCTAGACCATGGCACTATACACGTACCACGATGGTACATTCATATTGGGATGCGGGTCCGCGTACCCGATTCGCTATCGGTACGTATGACGTGCATCACGGACTAGCATGTATTCTAGAGTAACATAGTTAGTTGAGACTTGGCATCTAGATACGGTACACTCACGTCGTATATTCGACTTGCGTATCTATATTTGGGCGGGAAGGACAACTGATAAACGTATGGGATACCCCCACTGGACTCCGTGGTATCCAGAGGAACCACAGACCCGGTGACTCCCTATATTCAGACACCGCGCTCTACGGAGTGTTACGGACGTATATACATTGCAGATACCACGTCCCTTAGAGTGTGGACGTTATATATATACAGATACCTCATTCTTCGGAATGATGGACGTTGCAGATACCACACTCTAGAGGACGTTGGACGTTATGCCTACACCTACTTATACGTTCCTAGGTTGTCCTTATATTGCATTCACTTAGATGGTTAGCACACCCCTCTTTACTTTTATTTCAGTATTATATCTAGCATGCATATTGTATCTTGTTACGTCCCTCTGAGGACCTGGTTATCTTCCAGATCTGGACGAGGCCTATTATCCTACAGTTTATGGGCCAGGTGTGGAGACGAGGTTTGTCCTCGACGAGGAGCTAGAGGTACTTCCATCAGAGTATCCCTGATCAGGCCTTTCGCCTATGCCTGGAGCTCCTTACCTAGTTAGATGTTGTTCCAGTCTCTCCTTATCTGTACTTTCATTTCAGACATTCAGTACTTTATTTCAGTCTTTCAGTACATTGTAGTGGGTTTGTTCCCACCAGACTTATTTCAGTTGTACTATGTCATTTGTCTATGTCCTTATATTCCAGTCCTTCTTTCAGTATTATACTTGTTGTTTGTGGATGAGATTAGACATTGACTGTTGTTGATTAGACTTGTTAGATTTAGGACAGCGTAGCACGCTTTGCCAGGATCCATTAAATTGGGATATCCTCGGAGACGTGTCAGCTGGCCAATGCCACGTGGCCTGGTTCCATAATATTTTGGGACCGGGGCATGACATGGTTATAGTGGTGGCCCATGCAGGTCTGAAACATCAAATGTTTATCGCTTGTGGTATGGAAACTTGCCCAGCGAGCCTGCAGTAGGATAGAAATTACTAGGTCTCATCCACCTGATTACGCCTTTGAACCTCTTTCGTACTTATAAATATCTGCATCCTGTTTGATTTATTTCGTACTCTCTCTAATGAAGTTCTATCTCTTACAACGAGATGAACCTTCGGAGCCGACGAGAGATACTCGGTGCCATACCACCACCTGCAGCACCGAGGGAGGATACGACTCAGGGACCACCCAGAGAGCTACCTCAGCCAGAGGCAGTGGTGATCTCTCAGGCCCCGATGATGCACTGGCATCAGGACTCTCCCGACGAGGAGACGCAACAGCCAGAGGGCCAGGCATCGTAGACGATTCTGAGACAGTACTTCGAGGGGCAGACCTCGAGGGCGACACCGATGCCGCAGTACGAGAGGCCGGCACCAGAGGAGACACCGAGGAGACAGCAGGAGGTACTGCTACCACCACCTCCACCGTTTCCACCGCAGATGCCACCAGGGGGAGAACAGCCCCAGATGATGCAATTCTTTCAAATGATGATGCAGGCCCAGATGCAGCAGACAGAGACCCTTAGACAGGGATTGATGGCAGTACTGGAGAGGGTACCTGCCCAAGCACCAGCACCAGCACCTGCACCTGCCCAGCGAGCAGGCACTGTACGAGGCTTCAGAACGATGGGCCCGGATACCTTCTCGGGCAAGGAGACGGCAGAGGAGATCTCAGACTGGGTCTCCAACACTGAGATGCTGTTAGAGGGTTCGCAGCTACACCCCGACCTCTGGATGACCGCGGTGAGGGCCCAACTCACAGGCAACGCCCATCACTGGTGGGACTCTATGGAGCGCAGCATTGGCCGACAGCAGACTTGGGAGGAATTTCTAGTGCACTTCAACACGAAGTATTTCCCAGCTACGATGAGGAACGCTCTGTACTCCTAGTTCCTACACCTGGAGCAGGGGAACCTGACTGTGGATGCCTATGACGGAGAGTTCAGCAGACTCAGCCGATTTGGTGCAGCCCTGATCCCCAATGACCTAGAGAAAGCCAGGAGATTCCATCATGGGCTCTCTCAAGAGCTGCAGAGGTACACTACCACCCAGGCAAGGATCTCTTATGAAGAGGTCCTATCAGAGGCGAGGATCCAGGAGGCTATAGGAAGAGGAGGAGCGAGACGTTCCAGCGCGAACGTACCAGCCAGGACCCAGCAAGGAGCAGGAGGACCGATCCGCCGTCCAGGAGCGCAGGCGCAGCAGAGGACAGCGCCGTACCAGCAGAAGGAGCTTCCGACCTGTCACTTCTGTGGCAAGAGGGGACACGTCATCCGAGACTGCAGAAAGAAGCTTAGGCTCTGCATGGTCTGTGGAGCCAGCCAGCACCTTGCTAGAGACTGCCCCCAGCGCAGAGACGCAGCACCCCAGACTGGACAGAGGCCACTAGCAGCACCACTGAGGATACCACCCCCAGCAGGAGGACAGCGTCCACCAGCTACCGGAGGACAGCAGAGAGGACCACCCTTGGTTCCACAGGAGGCACACTTCCACCAGGCCCGCCAGCAGGCAGGAGGGCAGAGGCGCGGGCAAGCCTTTGCTTTAGCATCTATTGAGGAGGAACCAGAAGGAGAGGCTATAGCAGGTACAATTTTAGTTACATCATTACCTGCAACTGCACTGTTTGATTCTGGAGCTACACTGTCATTTATATCTAGTAGATTCGTAGCAATGCATAGAGTAGCAACCTCCCCCTTACCTAAGAGTTGGAGAATACTTACCGGAGGAGGCATCGTACCGGTTACCAGCACCATTAGAACGTGCTCGGTAGTAGTTTGTGGTAGAGAGATGAGAGCGCGATTGTTGGTACTCCCAATGCCAGCTTTCGACGTTGTTCTGGGCATGGACTGGTTAAGCCAGTACAATGCCGTACTAGATTGCCGGAAGGGTAGCGTTACTTTTAGACTGTCAGGACAACCGGAGTTCGAATTCATGCGAGGCACTATCGAGCGAGGAGTAGGACATGCAACTGGAGCTTACATGGCGATGGAGACGGCACCCCCAGAAATCATTGCAGAGTTCGAGGACGTTTTCCCAGAGGAGTTGCCAGGCCTACCGCCTGATAGAGAGGTGGAGTTCACCATTGAGCTAATACCTGGAGCAGCACCGGTATCATCAAATGTGTGCCGGTTGGCGAAGAAGGAGCTTGACGAGCTGAAGCTACAGCTAGAGGAGTTGCAGATCAAAGGATTCGTTCGTCCTAGTGCATCACCCTGGGGAGCACCAGTGTTATTTGTACCGAAGAAGGACGGAACGTTCCGGATGTGCATTGATTACAGAGCCCTTAATGCTCTGACTATCAAGAACAAGTACCCTCTGCCGCGAATCGACGATCTGTTCGACCAGCTGACAGGAGCAGTGGTGTTCACGAAGATCGACTTGAGATCGGGCTACCATCAGGTGAAGGTGCAAAGGGAGGACATTCCAAAGACAGCATTTAGGACTCGTTATGGTCATTACGAGTTCCTAGTGATGCCTTTCGGATTGACAAATGTGCCTGCTGTGTTTATGAACCTGATGAACCGAGTCTTCCATGAGTATCTAGACCAGTTCGTGGTAGTCTTCATCGACGACATCCTGGTGTATTCGAAGAGCCACGAGGAGCACGGGGAGCACTTGAGGCTAGTGCTAGAGACGCTGAGACGAGAGAGGCTTTATGCCAAGCTGAGCAAGTGCGAGTTTCTTCTAGATTGTGTCGCATTTCTTGGACACGTTATCTCGGGAGATGGCATTTCAGTGGATCCCGCGAAGATTTTATCCGTAGAGACGTGGCCGACCCCTACCAACGTCACGGAGGTGAGGAGTTTCCTAGGACTTGTCGGATATTACCGGAGGTTCGTGGAGAACTTCGCAAGGATCGCAGAGCCGATGACCCACTTGACCCGCAAGGATCAGGAGTTCACCTGGACAGAGGAGTGTCAGACGTTATTCGATGAGCTGAAGAAGCGTCTGACTACAGCACCCATCTTGACCATACCTTCTGGACCCGGAGGATTCGTGATCTATAGCGATGCGTCCGGGAAAGGATTAGGATACGTTTTGATGCAGCATGGGAAGGTTGTGGCCTATGCCTCTAGGCAGTTGAGGAACCATGAGAAGAACTATCCTACCCACGACTTGGAGCTTGCCGCAGTGATCTTTGCTTTGAAGCTTTGGAGGCACTACCTGTACGGAGAGCGCGTGGAGATATTCACCGATCACAAGAGCCTGAAATACGTCTACACCCAGAAGGACCTGAACCAGAGGCAGAGACGTTGGCTCGAAGTGATGGCAGACTTCGAGATTGAGCTACAGTACCATCCGGGAAAGGCTAATGTGGTAGCCGATGCTTTAAGCAGGAAGCCCATAACATTTTTCCTGACTACCCAACAATACCTGTTGAGAGATCTAGAACAGTTGGGTATCGAAGTCGTCATGCCCGGAGTAGACGGCCAGATGTCGAGTTTCCAGGTGCAATCGACATTGGTGGAGAGAATCAAGGCTGCTTTGCCGACGGACGCCAGATTTCAGAGGCTTCGCCAGAGGACAGAGGCTGGAGTACAGACGGGACTGCGTATACACGAGGACGGGACTTTGAGATGTGGAGATCGTCTCTATGTTCCGAATGGAGAGCTACGCCAGGAGCTGATGACAGAGGCACACAGTTCGACCTATTCTATACATCCAGGAGGCACGAAGATGTACCGAGACCTGAGGCAGTACTACTGGTGGCACGGGATGAAGAGAGAGATAGCCCGCTTCGTGGCTAAGTGTCTGGTGTGTCAGCAAGTCAAGGTTGAGCATCAGAGGTCTGCCGGATTACTTCAGCCGCTCCCGATACCGGAGTGGAAATGGGAGCACATCACCATGGACTTCGTCACGGGTTTTCCGAGGAGTCCTAGTGGTCGCAATGCGGTATGGGTAATCGTAGATAGACTCACCAAGTCTGCCCACTTTTTACCCTTCAGGGTTGGGTAATCTACGGAAGTCTTGGCAGACATGTACATGAGGGAGATTGTACGATTGCATGGAGTGCCAGTCAGTATCGTGTCTGATCGGGATACGAGGTTTACATCGTACTTTTGGAGGAGTATGTAAGAGAGTCTTGGTACCCGCCTTAAGTTCAGTACTTCGTACCACCCACAGACAGATGGACAATCCGAGTGCACCATACAGACGCTGGAGGATATGTTGAGGGCATGCATGCTTGACTTCAGCGGTTCATGGGAGGACCACTTGCACTTGGTCGAATTTTCCTACAACAATAGCTATCAGGCGAGCATTCAGATGGCTCCCTATGAGGCATTGTATGGTAGGAAATATCGTTCCCCAGTATGCTGGAGCGATATAGGCGAGAGGCCGATTCTAGGACCAGAGTTGATCGTCCATACAGTGGAGAAGGTGAAGAAGATCCAGGGGCATCTACGAGCAGCACAGGACAAGCAGAAGCATTGGACTAATGTGCATCGACGACCCTTAGAGTTCCAGGTGGGAGAACATGTGTTCCTGAAGATTTCTCCTACCAGAGGAACTATCAGATTTGGAGGCAGAGGGAAGCTGAGTCCGAGGTACATCGGACCCTTCGATGTGCTAGAGCGCGTCGGAGAAGTTGCTTATAGATTGGCCTTGCCGCAGACACTGGAGGGAGTTCACGACGTCTTCCATGTATCTCAGCTGAGGAGATACATACCGGATCCGAGTCATGTGCTTGACCACTCGGAGATCACCGTTGGTCCAAGCTTGTCATACCAGGAGGAGCCGGTAGAGATCCTAGACCAAAGCGAGAAGGTACTGCGAGGCCAGACTATCCCTCTAGTTCGTGTCGCATGGAGGCATCATGCACCAGGTGAATCAACCTGGGAACGAGAGGACGATATTCGGCAACGTTTTCCCCATCTCTTCGAAGGCCTAGGTATGTGATAATATTTATTTCATTCAATAGTTTTGTTATATGTCTGTTTTAATTTCAAGGACGAAATGCTCTAAGGAGGGTATGTTGTAAACCCCCTCGACCAGAAATTAGGGTTAACTAATTTCATTAGTCTAATTAGGGTTAACCTAAATTAATTAAGATTTAATATATAGTATTATAATGCTTGTGCAATGATTGATTTTTTTAGGATACTACCTTACCTGTTGCCCTAAAACAAATTCCACGTATTTGACCTAGACACGTAAAACCATCATATTAAACCAGGAACAAACCCCGGATACCGATTTTTGTGCCAGATTTTAGACGCACAAAAGTCGTTACAAACGTCCGTGCACAAATTATTAAATTTGCGTAATTACGTTTGTTGTCCGTTCCAATCGAAATTGAGACCCCACCTCAACCAGTTTTGACCAACCCAGATCACGATAATATTGTACACTGAGCCTACTACACCAATGACCCTTGTCCAACCAAATTTAGACTCCCGGATTTTAATTAAATTAAATTAGAAACACCGTTACATTAATTATGAATTAATTAATGTGGAGACCTAACCTAAATTAAAGTGGACCCAAATCCAACCTAAACCCACATCCACACCCACAAGCCTCATACAAAACACCAAACACCATCATAGACCAATGAGGAACACCAAACATGGTGTTTGGTCACATTAAATCCCTTATGCAAATTAATTGTGCAAATACCAAATTGTTAGGGGCCTAATTGCAAAATTGCAATGAGGTGTCCCCCTCTCATTGGCCCAAACCATCATGGAGAAAAGTATGGTCATGACCAATCATGAGCATTTAATTTCTCCCCCATTTCATGTCCTTACATCACCTTTAGGGGAACCCATCTTGACCCTACAAATTTGAATGGCCTATTCCTAGCCCTCCACTCATCTTGATGGACAACCCCACTCCCCAAAAATGGTTGTCCAGCCGGCCCTAATCCCTAGGCAGCCCCCCTCACTTTCTATCCTACATATACATGATATTTTTTACACATTAAATGAGAAAAACCCAAACCCTATTATTAAAACCCTAACTCCCACTCCCCACAGCCGATCCTAACCTACCCACCCCGAGCTCCACCACCGCCACCAGCCACCACCAGTCACCGCCACCCTAACTCGACCCCTTCGCCGGACCCTCCCCTATCCACGGCCACCGCCACCCGGCCACGACGCCGCCGGCAGCCACCCACAAACAGCCCCACACCGATCCTAGTCTCCCTGCCCGCACAGCTTAACCGACCACCCCTCAGCTTAGTGCACCGCCACCACCGCGTCTTCGACCGCCGTACTTGGCCGAGCCCTTCCCCGTCCAGTCCTCCACCACCCCGCCGAGTCTCAGCCGCCGCCGCCGCCGCCTCGAGGTGTAATCGGACCCGCAGCAAGGACCTATACCCAACTGCTGCTGCTGCCTGCGACCTCCCCGCGCGCTGCCGGAGCGCCGTCCGGCCACCCCCGCCGGCGACGACCGACCAACTCGACCCCCTCGACCTGTCGAGCAATAAGGTACAATATTTTATGTGTAATTATTAAGATTTATACATGTAATTTTAGTTGCAAGTTTATATATATGTGAATATCGTATAATCCGTATTTTAATACGTATACGATACTATTTACTATATTTTAGATATTTAACAGTATTTATATTAATTATATTCCTGTATAAATTCCATATAATATATTATAATCATTTTTTTATTTTTATTTAATTTATATTATGTATGTATGCATATAAGTATGTATGTATATATGTATGTATGTATGTATGTATGTAAGTATGTATGTATGTATGTTATTTTTAAAAAAATACAAAGAATGTTAAATATCTAATATCTATAATATTAAATATATTTTTGGAAATCAAGTATTATTTTTGTGTATATACAGTATTTCTATTTTTTGGTATATTTTGTATATAATATAAATATATAAGTACGTATTTTTATAAATAAAAAAATGTATGTATATACATAGTATATATATACATGAGTTTAAATACCCTATTTTTATTTGAATACCTAATATGTATATTTTGAATACCTAATATGTATATATATTAATATATATGTATATAAATGTATATATTTCAAGTTATCATACTATATATGAATATGTATAAATAAATAATGTTATGGATATTATCTATTATATACATATATATGTATTTATTGAATATAACATAATTACCAGTATATTGCTAAATAATACATAAATATTATTTTTGTACTAATAAACAAATATATTTAAATATGTTTTAGTGTATATATAAATAATAGTGTTAGCTATATATACATACAGCCCCGACCCCGTGTCAGCTGTAGATACAAACCGTGTGTCTTAGTCGTGCTATTGTAGCGACTAATTTGGGTCATTACTATATCCTATATAGGATTTCTGGACACTACTGCCGAGGCATCAGGAGCAGGGCTTTGGATTTCGTAGCTACCCGGGGCAGGCAAGTATACCTTGCTGGATTACTGCTTTAAATTTAAATGTTAAATATTTCAAATATACATAAACTGTGCGCGTCCGAGATTGACTCGGGTGCAGTCGACATTGCGTCGATGAGTAGTGTACTTGACCTAGTTGCTAGTTGACTCACCCACTGCTGCGAGGATATTCTGATATCCTCCTAGACCATGGCACTATACACGTACCACGATGGTACATTCATATTGGGATGCGGGTCCGCGTACCCGATTCGCTATCGGTACGTATGACGTGCATCACGGACTAGCATGTATTCTAGAGTAACATAGTTAGTTGAGACTTGGCATCTAGATACGGTACACTCACGTCGTATATTCGACTTGCGTATCAACATTTGGGCGAAAAGGACAACTGATAAACGTATGGGATACCCCCACTGGACTCCGTGGTATCCAGAGGAACCACAGACCCGGTGACTCCCTATATTCAGACACCGCGCTCTACGGAGTGTTACGGACGTATATACATTACAGATACCACGTCCCTTAGAGTGTGGACGTTATATATATACAGATACCTCATTCTTCGGAATAATGGACGTTGCAGATACCACACTCTAGAGGACGTTGGACGTTATGCCTACACCTACTTATACGTTCCTAGGTTGTCCTTACATTGCATTCACTTAGATGGTTAGCACACCCCTCCTTACTTTTATTTCAGTATTATATCTAGCATGCATATTGTATCTTGTTACGTCCCTCTGAGGACCTGGTTATCTTCCAGATCTGGACGAGGCCTATTATCCCACAGTTTATGGGCCAGGTGTGGAGACGAGGTTTGTCCTCGACGAGGAGCTAGAGGTACTTCCATCAGAGTATCCCTGATCAGGCCTTTCGCCTATGCCTGGAGCTCCTTACCTAGTTAGATGTTGTTCCAGTCTCTCCTTATCTGTACTTTCATTTCAGACATTCAGTACTTTATTTCAGTCTTTCAGTACATTGTAGTGGGTTTGTTCCCACCAGACTTATTTCAGTTGTACTATGTCATTTGTCTATGTCCTTATATTCCAGTCCTTCTTTCAGTATTATACTTGTTGTTTGTGGATGAGATTAGACATTGACTGTTGTTGATTAGACTTGTTAGATTTAGGACAGCGTAGCACGCTTCGCCAGGATCCATTAAATTGGGATATCCTCGGAGACGTGTCAGCTGGCCAATGCCACGTGGCCTGGTTCCATAATATTTTGGGACCGGGGCATGACAGAAGTAAAATAAAATACAACACAAGTCTAAAAGTAAATAATCTAACCCAAAAAATATCCATGTCTCAACAAAGTATGCCGGAGACAAATCCGGTACCAAATAAACTACTGAAAGAAACTAACTAGATAACTAGTGATTCTGGCTAGACCTCCCGGAATCACAACTGAACTACCAAGTCCAAGTTTGCAGCTACTCTCTAAGTGGTCCATAAAATGTCGGACACCGGTCCTCTAAGGCATAGTCTGAAAAAATATTTCCAGTCAGGAAGGAGCAAAGTACATTTCTAATAGCAGTTCTATATCAATAATATAAACTATGTAGCAGTATATAGATAAAAATATACAAGATGCATGTACATGTATGAGAGATATACAATAAAGGAAATACTGGAAATACTGTAAGTAAATGCGAGAAGGAACAATATGTCAATGAGCAAGAATACTATGACTAAGTGTGTGAGTACTAGCTTAACATGTGATCGGCTTGGAAACTTGTAGAGAAATAATGGCCTGGCTAGTCATACGTGCGGTGTATGACCAACACTAACATGTGAACAAGACTTGTACATGAAGGGTATGATCACATATCTATACTAAAATACTCCCCACCCCCGACTGGTATAGTACATCCAACCATGGTACGCTATGGCACGGGATTCTCTAGGAAGGTAGCAAGTCTCCCTGGAAATCAGTGTCTGTACATGCACAAGATAACAATGAAACAAGACTTGTACAAGCTACACCATGAACAAGGAATAATATCTCATGACGAGATCCGGGTATACCAATCCGTGTAACCATTGTGTCAAGAATATGGATATTTATACTAGATACAATGAACATAGGGAATATCATAAATAAGAACTTATCAGAGAATGTACTCGCCTTGGGTCCTTAGCTGGTAATACCAATGTCCTGTCCCAGAGTATCGTCTGGATGATCCAACAGTCCTATAGACATATCATAAAACAATACAATATTGCATCAGACATTAAACTAACACACAAACATAATACGTTGAACTCAAGGGCTATGCCAGGTATGGCACTGGTCAACTAGGGTCCGTGTGCGTCAAGTTGCACGGGCGTCACATCTGTGATTGCTGTGCAAGACAGACGGTCAAAATGATACGGGGCTTGCCAGTACGTCAGTGTACATGTGGCAGTCTGCTAACAGTTCATAGGGTCATAGGTCATGTGTAGTTACGGGGTATCCGTATTTACACTCGGTTACCTAGTAGAGAGATATATATATAAATATACATTTATACTCAGAATATATATATACCAATTTAAATACGTACATAATATATATAAGTGTATATACACTAATAGAATTATATAACATATATATATATATATTTAAAATATACATACCATATTTTATATATACAACCAATATTTATACGTATACAAGAAATATATATATATATATATATATACTGAATATATATATATATATATATATATTTATATATACCAATTTAATACATATACTAAATACGTATATATGTACATATATATATATATATATATATATATATATATATATATATATATATATATATATATATATATACCAATTTAAATATATATATATTATGCTACAATTATATATATACCAAAATACGTTTTTATTAAACTTATACTATATACATATATATATATATATATGTATATATATACCAAAATAATACTTATATTATATACAGGTATATTTATACCAATACAAACATTATATCATATATATATATGGATATATTAATATATATATATATATATATATATATATATATATATATATATATATATATATATATATATATATATATATATATATATTGAATACATATATATATAAATAGAGAAATACAATATATATGTTTATGTATATTCGTATACATGTACGAATCCCACCAATATTACATACATACTTGCATACATACATACACATATACACAAGTACACACGTACACACGTACGCAAGGGGAGAAATCGTACCTGAGCGCGTCTACGACTACAACGAAGATGACGACGATGACGAGGCTGTGTGGGGCTACTCGGGGTGGCTGCTGTCGTCTGGAAACGGGGAACGTCAGAGTTGGGTGATAGATCTGGTGGTAGTGGTGTTAGCTCTGATGGTGATGGTGGTGCTACTGCTTCGGGTTGGCCGCAGGGGGAGAAGCTGGCCGGAGAAGGAGGTTGGTTCGTCGGCAGGAACGGCTCGGACGGGGTGAGGCGGAGTGTGCCGGAGCAATGGGGTCGGGGGAAGGTATCGTGTGGGGTAGAGTATGGGTGGTCACTGGTCGGCCGGGCTTCAGGCGGGGGAGGAGGAGTTCGGGAAGGAGGTCACGGTGCCGATGGTGATGTGATGGCTAAACTGGTGATGTGGCTCGCGGTGGTGGTGTCACTACCACATTTCCAGATTAGGACATTATTATAAATTGCCATGTTTAAATTATTGTGTAATAATATGTGTGATGAGTTTTATTAAATAATTATAGGATATTCTTAATGCATAGGTTTTACGTTAACCCTAAAAACCCATTAGGTTTAACCTTTGTGACTAAACCCTAATTGGCATTTTTAGTTTTAGATTCAAAACCCTAGAAATGACTAAACCCTAATTAATTTAAGTTCTTCATGACTGAACATGAACAGCTAATTAAACCTTGGCATTTGAAACCCTAACCCTAGTCCTATATTATGAGGGGAAGCCTCCCTCAAGCTTCTTCATTCATGAAGAAAGCCCTAAATCTAGCCTCCATTAGAAAAACCCTTCCTTCCCCATAAAATTTAGAAATTTCAACCCTAGAAATCCATTTCCACCTCCATCAAAAGGAATCTAGGAGCTTGGACAAAAGAAGGCTTGAAGAAAGATGACCTACATTGGAAAACCATCTCCCAATAGGTGATGATCCGAATTTAAACCCATTTTAATTCTGTTTTTCATTATTGTTTGGCCATTAGGAGCCCACCATTTGGTTTAGGTTTCGTATTTGGGGTTTCAGGAAGACCTAGGTGGATCTAGGGTTTTGGTGTTCATACGTTTGTTTTTCCCCAATTTTATGAACCCTAATCCTAGTGGTTTGCTTTTAGACATGAATACATCTCCTACCTTTGGTATTGGTCTCGATTTAGGGTTTGGATTTGGGTGTTTTGGAGTTCTCAATGTGAAATCTATTTTCTGTACAACATGTGTTTGATGAAATGATTACTAGGGGAATAGCTATCTAATCTATTCAATATCACCTATTTTGATGTATGATATATATATATATATATATATATATATATATTTATGCACACGTATATAGTTGTGTTGTTTGATTTGGAGAGTACTGTGCAGTCGGGTTTTGAGATGTACAGTCTGTATGTGTGTTTTGGGGTTTCTATACACATTCGAGTTCTGGAGTTCACAGTGTGTATGTGTGTATATGTGCATTGGAGTGTAGAGTCGGGTCCCAGGTTTTATGTATCAGCAATTAGGGTTTTGGATTTGACTGTAGGAGAGCAGTGGTTGTGTTCTTCTCAGTTCAGTGAGTACAGTGTAGGAAATGGTTGTGCTTGGGTGTCTGATACTAGGTATTAGTGATTGGGATACACGGATGTCAGTATCAGTCCAGGGATTAGGGGTGTTAGAAGCCAGATCAGGGACCGTGCAGTTCGAAGTTGAACTGTGGCTAGCTGTTTTGTGTATCAGGGTTAGCCATGCCTATGTAAACCATAGGTTTGTCTCAGTATTGACACTATGGTTAAGGTATCAATAGGTTTGTGGGTGTTTTGTATAAGTGTGAGATAGCTATATTAGCTGTGTTAGCTGAGTTTTGTGTATCAGACATTGGGGTTTTGATTAGGGGATCCTGTTGAACAGTTTGGTGTGTATGTGTGTGTGTGTGTGTGTGTTCCTGTGAGTCATGTGTGATTGGGTATCAATGAAATAGTTTTCTCTAGAGTATCAGTATTAAGAGTTCAGTAAAGATTGGGTTCCTCACAGGTAGTAGAGTATTTGTCAAGTTCAAATGTTAGTCACAGTTTTGACACTGTGGGTTAGTATCTATTTTGTGTATCAGTTTTGACACTATGGTTAGTGTATCAGTAGGACTGTGTTCAATGCCAGTTTATCAGTGAGTATAGCTGGGGTCTGCACACAAACATGTGTGTGGTTTTGAGACATATTGGTATAGAGAGTAAGGGGTGTCAGTTCGCCTGTGAGTTTATATATGTATACATAGGTGTGGACTTTATGTGTAGCAATTTTATAGTTGTGTGCTAGGTAGTGTATCTGATACTTTTAAGTATCAGGGACACTAGAGTGGAGAATAACAGGGAGGAATAGCAGCAGGTTATGAGTGTAGTGTAGTTGTTCTATATGTGGTCTTGTGTACACCTATAAATGTATTAGTTAATTGGTCAGTGTCAGGGGTCTCTTTATGTGGGTATCAATATCTCTTTGTGTTGCTTCCTAAGTTTAGATGTGTTTGTGTAGGATTAGATGGAGGTAAGAACAGTCCCAATCCTTGGGGTAACTGTAGTACTGAGCAAGGACATTAGCAGCTTTAGGCAGTGAGGTTTAGAGAAGCAATTGGTGCAGAAAACCTTGCTGATCTACAGCAAGGATGAATGCCAGTAGAGTGATGCAAATCGAGCTTGCATTGTTCCTGCAAGTTGAATAATGGAACCTAGGAGCAACATGTAGTGGGGGTGTGTTAGTAGGGACTGAAATCCATGGGTTTGAGCGTTAGTATTAGTTAAGTTGGAGTGTGTGGTATTTTCTGACACTTGGGTACATGTGAATGTTGTTAGTTGAGTTAAGGTGGATACTTTAGCTAGCAGTTAGTGTTAGATGTGGTCACTTGACAATAGTATATCAGTGGACATGGTCACCCTTAGTTTCAGTTACTGATACATGGTATCAGAGAGGGATTGAAGTATTAATTAAGAGAGTATTGATACTTGAGTTGTCAGTTAGACATTAAAGGATACTAGTATCAGTCTTAGGGTATTTGTGTGCAGTGACTCCAGGTTTGAGTGAACTGAGTACTGCACATTGGTGCTTGGGATAACTAAGGGTATGGGTTAGTGTATTTCTGAGGCAATAACAGTAACATATGCCAGAGGGTAGATACCAAATGTATTAGGTGTTACTCTTCAGTCATATAACAGTGTACAGTACAGGGTTGTTGGGAACTCAAGTAGCAGTTAAGGTAATTGGGATTAGTAGCCAATATTGATGCAAGGTATATGTTAAGGGTTATATTAAGATACAAACTAGAATTTATATATATAGGAGTTGTTATATACAAATAATATATAGTATATAATAGTAGCTAGTATTATACTAGATACCTTAGTATGATATAGAATTTGACTAGTGGACCTAGCTAACCAAGTCTAGACTTAGATATGACCTAGAAATATCATTTATTGGTTAGTTATTCATGCCCACCTATTATTTCACCCAATTGACATTGATATCTTATATATAGGTTCTTGTGACTCCATTTTGGACATCGATCCTTACTCATCGCTCAGGACCACAGGCGAGTACATTCTCTGACAGTTTTTATTTTTATTGATTAATTCTATAATTCCAGTTGTATACTATACTTGACTCTGGCACTGTGGATACACTGGTTAGCACCCTAGATACCCGTCATGAGGAGTCGTGATTGGAATCCATCGTGCTAGCTGGGGATGGAGAAATATTAGTAGATTATGTGATCATACCCAACTCTACATGCATCATAGCTCACCCTACATCTCACATCGGGTGCGGCCTGACCATTAAATGCCTCATAGCTGTTATATATGATTAGTCAGACCATTACTTGCATCATAGCTAACCAGATGGTTAGCCTGACCTACATGAATCATAGCTAATCATATGTAACCAGCCTGATCTTGTCCCAAGCCGATCACATAATAAACTGATATTTCAAACACTTAGCCAGATGTTTATTCTTTATTTCAGATTACTTGTTCTAGCATCCATTGATATATTTATTCATTGCTAGATGATCAATTGCTCATTTCATATTCTCTAGTACTTTACATTTCCAGTATTTATTTCATCTTGTATTCCTTACATTGTTTTATAGTTTTTGTCAACATAAATGAAACTGCTGTTTAGTGTTTGTGCTTCGCTGCAATCCTGATTGGATAATATTTTCAGAGGACTGGGAGGATTTCTGCCCTACCCACTACGGCCCGGGAGCAGAGGGTGATTTCATACCAGAAATTCTAGAGGAGTTACCCATCTTAGAGGAGATTCTACCTACAGGCACTTAGATTGTCCTATTTTATGTATTATTGTATTAGACTGAGATTTGGGTTATATTATTGTTGTGACTTTTGGGTGGACATCTAGACTCTAGATTTATGATGTATTTATATTTGTGTTGACTTATGATAGAACTTTTATCCTTATTTCTCATCGTGCCAATTACTTTCATATAGCCTTGTGATTGAGTATATTATTAAACTATGGATTCATATATTATCATTGTCCTCCTTATGGAGTTGAGACCATTGACAGGATGAGTTATGTTTGAGACCTAGACAACGTTCTACCGCCGATGCTGCGGCGTAGGCTGGACGTACCCACGGCTCATGCCCAATTTCCGGGTGCGGTTAATGACACATTTTTAGTGGTGGCCCATGCAGGTCTAGAGTCGCATTTAGAGCGATATCGTAGTGGTGCTCGCTTAGAGTATTGCTACGAACCTGTTTTAGGAAATAGGATTAGGCCGAGGATATGCTCAATCATAATTAGGAAATTTTTGATTCTTATAATGCTACTCTTAATGATTATTTCCTTTAGAATTTTTTCTGTCCTTCCTTGATGATATCGTGTCTATTACCTTAATTGATTCTTTCAATCAGTCTTCAGGATACCGCCGAAGACCAGGTCCTTGAGACTCGGAGCAGCAGCTTCAGAGAGGTCTACCACCTCTCGCCCTGTTGGACAGACACCCGCATCACCTCCTTCATCTCCTGTGCACGTGGGAGTATATGTACTGTTCGGGGGTCCTCCTCCCCCACCTGTTCAGAGGGTTCCTACAGCTGTGACAGAGCCTCTTCCACCACCACCGACTCTGTTTTCGGGAGGTGTGCCCATTGATGGGGCACAGATGTTCGTGCTGATCCAGGGCATGGTTGATGCCCAGAGGACGTCAACAGAGGCCCAGAGGGTGCAGGCGGAGGCGCACCAGGACCAGATCGAGATGATGAGGGTGAGCATAGAGAATGCTCATCAGGTGGCTCTCAAGGTTGTGGAGAGAGTCGCCCAGCAGCAGCATCCTGGCCTGTACCACCAGAGGCCGGGCACCATTGTGGACTTCAAGAGGATGATGCCTCTGGAGTTCAAAGGTACTGAGGGGATACTCTACGTCGACGATTGGCTAGAGTATATAGAGAGAAACTTGCGCTTGGTACAGCTTCTGGTGGCACTTCAGATCGAGGTCGCCGGCAGCCAGATGTTCGACATCGCCCTG
Source organism: Iris macrosiphon (assembly GCA_036927795.1). Classification (NCBI taxonomy): domain Eukaryota; kingdom Viridiplantae; phylum Streptophyta; class Magnoliopsida; order Asparagales; family Iridaceae; genus Iris; species Iris macrosiphon. Next base: position 124,432,408 of record JAYESA010000009.1, on the reverse strand, counting down.
ACGTGGTTTCAGACTGAGCCGAGACTCCTTGTAGGGGGACACACTTGGGAGGCCTTCAGAAAGCTCTTCAAGGAGAAGTTCTTTCCTGATGTTGCCTTGGGAGCCTTGGAGAGTCAGTTCCATGACTTGGTCCAAGGGAGCATGTCCGTTGATGAGTATGTCGCAGAGTTTTGCCGCCTGAGCCGTTTCGCGCCATCGATGATTAGAGATCCAGGAGATAGGGCCCGAAAGTTCAGAAATGGGCTGGCAAGGGAGATCAAGTCTCGCACATTGGGATGTCGTACTTCTACCTTCGAGGGCATATTGATGGATGCCCAGATAGCCGAGGATGACTTAGACCTCAGGCCCAAGAGGGGACGCGACACTACAGGAGGAGCAAATAGTGGTGCAGGACCGGGCAAGCGTCCACACTTCCAGCAGCAGCAGAGGCCATATCAGCAGCAGCATCAGCAACACCAGGCACCAGCCCGAGGACAGGTCCAGCACCAGCAGAGACAGATTCAGCCCGCCATCCAGTGTGCGTACTACGAGAAGGCAGGACACACTAGAGAGATCTGCAGGAAGAGGTTGGGCACATATTTGTCCTGCGGATCGATAGCACATCAGCTGAGGGATTGCCCTGCCATCCAGACTCGTCCAGGCCAGGGTGGAGCAGCCGCCCAGAGGGGACCAGCCAGGGTACCTACCATACCAGGAGGCCAACAGAGGGGACCTCAACTTCCACCGCAACAGCAGAGGTTTGCTCAGCACCAGCAGCAGAGAGGTGCACCCCAGGGGCGAGCATACGCCATGGAAGTCGAGGAGGTCTAGCCAGCAGGAGACTTGATTACAGGTTCCGTTCTTCTCGATTGCATTCCAACATTTATATTATTTGACTCTGGTGCTTCCCATAGTTTCGTGTCTGTATCTTATGCTCTTCAATATCATTTAGAGACAGAACCATTAGCTAGGACTTGCAAGATCAAGACTGGCGGAGGTATTATTCTAGTCCATGATTATTGTAAGGACCGGAGAGTGTCAGTGGGAGGTCGAGAGTTGAGTGTGTGCTTACTCGTCATGCCATTTCCGGGATACGATATTATACTCGGAATGGACTGGTTAAGTAGGCACCATGCTACTATAGATTATCGTGGAGGCAGAGTGTTATTTCGACCACCAGGAGAGCGGCAGTTCGAGGTCCCCAGAGGAGCAGTGAAGCAGAGCAGGAGCACATTTTGCAGAGCCAGGATGGAAGAAGAGGAGTTGCCACATCCTCTGATAGCGGAATTCCTGGATGTATTTCCAAAGGAGTTGCCAGGCTTGCCGCCAGACAGAGATGTTGAATTCTCTATAGACTTGGTGCCAGAAGCGGAGCCCATTTCAGAATATGTCTATAGAGTCAACATCAGCGAGCTGGCAGAACTGAAGAAGCAAGTTGAGGAGCTGCAGGACAAAGGCTTCATCAAATCCAGTTTATCACCATAGGGAGCTCCGGTTTTGTTCGTACCAAAGAAGGACGGCACAGTGCGCATGTGCATCGATTATAGAGCTTTGAACAACCTCACTATCAAGAACAAATACCCGCTGTCGAGGATAGATGATCTTTTCGATCAGTTGAGCGGGGCGAAGGTGTTTTCAAAGATAGATTTGAGGTCAGGCTATCACCAGGTGAAGGTGAAGAGAGAAGACACACCAAAGACAGCCTTTTGGACCAGATATGGCCAGTTTGAGTTCATGGTAATGCCATTTGGTTTAACCAATGCACCGGTAGTATTCATGAACCTGATGAACAAGGTGTTCCACCAGTACCTTGACAAGTTTGTGGTGGTATTCATCGACGATATTCTTGTGTATTCCAAGACCCCGGAGGAGCACGAAGAGCACCTGAGGTTGGTCTTAGAGACTCTCAGGAGAGAGAAGCTGTACGGGAAACTCTCAAAGTACAAATTCTTTCTTGACAAGGTTGAATTTCTTGGGCATGTGGTGACGGGTGGCGGAATCTCGGTTAACCCGAAGAAGATCGAGGTAGTGGAGTCGTGGGCTACCCCCAGTTCGGTAGCTGAGATCAGAAGTTTTCTCGGGCTAGCAGGATACTACAGGAGGTTTGTACAAGACTTCTCCAGGATTATAGCGTCGATGACCAGGCTGACCAGGAAGGATGTAGATTTTGTCTAGACAGAGGATTGCCAGGCCGCATTTGATGAGCTGAAGAAGGGATTGACGACAGCTCCAGTTTTGATGTTGCCAGCGGGGACTGGTGGATTCACTATCTATAGTGATGCTTCAGGGAAGGGTTTGGATTGCGTTCTTCAGCAGCACGAGAAGGTAATTGCTTATGCTTCCAGGCAATTATGCCCTCATGAAAAGAACAACCCCACCCACGATTTGGAGTTGGCAGCGGTTATCTTCGCTCTAAAGCTGTGGAAACATTACCTGTATGGAGAGCGTGTGAAGATCTTCACGGACCACAAGAGCTTGAAGTACGTGTTCACACAGAAGGAGCTGAACATGAGGCAGAGGAGGTGGTTGGAGTTGATAAAAGACTTCGATATCTTATTGCAGTACCACCCAGGAAAGGCCAACGTAGTCGCCGATGCCTTGAGCAGGTATCCGATGGCTATATACTTGACGACGGATAGACATTTGTTGGCTGATCTGGAAAGCTTGGGAATTGAGGTGCTAGTTCCCGGTATTGAGATTCAGATGTGGGGATTGCAGATATAGTCCGAGCTGATGGACAGAATCAGAGCTGCGCAGTATGATAATGAGGCTCTGAGGAGTATCAGGGCACAGGTTCGGACCGGATTGTCAGACGACTTTACTATCGCATATGATGGGTCTTTACGGCACGGCACGAGGATGTGTATGCCGAGTGGGGAGCTGCGCGAGGTGGTTTTGCAGGAGGCACATCGCTCTCAGTACTCGATGCATCCCGGTGCCAACAAGATGTATCGGGACTTTAGGGAGCACGTATGGTGGTATGGAATGAAGCGCGAGGTAGCACGCTCTGTATCCCGGTGTCTAATATGCCAGTAGGTAAAGACGGATCGGCAGAGGCCAGGTGGATTGCTATAACCTTTACCTATCCCAGAGTGGAAGTGGGAGCACGTGACCATGGATTTCATTTCAGGTCTTTCGCGTTCTCCAGGAGGGAAGGACGCGATTTGGGTCATCGTGGATAGGTTGACCAAATCATCCCACTTCTTACCTTTCAAGGTGGGCACGTCGACAAAGAGGCTAGCAGAGATGTACGTGCGACAGATTGTCAGACTTCATGGAGTTCCTGTGAGCATCGTCTCGGATCAGGATAGTCGTTTTACTTCCCACTTCTGGAGGAGTCTACAGGCTAGCTTGGGTACTCAGCTCAAGTTCAGTATCGCATACCACCCCCAGACAGATGGGCAGTATGAAAGGACTATTCAGACTCTCGAGGATATGCTACGCACTTGCGTTCTAGATCTCGGAGGTTCTTGGGAGGATTATCTACACCTGGTAGAGTTTGCTTACAATAACAGCTACCAGGCCAGCATCGAGATATAGCTGTTCGAGGCTCTTTATGGACGAAGGTGTCGTACACCGTTATCTTGGGATGCCGTTGGAGAGAGAGCCTTTCTAGGACCAGAAATGGTCGCGGATACAGCATAAAAAGTAAAACTCATCAGAGACAGACTGCGGGTGGCACAAGACAGACAGCGACATTGGGCCGACAGCCACCGTAGACCCTTTGAGTTTCAGGTATAGATTATTATTTTCTGGCTTGTGATTGTTTTATTTTGGACTGTGTTGTGACTATTTTGTTCTAGGTTGGCGATCTAGTATTCCTACGGATTTCTCCGACGCAAGGCACGATTCGTTTTGGTGGAGGCGGAAAGCTTAGTCCACGCTACATCGGACCCTTCGATATTCTTGCGAGGTTCGATGCAGTGGCATATAGACTAGACTTGCCACCTGCACTAGAGGGAGTACATGACGTGTTTCATGTGTCACAGCTGAGGCGGTACATGGCAGACCCTAGTCACGTACTAGATCACTCGGAGATCGAGGTTGGTCCGACTCTCAGCTACCCTGAGCAGCCCGTAGAGATCTTGGATCGCAGAGAGAAGGTGTTGCGGAACCAGACTATTCCTTTGGTTCGTGTTGCATGGAGACATCACTCTCCAGGGGAGTCGACCTGGGAGAGAGAGGACGAAATACGCGAGCAATACCCGTATCTCTTCGAGACCTGATATATAATTCCTTATCTGTTTTCGTTCTTGTTCTAGTTCAATCCAATTTCGAGGACGAAATTTTTTTTAGGAGGGTAGACTTGTCACTACCATATTTTCAGATTATGACATTATTGTAAATTGCCATATTTAAATTATTGTGTAATAATATGTGTGATGAGTTTTATTAAATAATTATAGGATATTCTTAATGCATAGGTTTTACGTTAACCCTAAAAACCCATTAGGTCTAACCTTTGTGACTAAACCCTAATTGGCATTTTTAGTTTTAGATTCAAAACCCTAGAAATGACTAAACCCTAATTAATTTAAGTTCTTCATGACTAAACATGAAGGGCTAATTAAACCTTGTCATTTGAAACCCTAACCCTAGTCCTATATAATGAGGGGAAGCCTCCCTCAAGCCTCTTCATTCATGAAAAAAGCCCTAAACCTAGCCTCCATTAGAAAACCCTTCCTTCCCCATAAATTTCAGAAATTTCAACCCTAGAAATCCATTTCCTCCTCCATCAAAAGGAATCTAGGAGCTTGGACCAAGAAGGCTTGAAGAAAGATGACCTACATTGGGAAACTATCTCCCAATAGGTGAGGATCCGAATTTAAACCCATTTTAATTCTGTTTTTCATTATTGTTTGGCCATTAGGAGCCCACCATTTGGTTTAGGTTTCGTATTTGGGGTTTCTCCATGAAGACCTAGGTGGATCTAGGGTTTTGGTGTTCATACGTTTGTTTTTCCCCAATTTTATGAACCCTAATCCTAGGGATTTGCTTTTAGACAGGATTACATCTCCTACCTATGGTAATGGTCTCGATTTAGGGTTTGGATTTGGGTGTTTTGGAGTTCTCAATATGAAATCTGTTTTCTGCACAACATGTGTTTGATGAAATGATTACTAGGGGAATAGCTATCTAATCTATTCAATATCACCTATTTTGATGCATGATATATATATATATATATATATATATATATATATATATATTTATTTATTTATGCATACGTATATAGTTGTGTTGTTTGATTTGGAGAGTACCGTGCAGTCGAGTTTTAAGATGACAGTGTGTATGTGTGTTTTGGGGTTTCTATGGACAGTCGGGTTCTGGAGTTCACAGTGTGTATGTGTGTATGTGTGTATGTGTGCATTGGAGTGTAGAGTCGGGTCCCAGGTTTTATCTATCAGCAATTAGGGTTTTAGATTTGACTGTAGGAGAGCAGTAGTTGTGTTCTTCTCAGTTCAGTGAGTGCAGTATAGAAAATAGTTGTGCTTGGGCGTCTGATACTAGGTATCAGTGATTGGGATACACTGATGTCAGTATCAGTCCAGGGATTAAGGGAGTTAGAAGCCAGATCAGGGACCATGCAGTTCGAAGTTGAACTATGGCTAGCTTTTTTGTGTATCAGGGTTAGCCATGCATGTGTAAACCATAGGTTTGTCTCAGTATTGACACTGTGGTTAAGGTATCAATAGGTTTGTGGGTGTTGTGTATCAGTGTGAGATAGCTGTATTAGCTGAGTTTTGTGTATCAGACATTGGGATTTTGATTAGGGGATCCTGTTGAACAGTTTGGTGTGTGTGTGTGTGTGCCTGTGAGGCATGTGTGATTGGGTATCAGTGAAATAGTTTTCTCTAGAGTATCAGTATTAAGAGTGCAGTGAAGATTGGGTTCCTCACAGGTAGTAGTGTATTTGTCAAGTTCAAATGTTAGTCTCAGTTTTGACACTGTGGGTTAGTATCTGTTTTGTGTATCAGTTTTGACACTGTGGTTATTGTATCAGTAGGACTGTGTTCAGTGCCAGTTTATCAGTGAGTATAGCTGGGGTCTGCACACAAACATGTGTGTGGTTTTGAGACATATTGGTATAGAGAGTAAGGGGTGTCAGTTCGCTTGTGAGTTTATATATGTATACATAGGTGTGGACTTTATGTGTAGCAGTTTTATAGTTGTGTGCTAGGTAGTGTATCTGATACTTTTAAGTATCAGTGACACTAGAGTGGAGAATAATAGGGAGGAATAGCAGCAGGTTATGAGTGTAGTGTAGTTGTTCTATATGTGGTCTTGTGTACACCGATAAGTGTATTAGTTAGTTGGTCATTGTCAGGGGTCTTTTTATGTGGGTATCAATATCTCTTTGTGTTTCTTCCTAAGTTTAGATGTGTTTATGTAGGATTAGATGGAGGGAACAACAGTCCCAATCCTTGGGGTAACTGTAGTACTGAGCAAGGACAGTTGCAGCTTTAGGCAGTGAGGTTTAGAGAAGCAATTGGTGCAGAAAACCTTGCTGATCTACAGTACGGATGAATGCCAGTAGAGTGATGCAAATCGAGCTTGCATTATTCATGCAAGTTGAATAATGGGACCTGGGAGCAGCATGCAGTGGGGGTGTGTTAGTAGGGACTGAAATCCATGGGTTTGAGCGTTAGTATTGGTTAAGTTGGAGTGTGTGGTATTTTCTGACACTTGGGTACATGTGAATGTTGTTAGTTGAGTTAAGGTGGATACTTTAGCTAGCAGTTAGTGTTAGATGTGGTCACTTAAAAATAGTATATCAGTGGACATGGTCACCCTTAGTTTCAGTAACTGATACCTGGTATCAGAGAGGGATTAAAGTATTAATTAAGAGAGTATTGATACTTGAGTTGTCAGTTAGACATTAAAGAATACAAGTATCAGTCTTAGGGTAGTTGTGTGCAGTGACTCCAGGTTTGAGTGAACTGAGTACTGCACATTGGTGCTTGGGATAACTAAGGGTATGGGTTAGTGTGTTTCTGAGGCAATAAAAGTAACATATTTAAGAGGGTAGATACCAAATGTATTAGGTGTTACTCTTCAGTCATATAACAGTGTACAGTACAGGGTTGTTGGGAACTCAAGTAGCAGTTAAGGTAATTGGGGTTAGTAGCCAATATTGATGCAAGGTATATGTTAAGGGTTGTATTAAGATACAAACTAGAATTTATATATATAGGAGTTGTTATATACAAATAATATATAGTATATAATAGTAGCTAGTATTATACTAGATACCTTAGTATGATATAGAATTTGACTAGTGGACCTAGCTAACCTAGTCTAGACTTAGATATAACCTAAAAATATCATTTATTGGTTAGTTATTCATGCCCACCTTTTATTTCACCCAATTGACATTGATATCTTATATATAGGTTCTTGTGACTCTATTTTGGACATCGATCCTCACTCATCGCTCAGGACCACATGCGAGTACATTCTCTGACAGTTTTCGTTTTTGTTGATTAATTCTATAATTCCAGTTGTATACTATACTTAACTCTGACACTGTGGATACACGGATTAGCACCCTAGATACCCGTCATGAGGAGTCGTGATTGGAATCCATCGTGCTAGCTGGGGATAGAGAAATATTAGTAGATTATGTGATCATACCCAACTCTACATGTATTATAGCTCACCCCACATCTCATGTCGGGTGCGGCCTAACTATTACATGCCTCATAGCTGTTATATATGATTAACCTGACCATTACTTGCATCATAGCTAACCAGATGGTTAGCCTGACCTACATGAATCATAGCTAATCATATGTAACCAGCCTGATCTTGTCCCAAGTTAATCACATAATAAACTGATATTTTAAACACTTAGCCAGATGTTTATTCTTTATTTCAGATTACTTGTTCTAGCATCCATTGATATATTTATTCATTGCTAGATGATCCATTGCTCATTTCATATTCTCTAGTACTCTACATTTCTAGTATTTATTTCATCTTGTATTCCTTATATTATTTTATAGTTTTTGTCAACATAGATGAAACTGCTGTTTAGTGTTTGTGCTTCGCTCTAATCCTGATTGGATAACATTTTCAGAGGACTTGGAGAATTTCTTCCCTACCCACTACGGCCCGGGAGCAGAGGGTGATTTCATACCAGAAATTCCAGAGGAGTTACCCATCTTAGAGGAGATTCTACCTACAGACACTTAGACTGTCCTATTTTATGTATTATTGTACTAGACTGAGATTTGGGTTATATTATTGTTGTGACTTTTGGGTGGACATCTAGACTCTAGATTTATGATGTATTTATATTTATGTTGACTTATGATAGAACTCTTATCCTTATTTCTCATCGTGCCAATTACTTTCATATAGCCTTGTGATTGAGTATATTATTAAACTGTGGATTTATATATTATCATTGTCCTCCTTATGGTGTTGAGTCCATTGACAGGATGAGTTATGTTTGAGACCTAGACAGCGTTCTACTGTCGATGCTGCGGCATAGGCTGGACGTACCCACGGCTTATGCCCAATTTTCGGGTGCGGGTCATGACATGTGGTGAACGGAGTAGGGGTGAACGGTGGTGCAGCGAGGGGGCTCCGGGGGAAGAGCTGGCCGGAGGGAATCAGCGGAAGGAAGGAATGCAGGGGGAGATAAAGGGTGGCAACGGACAGTGGAGGGGCCTGGTGGTGGAGGGCTGTGTGGTCGAGCGGGTGTCAGCTCGAGGTGGAGTCCAACTGAGGGAAATGGTGGTGGCCGGGGTATCTTGGCCGGACTGGGTGGAGCTCGGGGCTGATGCTGCCGGAGTAGGGGGACAGCAGCTGGGGAAGTGACAGTGGCCGAGGTGCTCGGCCGGGCTGAAGGTGGAGTGGGTCGAAGGAGAAGAGGAGGAAGCCGACGGAGGCTGAACCGGTGGCCGGAGATGGGCCGGAGCTGGGATGAACAGTGGCAGTCGGGAGTGGTTTTCCCGCTGTAGAAGCATAAAAAATACGCTGGGAAGAGCTACGCAGCCTCTTGATACAGAGCAGCGTAGACGGAGGCCTTCAGAGCCATCAAGCGTACAACAGAGCTTTCTCCGCTAAAATACAGTGTGAAGAATAAAGCTCAAAGGACCATCCACGTAAGTGCAGTGCGTCCAGTCCGCTCCAGCGTAAACAGAGTTCTTTATCGCCTCCATGGCGTAAAACTCATCCGCTCTCGAAGCAGCGTTATAGCGTACGAGGAACGCTTCGTTTTCCCCGAAATAAACCTGTCAAGTCACGCAGTAAATCTGACCTCTGACTCCTGACGAAAAGTGATGCACGGCTACCCAGACGACGGCTGGAAACGATGGCAGACCCCTCGGGACGCGCCCCACAGTATGATGGCGGATCTCTGTATTTAATGCAGAGGATTTGGTTAAAGCATCACCGAACTGTCGTTTACTGAAGTCCCCTCAGCATAAACCGCTCTTTTGCGTACAAGGGAATACGCTGCCCTGTTTTACACAGGCAAACATGAGCTGTTTTACGCTCCGTAACAGACAAACCGCCTGCCACGTCAAAAGCTGCACTTCGTACAAGACTCGAGGCACGTCTCCACGTCTAATTGCACAGAGGAGTGACAGTTTCTCCCAAAGGCACGTCTCTGCGACGGGTGCACAGAAGGGCTGCAGACCTTCAAAACATGCCTCCGCATTTAATGCATAAGATAGTGGCCAATCTCTGCAAAAGATTTGATTATATCTTCAAAAGCCATAATTCCGGCTAAGACGTCCACATCAGCACGGTACGCAGCGGCTTCTACGCTCATTCAGGACCTGTGCTCACGCGGCTTCTACGCCCATTCTAGCACGGTACGCAGCAGCTTCTACGCCCATTCAGGATCTGTGCTCATGCGGCTTCCATGCCCACTCAGTCTCTACGACCACTCAGTCTCTACGGCTACTCGGCTTCCATGCCTACTCGGCTTCTATGCTTGTTCGGCTTCTACGCCTACTCGGCTTCTATGCCTGTTCGGCTTCTATGCCTGCTCGGCTTCTATGCCTATTCGGCTTCTATGCCTACTCGGCTTCTATGCCATGGTGACAGACATTTGGCTTCTATGCCAACCTCTTCTACACAATGGATACCTACCTACGTGGCTTTTATACCGTGATCTTAGTAGCAATTGTACGCGTTGTGTCCCCTTAGTTGGACCCGCATCACCCGCTCATTCAAAAGATCATCTATACGTAGGCATTGGTTACTTTAACCGTTGTGTAAAAGGGTGCTGTACTTTCCACTCCTCGGTTGCTACACCGACGGAGTGGTCACTATCACCAAAACTCTATAAATAGAGACCCCTATCAATGGGGAACAAGGTCGATAATTTGGAAGATCGAACCAGAGGGAGAGATAAAGGAGAAAAAGAGAGAGAGAGAGAGAGAGAGAGCCCGGAGCTCAGGCAAAGAGCGGGGATCGACGACTTCGGCATCGTGCATCCACCCTCTCCTGCAACCTTCGAAGCTGCTACCTGTCTCCCACGGCACTTCTTCAACATCGCATGGTCCAAGGGCTAAAGTGATCGACCGCAGATCAGACACCTATAGCAATTTATACCCAGATTAAATAAATTGTACTCCCACATCCTCGTATAGGATTATATTGTACAAGTTTGTTTGTAAACCAAAGGGCGAGGGTTTCGCATAAACCCTGTCATTGAAATACACTTTCATTCTTTCGTTTAATACCACAAACAAGATAGCGACTCTGCTGGGGACATCTTTCTCTTCTGGCGAGGAAGTAATTGCTCAACGCGATGCGGTATCTGTAGGAACCGTGAAGAAGACACTGGTCGTCCACTTCGACCAGTCTTCCTACGAAGACATGCTTCGAACTGGGGGTAGCTCTCACTCTCTCTCCGTCCAAGACAACAGGAAGCTGCGTAAAGTGTGGATGCCCAAGACATCCTCTACCATTCCTGTGGACTCTCCGATCTCTCCGATCTCTCCGACCAATGAGGTGGTAGCGTCGCTCCCTCCGTGCTCTGCACGTAAAATTCAGTCTCCCGCTACGCGCGGTACAAACAAAACTTCGGGCAAAGCCTCAGTGCTGACCCAGAAGTATCCACTGCGCTCTATGCGTAGGAACCAGTCTCCCGCTACGCTCGGTATAGACAAAACTTCGGGCAAAGCCTCAGCGCTGACCCACAAGTATCCACTGCGCTCTACGCGTAGGAACCAGTCTCCTACTACACGCGGTACAGACAAAACTTCGGGCAAGGCCTCTGCGCTAACCCAGAAGTATCCACTACGCTTTACGCGTAGGAATCAGTCTCCCGCTACGCGCGGTATAGACAAGACTTCCGATGGTGCCTCAATGCCAAATCGGAAGAACAGATCATGCTCCACGCGCAAAACAACATCTGACCTCTACGGTAAACCAGATGAGCGCTGTGATCTCCGCAAGGGGAAGCGAGCAGGCGAATACTCAGCCTCTTGGCCTTTACGCCAGCAAGAGAACAATCTGCCTACCCTCCGGATTACGTTAGAAGCCGATGGCCGACTGAGGACCTCTTTAGCTTTACGCCAGTCTGAGCGAATCTCCAAATTACGCCAGGCGAAGTCCCACGACGTAAAGCAAGCTCAGGTTGCTACTCCTGACCTACGCGAATGCCTAATCCAGAAGCGTAAGGAGAGGAGACCTTCCAACATGTCTATTACGCCCCCTAGAGATCAATGTTGTAATAGTCATAAAATTATGATTGACTGCTGCTGTTCTAAAGCAAAACGGTCGATCTTCGACCGATTGAGCTACTCTCAGTCTTTCCCGGAAGAAGAGCACGCGTATGCATCCGTGAACATGGCTTCACGCATACCTAGAAGAAGGTCGAGCTCAAGACGTCATCCCTCTGGGCCTCCGAGCCAAAGAAGATTCGAAGACCTCCTCAGGGACACTGAAGCTGGGGTATTCCAAAACACCCGCGCAAGATCACAGCAACCAGCTCCGTACTCATCTGATTCCGACGCTGGGGGTCGCCAATCTCCCAGATCAGATGCTGAGAGTATAGAGTCGACTTCTGCAGCGACCTATACTTATCCTTCGACGGCGCCCAGAGAAATGGGAGCTTATGCCATCGAAGACGAACGCGAGAAAGCTTTGCCGTCAGGAGACGCGGAACAACGCATCACTGTGCTGGAGACGTCTCTGAAACAAATGCAATCCGTAATGGAGAACATGCACCAGATGATGCTAACTCAGCACGCAACTGCCATGGTTCAAGCATCGGTCCCGCCAACTCAAATACGTGTGGGGGTGGACTTGCCACAATCCAACCCAAGCCAAGAACCTGCTCTAGATCAAGAGTCAGCAGTTCCTCCGCTTCCAACGGAAAATCCGATGCAGGCAGTACGAGAGTTAAAATTTTCTTTTCAGGAGCTCAGTTTACGCCAAACTTCATGCTCGGTGGGAAGGTACGTATCTGCATCGATTATCGAGATCTGAATACGGCCTGCCCCAAGGATGAATTTCCCCTTCCCATCGCGGACATCATGATCGACAACACATGCGGTTTTGAACGCATGTCTTTCATGGACGGGTTCTCAGGATACAATCAGATCAAGATGCATCCTGAAGACGAGAAGCACACTGCCTTCCGTACCCCGTTGGGAGTGTATTGCTATACGGTCATGCCCTTCGGATTGAAGAACGCCGGGGCTACATACCAACGGGCTATGAGCAGCATATTCCATGAATATTTACACAAAATAGTAGAATATTACGTGGACGACATAGCCGTCAAGAGCCGCCTCAAGGATGATCACATTCAGGACCTAAGGACGGTATTCGAGTTAATGCGCCAACATCAACTCAAAATGAACCCTACGAAGTCCTTCCTGGGTGTATCTAGTGGCAAAATTCCTAGGATTTGTCATCACCGCCAAAGGCATCCAGGTGGACCCTGACAAAGTCCAGGCCATCGTAGAAATACGACCACCCCGCAATCTGAGGGAACTCCGGGGATTTCAAGGCCGTCTGGCTTATATCCGGAGGTTCATATCCAACCTCTCAGGAAGATGTCAGCCTTTTTCGTATCTCATGAAGAAAGGTGTATCCTTCGTATGGAACGAAACCTGTCAGCAAGCATTCGGGGATATCAAACGCTACCTCACCAGTCCGCTAGTTCTGGTGCCTCCCATCATGGGGAAACTATTCCTGTTGTACGTTCGAGCGATGGATCATTCTCTAGGAGCTCTTCTCGTACAGAAGAACGACGTGGGGCATGAGCAGGCTATCTACTACCACAGCAGGATGATGGTCGGAGCCGAACACCGGTATAACCCAGTAGAGAAAGAATGTCTGGCTCTGATGTTCGCTATCCAAAAGACGCGGCACTATGTCACCGGCCAGACTATTCATATCATCTCCAGGATCAACCCTCTTCGAGTACTGATGAGCAAGCCGAGTGTTCTCAATTCCCGACTCGCAACTTGGGCGATGCTGTTAACACCATATGACATGGTGTACATTCCGCAGAAGTCCATCAAAGGCCAAGCGCTGGCCGACTTCCTAGCTGCTCATCCGATCCCGAAGGCCTCCAAGTTATATGAAGACATTCCCGACGAAGTTGCAGAATACAATTCCGCAATGGAAAGTGACACATGGCAACTGTTCTTCGACGGTGCCTCCAGGACTGGTCCCTAGGGAAACGTGGTTTCAGGGGTAGGAATCGTCCTGGTCACTCCTGATAAACTCGTCATCTACTGGGCATATTCTCTTAATGAACCCTGCTCCAACAATGTGGCGGAATACAACACTCTGTTGATTGGGCTCCAAGTCGTTAGAGAGCTGGGGGTCGAATCCCTGGAAGCTTTCGGTGATTCTCTGCTTATCGTCAATCAAGTCAGAGGAATATATGAAGTCCGGAATCCAGACCTCATCCCCTATCACCAAGCGACGGTCGAGATAGCCATGACCTTCAAAGGGTTCTTCCTAGAGCATGTGCCTCGATCCCAGAATCAGGAAGCTGATGCCCTAGCCAGTCTAGCTGCGGATTTAGCCACTCCTATAAGAAGGCAGGATTCGGTAATCCTTCTTAACAGAGATTTATTCTGCGTGAAGAACAACCTTCACATAGAACGCAGCCACGCTGTGAACGCAGATCCCCCTGGAAGAGACTGGAGAAGTCCCTTCATAGATTTTGTCGCATACGGAATCTTGCCAGAGGACCCCAAAGAAGCAGTATCCGTCAAGAGACGATCATTACGCTTCTATTTTGATGCATCTTCACAATGCCTATATCGTCGGACCTACGACGGACTGCTATTAAGATGTCTCTCAGACGACGAAGCACAGCAAATTATTCGGGAAGCTCACGACGGCATATGTGGAGTGCATCATCCCGGTCCTAAGCTACAGGATCGTATCAGGAGAATGGGCTATTACTGGCCCACTATGATCACAGACGCGATCAACTACGCAAGACAATGTAGAGCCTGTCAAGTTCATACAGACTTCATACACCAACCGTCTGAATATCTACATCCTACGGTCGCATCCTGGCCCTTCGAAGCATGGGGTATGGATATCATTGGTCCCATTCACCCATCTTCCTCCAGAGGCCACCGGTTCATACTAGCCATCACGGATTACTTCTTCAAATGGGCAGAGGCGATCCCTCTGGCTGAGGTAAAGACGTCTGACGTAATCAGCTTCATCAAGCACCACGTCATTTATCGCTTTGGGATTCCCCGAAGGATAATCCATGACAATGGGCCTCAGTTCATCAGCCAAGCGTTTCATCGATTTTGCGATAAAAGTCGAATACATAATATTGCCTCTATGGCATATTATCCAGCTGCTAATGGTTTGGCGGAAGCTTTCAACAAGACCATTATCAAACTCCTGAAGAAGTTCGTCTCTTCAAACAAAAGAGACTGGAACGAGAAGCTGGGCGAATATCTCTGGGCATACCGCACAATGGTACGGACACCCACAGGTTGTACCCCCTTTTCACTGGTCTACGGGAGCGAGGCAGTTCTTTCCATCAAAATCCAGATCCCATCGCTCAGGATAGCCGTGACTAGTGAGCTGACTCGAGAAAAGAATGACCTGTTAAGGCTCCAAGAGCTAGAAGGATTAGACGAGAAACGCCTCCAAGCTCAACAGCGCATCGCACTCTACCAAGCACGCATTTCCAAAGCTTTCAATCATAAAGTAAAGGAAAGAGTGTTCAAAGTCGGTGAGCTAGTTCTAGCCGTAAGAAGGCCGATGATTCTTACCCACAGAAGTAAAGGCAAATTCCAGCCCAAGTGGGAAGGCCCTTATGTGATCGAGGCAACGTTCTCGAACGGCGCCTACAGGATAGCCCAGCCTAATGGAGACCTGTTAATGGCTCCTATCAAAGACAAATTCCTGAAAAGGTACTATGCTTAATCTCCCCTGCTCGGGTGGAATATAGCAAGGATCTCATATTCTGATAAAACTACTCCCAAAACAAAACTAGTTGGGTCATATCCTATCATGTCTGTACGACCTCTGAATAGATATGTCCTGCTAAGAAGTTTATCGAGAGTCTATCATGTCCATACTACCTCTGATATTACTCTCGTCTAAAAAACTGTCATTTACATTCCGAAATGACGGGTCCACAAAAGTCAGAAAAGAGTCGCCTTTATTTATTTCCAAAAAGGGAGGCAGAATTATATCTGGGCAAGCAAAAAGGGAAAGGATACATCATGATGGCGGGTTAGTCAGATTGTGAATCAGCCGCTCCAGCGCAACTATCCTCTCATTCCTAAGAACCAAGGCATCGGCGCGAGCCTGCTCCAGCCGTGCCTCGGGAGTGTTCGTAAAGGCCAGTTCAGCCCTTGCCCGAAGGCAGCCTGCTCGAGCAGCTTCTGCACGATCCAAATCCCGTCGCGCCGCGCTCAGTCGACCGGACGCTACGTCTAGACCTGCCAGCGACTGAGAAGCCCACTCCTCTGCCTGAGCGAGTTTCGCCTTCAGCTTGGATACCCTCGCTGCATTCCTTTCATGCTCGGAGCAACACCGCGTCTCCACGGCAAGAGCCTCTTCCACGACGGCTTTTCTCCTATCCATCTCCAGCTTATGCTTCTGGATAGAGTTGTCTAGGCTTTCCAGCTTTGTAGCAAGCCGCGCAGTCATGAGGTCGAACCGAGCCTGGACATCAGCATGGAGGCTGCCCCGAGTCAGCTGCAAATGTTCGTTAATGGGTTGCTCTAAACCATTAACCACCGCCTCCAGGGCGTCAGCTACCCCAGGATCGCCGAGCTCCCTGATGACCCCGATCGAAGCAAGAGAAGTCTTCTTCAGGCGCTCAAAATCCAGACTCTTCGCTAACACCATTGATACCATCATTTTCAAACCGGTGTAGAAGAGGCTGGTATGTTGCTCAGTCAACGCAACTAGATCCGACTGAACGCCGGGAGCAGCCACAATATCAGCAAGTTCCTCTCTAGGGATAATTGCAGACGAGGTAGCCACAACCGTCGCATCGACGTATGGCGCGACCGAAGAAGGTGCGGCAACGGCAGTCGAAGTCGTCGCCACACTCACAAGAGGCAAGGTCACGACGACGGGTTCATCCTCCTCTTGAGGTGACGAAACTACTCCGGGCGTACTAGCCCCCGAAGCCACTTCCTCCTAGAAGTTGAACGCCCCCGCATCATCGTCAGGAGCCCGAACGGAGCCAGAATGCGCTTCAACGCTATACTCCACGTGGGTGCTATCCCCTAAAAAGAGGACAAGAAAGTTAATATCAGTATGATGATAATCTTTCTAAAGGGAGACATAAAGACGACATTTACCCGGAGCCAACGGCATATACGACGCATCTGCAGTCGATGTAGCTAAGCCACGCCTTAACGACGCAATACGAACCGTCATGCCTGGAGAAGGAGGTGGGCCGACCGACATCGCCGAGAGTTCTGTCAAGCCTCCACCAAGACGCGGTCGAGGTTCATCAGCCGGAATCTCGCCAGACGTGCTCGCTGACACAATGGGAGTTTTACCCGCAGCTGGCCTCGGGGAAGATTCTTCCATCTCCTTCGGCCACACAGCAACCTCTAGCGAGGATTCCCCGACGCCGTCGGCCGGAACTGTAGAAGGTCCCTCTCTAAAAGACGAGGAACCTCCAGCCAAAGAATCATCCCTGATATGGGGAGAAGCAGGCTCACTCCCCGGAGCCTCAACACCAAGAATGCGGAGAGGACGAGCAACCGTCTCCTTCCTCCTCTTACGAAGAGAAACTTCCTTCGGAGCAGAAGCCCGTCGCTTCCCAGAAGAGACTACCAAAGCCCCCATAGGCAGGGGCACTTCACACCTCGGCACCGACACCAGAGGCTCATCCGGAGTACCAGACTCCTCACCCTCGTCCGAAGAAACTGAGGGGACGTCAACCCTTCCCCCAGGCTTGGGAGAAGGCACCCTGAAGCTTCCATGCGTGTCAAAATCACGATAGAAGGTGTTAATCGCCACGTAGAACTGGGCGTAAGAATAGAGAATGCGAAACTCCGTGGAGGTTGTAACGACCGACACAATGAAGGTTGCTCTCGTACAACCCATGATGAAATATCGCCACCCTCTAGCTCCATCAATGAGTCCGTCCCTGGACCTGAAGCTAGTAACGGCATTGTCCACGTGCAACTGATCGTACCCAAACTGCCTGGCGAACCGACTAGGCAAGTAGGGCTCGAAGAAGCAGTGATCTTCGCTCCTGTACAGCAGATGGGAGGGTCTAATACAGACCAACCGGTTAAAAGCTTCCGGAGAAAGGTCGGTCTTCTCTCCACCTGAATCCTTAAGCCGCACCCCTGATTGATTACGATGTACGTGGGGGACAATACTGAGGATCTTCCAGCCGTGGCTGAGGTTCAACACCAACCGACAGTCTAAGACTGTGCTCACATTCCAGGAGGAATCCTTGTAATTCAGCAAGAATATACCCCCCGAGCTGCTACCGGAGCCAGGAGACATCACCCGGGGATTGTGAAGAATTAACCATCCCATCAAATATAGGTATGGTAATTCCACCCTGGGAAAACTCTCACGCCGAGCTTCGTCGACAAGCAACCCATCAGTTATGGCTCTCAAGCCAGCCTGTATGCGGCACACCATGGCAGAAAGCAAGCCCAGTCTTGACCCAAACACCAGGCGCACTGTCGGCCACAGGATGTTCCGGTGAATACGGTCCGCGAATGCAGTACCAGGTACTACTACTCGACGCAGCCATATGGAGAGGAAACCAGCCAGCTGGGCTTCCTTAGACAGAGGCCTGCGATAGCGCCTCAAGTAACTACAGACCTTAGTGCCTTCAGGTTACTTTCCTACCCCCTCGACGAGAATCTGATCCGGAGCTTCAGCCTCCTCCATAAGAGTCTCCACGACCTGGGCACTAAGCACGCCCAAACAGTTCACGGGCTCATTCTTGCCCCCCGAGGCTTTCTCCGACCTGGCGGCCCTGGCTCGGTGGAAGAAGAGGTAAGACATCCACTTGGTGGTATGAGCCAAATCAGAAGGCTCGTTATAAAAAGTGGTGCACGCGAAGTATTGACACATCAGCTCCTGATATACTTCCGCCACCCGAGGGTCCAAATCCCCCAAATCCCGGTTGGTGGGAACATACTCTTCATATGGAGTATCCCCTATCGGCAGTCTCGAGACAACTGCCATCTCGTGGAGCGCCAATCCCAACTCCCCCAGTGGAGTGGCAAAGGTCCCAGTGAGCGGAATGTACTGCTCCATCAGCGCCAGGAACAAGTTAGGGTTCGGAGGCAACCCGACGCTCGTCGCACTCACAGCGGCATATAGTCCAATGCCCTCCAGCTCTCTCCGGAAGTGCTTCAAGGCCCATTCAACTAGGCATGTCCATCGGGAGTTTGTTGGGGCAATCCACCCATTGCACCGAGGATTCTCCTTGGGATATACCCCGCCTCGTCCCATGAAGTCATTGCAGAAGGTCTACAATTGGACCGGCTGGATCACCGAGCTGTCTTCACTCGGGACACTGCCCGGGCACAGTCCTCTGAACAACGTCACAACGCCAGAAGGGCGACTGACGAATGACCCCCGGTCAGCTCCTTTCAGATGAAAAATCTTCCCCGGTTTGTCGTGAAGATCAGGAGTCAGCGTCCACGACATCTGCCTGGGATGCGTCGCGTGGAAGAAAGCCGAGATGGGATAATCCCTCGGCATCGTTGGCAGGTACAAAACCAAATTCCCGGCAAGGAAAACCCAGGGCTCCCTCTTGGGCTTCGTCTGGGACTGCTTGTCGATCATGTCCCCAAAGAGGAAAGCCGACTTTATGTACTGCTCCCCGTCTACATATGTCAGGGGCTCCCCGTTGATCATGCTCAGCAGCATTCGCTCGCCCTGAGCCGATATCAAGATCCTCCTTCCTTCAGGGTACTGGGGCCCGGAGATAGAAAATGCCACGTGGGACAGATCCTCCAGGTAGTTCGAGTACAGCATTCCAGCAGCGGAGCCCATCACCTCGGCCAGTGGAGACTCACCCAAGTCAACTGCAAAAGTGCAAGAAAAATATGTCATTACAAGTCTTGCACGAACATACGGACCAAAGAAATGACAGTCTGTGCTCTACGCAGGATTGTGCAAATCTGGCTATTTTACGCCGGAGGTCCCCCCACAAGCGTAAAACTCAAATTTTACGATATACCCCAATTTTCAGTAGCCAGAGCTTTTATGCTCAGAACTACGAAAATGTGGAGTCTTTACGCTGGCACATTAGAAATGTGGGCGTAAAAGATGAAAACGTCTTCGTGCATCATCTTCCTCAAAAGAGGCTATCAGCACAGAAGACGACCTAGCGCGGTCACGTTCAACGTGTGCGAAGGATTTTTCGTCGTTTTTGTCACCCCGAAGGCTCTACCTCTAAGACCGGGTGCACTGCTCGTCGGCAGGACACTTCGCTCAGAAGGAAGTTTGCCTTGACCGACCGAAGACTCCCTCGCTGGGGCAGAAGAATGAGAAGAGGAACCTATACTATTTCCCTTAGCGGAGGGGGTTTGTTTCGACGCCATTTCTGAAGACTCGAGGTGCTCGGAGAGAGAACGGAGAAAAACTCGAACAGTCGAAAGCTCTCTTTTGCAGAAGACGGATAAAAAGTTTTTCTCTAAGAAAACTTGGGATATATATAGAGTTCGGGCCGACTCCTCGAATCCTCAGACGGACTCCTCGAGACCCTAACCAAATCTCGCAGATTAAATGATGGGTTATGATTGGATGCTACGTCAGCCCACTAACCTTGAAAGACGGACAGTCAGTAAATTCGAAAAGGTTTTCGTGCAAGACGGTTCAGCAGGTCCTACGCTGAAGGAGCTTTCTACGCTCAACGACAACAGATCTACGGTTTTACGCTCGCAAGCTATAAGTCTATGGTTTTACGCCCGGATGCCCTTGTGCTCAGTAGCTTTTATGCTCGAGAGGCCACAAACCTATGACTTTACGCTCAGCAGATACCAAATCGATGATCTCACGCTCGGTGGCGCTCAGTTTACGCTCAGAAGAAACAGATCCGCAAACTTCACGCTCGAAGAAATTTTCTTTTCAGGAGCTACAGCTATACAGTTCTACGCTAAAGGAGCTTTCTACGCTCGACGGCTACGAATCTACAGCTTTACGTTCGACAGCTATAAGTCTGTGGTTTTATGCT
Organism: Iris macrosiphon; assembly: GCA_036927795.1. NCBI lineage: Eukaryota > Viridiplantae > Streptophyta > Magnoliopsida > Asparagales > Iridaceae > Iris > Iris macrosiphon. The sequence continues at coordinate 124,411,785 of JAYESA010000009.1, read as the reverse complement.
CGGATGCCTTTGTGCTTGGTAGCTTTTATGCTCGAGAGGCTACAAACCTACGACTTCACGCTCAAGAACCACAAGTCTACGATTTCACGCTCGATGGTGTTCTACGCTCACAGGCTACAGATATACAGTTCTACGCTAAAGGAGCTTTCTACGCTCGACGGCTATGAATCTACAGCTTTACGTTCGACAGCTATAAGTCTATGGTTTTATGCCCGGATGCCTTTGTGCTCGGTAGCTTTTATGCTCAAGAGGCTACAAACCTACGACTTCACGCTCAGGAACCACAAGTCTACGATTTCACGCTCGATGGTGTTCTACGCCCGGAGGCTACAGACTGATGATTTCACGCTCCACGACTTTCCGCATATTCGAACAGTCCCCAAGACGGTCAATTACAGGAGTTCATACAGAAGATACTCCTCCTTGGCCTCAACATATCCCAAGTACCTGAAGCATACAAGAGATCAAACATTGAGAAATTACTCTTCTCGGGTCAATTGGAGGTTCATCCAGACTCCAGTCTGAATATCTCGTCTATCAAAAGATGGCAACTCAGTTTTGACAGCCATTCCTCGACCCTGTTCCAAAGGATTTTTGAGAAGTCACTCTTGAAGACGAAGACTGAACAAAAATTCTGTTCATCAGAAGTTCAGAGCTCTACGCGGTTCCTCAGTCCTAGCAACAGGACAGTTCTAAAATATTCAAAATGCTCTACAACGTTCTATGGACTATTCGCTATGCGTAAAGGACAGGACCTAACACTCTTTCTACAGAGTCGGCGTACAGATTCAGACGTGTTGAAGCTACACATATTCAGACTTCACAGCAACGTATGGCAAGATGATCATATGAAGAAGAAAGACGATTTTATTAAAATCAAAGTCATGATTACATATGAGGGAAATCCAATCTACAAGGGTTTTTTTTTCATTCTCATGATTACATCTGAGGGAAACTCCGTCTACAAAGGAGATACCCCCTCGTCGTCTGAAGATCGCCCAGAAGCTGTTCTGGCAGGCTCTTGCTGGACGTCAATTCTTCATCCATCTTCTCCGGCAGTCAATCGGTTACCGCAAACTGACTGACGTATTGGTCGACGGTGGAAGGATACAGAACTGGGCCTAGGCCCATACTGTCAACAGAAGAAAAGCAGATTAAATCTACTTTCTTACATCCGACCCCCCAGAGGGCATCGAGAGAAGGCGCAGCTTGCCAGCTGCCATGGTGAAATATGATCCTTCCCTTCTCCCGGAAGAGCCACCATACAAAGTTGCTGATTATCCCGAGCAAGGGAGGCTAAGATATCCTTCCATGATCCATCGTTGCAGTGGACACTTGCTTGAAGATGCCATCTTTTTCGGCTCCTTACATGCTGGAAGAACATGATCTCCTTCTTTCTCAGGTCGACCCGACGAACTCCGGCGATCATCCCTACATGGTAATGGGAATATGGGGAGAACAGGCTAACTCCCCCAGCCTTTTTATAGGCAAAAAGAGATCACAGCGGTCCCCAATAAATCCGCCATAAAGTCTGCATCGACCGTTTCAACGCTCCATTCAGAAACGTTTCGAGTTACGAGAAGCCGTTCATGCTTCATTCAAAGCATTTCAAATTCCGAAGAATTTAAAAGCTTTGAAGGGGGTCTTGTAGAAGCATGAAAAATACGCTGGGAAGAGCTACGCAGCCTCTTAATACAGAGCAGCGTAGACGGAGGCCTTCAGAGCCATCAAGCGTACAACAGAGCTTTCTCCGCTAAAATACAGCGTGAAGGATAAAGCTCAAAGGACCATCCGCGTAAGTGCAGTGCGTCCAGGCCGCTCCAGCGTAAACAGAGTTCTTCATCGCCTCCATGGCGTAAAACTCATCCGCTCTCGAAGCAGTGTTATAGCGTACGAGGAACGCTTCGTCTTCCCCGTAATGAACCTGTCAAGTCACGCAGTGAATCTGACCTCTGACTCCTGACGAAAAGTGCTGTACGGCTACCCAGACGACGGCTGGAAACGATAGCAGACCCCTCGGGACGCGCCCCACAGTATGATGGCGGATCTCTACATTTAATGCAGAGAATTTGGTTAAAGCATCACCGAACCGTCGTTTACTGAAGTCCCCTCAGCATAAACTGCTCTTTTACGTACAAGGGAATACGCTGCCCTGTTTTACACAGGCAAACATGAGCTGTTTTACGCTTCGCAACAGACAAACCGCCTGCCACGTCAAAAGCTGCACTTCGTACAAGACTCGAGGCACGTCTCCACGTCTAATTGCACAGAGTAGTGACAGTTTCTCCCAAAGGCACGTCTCTGCGACGGGTGCACAAAAGGGCTGCAGACCTTCAAAACACGCCTTCGCATTTAATGCATAAGATAGTGGCAAATCTCTGCAAAAGATTTGATTATATCTTCAAAAGCCGTAATTCCGGCTAAGGCGTCCACATCAGTACGGTACGCAGTGGCTTCTACGCCCATTCAGGACCTGTGCTCATGCGGCTTCTACACCCATTCTGGCATGGTACGCAGCGGCTTCTACGCCCATTCAGGATCTGTGCTCATGCGGCTTCCACGCCCACTCAGTCTCTACGACCACTCAGTCTCTACGGCTACTCGGCTTCCATGCCTACTCGGCTTCTATGCCTGTTCGGCTTCTACGCCTACTCGGCTTCTATGCCTGTTCGGCTTCTATGCCTGCTCGGCTTCTATGCCTGTTCGGCTTCTATGCCTACTCGGCTTATATGCCATGGTGACAGACATTTGGCTTCTATGCCAACCTCTTCTACACAATGGATACCTACCTACGTGGCTTTTACGCCGTGATCTTAGTAGCAATTGTACGCGTTGTGTCCCCTTAGTTGGACCCGCGTCACCCGCTCATTCAAAAGATCATCTATACGTAGGCATTGGTTACTTTAACCGTTGTGTAAAAGGGTGCTGTACTTTCTACTCCTCGGTTGCTACACCGACGGAGTGGTCACTATCACCAAAACTCTATAAATAGAGACCCCTATCAATGGGGAACAAGGTCGACAATTTGGAAGATCGAACCAGAGGGAGAGATAAAGGAGAAAGAGAGAGAGAGAGAGCCCGGAGCTCAGGCAAAGAGTGGGGATCGACGACTTCGGCATCGTGCATCCACCCTCTCCTGCAACCTTCGAAGCTGCTACCTGTCTCCCACGGCACTTCTTCAACATCGAGTGGTCCAAGGGCTAAAGTGATCGACCGCAGATCAGACACCTATAGCAATTTATACCCAGATTAAATAAATTGTACTCCCACATCCTCGTATAGGATTACATTGTACAAGTTTGTTTGTAAACCAAAGGGCGAGGGTTTCGCATAAACCCTGACATTGAAATACACTTTCATTCTTTCGTTTAATACCACAAACACCCGCTTCTAAAATTCAAAAAGAAGGAGAAAAAGAAGAAAGGAAGAAGAAGAAGAAGAGAAGAAGAATGGAAAAATGAAAATGAAGGAGGGAAAGCTACGGTTGAGGGCTTGTGAGGAGAGAGGAGAGAGATGTGGGGGCTTCCCTAGGTTTGGGGATTAGGGCTTGGTTGGGAAGAGAGCCTTGAGGAGACATTAAATAGGATATTGTGAGTGGGAAATGAGTGGTGATGATGCTCCCATTTTGAATGGGTGGTCAGGATTTGACATGGAGAATTACTCATGCAAGGGTGAAGGTTGGGTTGACTAGTCAATATTAGGGCTTCTCCATTGGTTTGAACCAATAGGGTATTGACACTTAATGCAACATTTACAAATGAGCCCCCCTTAAATTTGGGTATTTACACAGACACATGAAATGATAAAAAATTGGTGAGCGATTTGGTGTTTGGTAGGATGAGGGGGTATTGTGTGTGTGGTATGGGCTTAATAAATAGGATATTTGGACTAAATTGGGATTAAACGAGATTAGTCAAAGTTGGTATCCTCAATTTAATTAGAAATAAATGCAAGCGGTGTTCTAAAATTAATTAGAAATATATGGGGCCAAAATTAGGTTGGGTCACAAACATTATTAGTGAAGAAGACTCAGAACAAAATATTATCCTAATTTGGGTTGCACGAAAAATGGGTCAAGATTGCCTCCAATTTCGATTGGAACGCACAATGATACAAAATTAGAATTTATTTAGAAATTTAAATAAACGTCCGCGACGAATATTGTGCGGCTAAAATGAAGTACAAGAGAGCATAATTACGAGTTACAAAAATATCAGAATGGAAGGCGGGCATGTCTAGGACAAGGTTATGAAATTTGTTGGAAGGCAAAATCTAGGGTAGCGCTCCAAATATCGAAGCAACGGCAGGACGCAACAATTAAATAAAATTACGGTAATTAATTACTATCTCCAATAATTAAATCCTAAATAATACAATAAAATTCATAACCCTATATTTTGGTCAGGGGTTCATCTAGGGGCTTCTAGGTCAAGTCTACTAGCTCAACATTAAGAACACAGTATATAATATATTTATAAATACACATCTCATGCAATTATTTAAATTAAATACACGCAATATCAATTATATATAAAAAGTCAAAAATACACCTATTTTTGGAACGTGGTTGTGACACCATAACTTCAGGACAAGGATGAATGCTGCAAACTCCAAATCATAGGTAGGATAGTTCTTCTCATGAGGACACAATTTCCTGGATGCATAAGCAATCACTTTTCCATTCTGCTGAAGAACACCACCCAAATCTTTCTTCGATGCATCACTATAAATAGTGAAACCTCCAGACCCTGATGGCAATGTCAAAATAGGAGCAGACGTCAACCTCTTCTTCAATTCCCTAAAAAAACTGGCAATCCTTCGTCGAAACAAACTCTACATCCTTCCTGGTGAGTCTGGTCATCGGCTCGGCAATCCTCGAAAAATCTTGCACAAACTTCCTGTAGTAGCCTGCCAATCCCAAGAAACTTCTGATCTCTGCTACCGAACTCGGGGTCTTCCAAGACCCCACTGCTGCGATCTTCTTTGGATCCACTGAAATACCATCACCAGTCACAACATGTCCCAAGAACTCCAGCTTGTCCAGGAAGAACTCACACTTGGACAGCTTCCCATATAGCTTCTCCTTCCTTAGCACATCCAATATAATCCGCAAATACTCCTCATGCTCCTCCGGTGTCTTCGAGTATATAAGTATGTCATCGATGAACACCACCACGAACTTGTCAAGGTACTGAAGGAACTCCTTGTTTATCAAGTTCAGAAATATCGCCGGGGCATTAATTAACTTAAACGGCATCACCATAAACTCATACTAGCCATACCGAGCTTTAAAAGCAATCTTCGGTATATCCTCCGGTTTCACTTTTACTTGGTGGTAGCCTGATCTCAAGCCTATCCTAAAAAATACCTTGGCACCACTCAACTGATCGAACAAGTCATCAATCCGTGGCAAAGGGTACTTATTCTTGATAGTGAGATTATTTAATGCCCTATAATTAATGCACATGTGCACCGATCCATCCTTCTTCGGTACAAACAATACCGGGGCTCCCCAAGGTGAAGAACTCGATCTAATAAACCCCTTATCCTACAATTCGTCCACCTGCTTCTTTAGCTCGACCAGTTCGCTATTGTTTACTCTATAGACATGCTACGCAATTGGTTCTACACCTGGCACCAAGTCTATAGAGAATTTAATATCTCAATCTGGCGGCAAACCTGGCAATTCCTCAGGAAACACATCCAAGAAATCTGCCATCAACGGATGCGGCAACTCCTTGTCTTCCACCATAGCTCCATAAATAATGACTTCTCCCTGCTCTGCAGCTCCTCTAGCAAACTCGAACTCTGGATCTTTTGGCAGACAAAACAAAACTCTACCTCCTCTATAATCTATACTAGCACGGTGCCTACTCAACCAATCCATCTCGAGTATAATATCGTAGCTCAAAAGTGGCATTACAAGTAGACACGCACTCAACTCTCGGCCTCCCAGAATAACTCTTCGATCCTTGCCAATATCATTAACCAGGATAATGCCTCCCCCGGTCATGATCTTACAAGTCCTAAGCAAAGACACAACTACCAAACCATGCTTTAGAGCAAAAGAAACAGATACAAAACTATAGGAAGCACCACTATTAAACAAAGCTAAAGCTGGAATGGAATCAAGAAGAACAGAACCTACAATAACATCTTCGGTGGGCTCGTCCTCCTCGACAGTCCTAGCAAATTCTTGTCCCTAACGTGCACCTCCCTGATGCTGATGCTGGACATAACGCTGTTGCTGGGTCGAAAGCGGTCCCCTCGGATGTACTGCAGGTGGTCTTGCATGTGCCCTCGAAGATGGGGCTGCTCCCTGAACTGCACGACGAGGACACTCTTTCATCTAATGCCCTTCAGTACCATAATACAAATAAACTCCCAACCTCCTCCTACAAACCTCCCAGATATGACTGGGCTTCTTGCAGTAGTGGCAAGGAGCTTGTTGTAACTGTCTCTGCTGCTGTGGTGCCTGATAAAATGGTGCCTTAGCTGGAGTCTGGTATAGCTATGGCTGCTGAAAAGGCTTGGACTGGAAATGAGAATGCTTGGCAGATACTGTACTGCTGTTGGCCCCCAGAAAAGAATCATGATCTCTCTTGGGCTTCAAACCCAACTCCCGCTCAACCTTGCGTGCCTCCGCAAGTATCTCCAAGTATGTCTCATAAAAAGACGGAATAAGGATCTTCACTTCTCAGTTTAGACCCTCACAAAAATGAATAGCCCAAACCTCCGGCTCATTTACCAAATACTCGACAAATTGGCTCAGCCTACCGAACTATCACGACCCGCACCCGGTATAGGGGCACGAGAGCGTGGTTACGTCCAGCCTACGCCGCAGCATCGGCGGTAGAACGCTGTCTAGGTCATGTAACTATCTAAACATTCTCTCACGAATATCCAACTCCATAAGGAGATGCAGATATCATAATATAATATGGAATATACTCAATCACATAAGCTAAAGCACGATGAGATATCGAAGCAAGCAATGAAGTACAAGACAAGTCAAAATAACAATAAATAGTCTAACCTGCAATCAATAACATCCAATCTCCAAGTATGCCGGAACAAGTCCTCTATGTCACAGTCTGAAAAAAATATCCAGTCAGGATTGGAACGAAATACACCTCTAACAGCAGTTCTATGCATATTGACAAAATCTATAGCACAGTGTAAAGAAATACAAGACAAATATGAATACTGGCAACAAATACTGACGAGCATGGATATACTGGAAAAAGAAATACTGGAATAAATGGAATACTGGAGCATGTCATCATCAATGTACATCTAGCAATGAAATAGAAATCCAAGTACACGCAAGAACAATGAACTGGTATATAAGTGTGTACAAGAACAATAACTAGAATATGTGGAGATGCTAGATCAAAATACTAGATATACATGTCAAGAATCATCTAACTAAGTATGTGAAATATTAGCATATCATGTGATCGGCTTGGGCTATATGACTCAATACATTGATTAGCGTTCATCCCCAACAAGTCCGGCTAACCATATGTAACAGCGATGAGGCATGTAAGGGTCAGGCTGCACCGACGTGAGGTGTGGGTGAGCTATGATGCATGTAAAGTTTGGGTATGATCACATAAGCTACTAATATTTCCCTATTTCCCCCCAGCTAGCACGATGGATTCCAATCACGACTCCTCGTGACAGGTCTCGATGATGCCAACTCGTGTAAAGAACAGTGTCAGAGTCATATACGCTATACAACAAGAATTATAGAGATAATCAACATAATAGAAACTGCCAGAAAATATACTCGCCTGGGTCCTGCTGTTGGTATGAATCAGAGTCCAAGTCACAGTCCAAATACCCTATGTATTACAAATTTACCATGTCAAAATATAATTTATTTTAATTTATTTAATTCTAGAATAATTACTCTAAAATCCTATTTTAATCTTATTATTCTGATTTTTAGGTTAATGCCTAAATTTTGTCCAAAGGAACTGAATTTTATCAACTCGAGACTCATGGCACGCAAATCGAGACGATCTGTTGACCGAAAAGTCAACCGACACAAACTCGACTTTCATATATGATTTCCTGTAGATTTCAGCGTCAAAAATATGCTGGAATTTATGGCTCGTCCAAATTCAAATTCGTTTGGGAATTATGGCATATACAAGTTTCGTATCGTGCATCGATGGTTAAATTCTAACCTAGAAGTTCTACAGAATTAACAGTATAAAAATACCTCGAATTAAATTCTGGGAAAAACATATGTCAATGATCTCGACATTAGCTTTCCGAAACTTTAAACGGTTCATGATTCTGATTCCTGGTTCTCCCGAAATCGCAAAAACATCAAAACATGTCTATTTTCGGATATGTTGTGCTCTACGAATTTTCCAGAATTTAATACTCATAATTTCGTAAAACAAATTATATAATCATAAATCTAACCTCAATATCGTTCTAACACAAAAAACTAGGCCTCATTTGGAGTCCGAAGCTATGCGCAATGGCTTCTGGAAGATGAAGGAACCCTAGATGACAATTCTCCAAAAATTGGCTCAAGAAAAACCCAAGAAAATAACTAAACTATTATATATATATAGAGGAGAGAGAAAGCAGCCGCGGCTCGGAGCTCGACACGTGGCAGCCATCCACGGCTCCCAGCTCAGATCGAACGGTCGTGGATCCACGCGGCTCGGCTCAGCTGAGTCTGAGTCGAATACGGACTCGGCTCGCACCCACCCCGCGGTCACTGACAGGCGGGCCCGGCACTGTTCGCTGCGGGAGGCTGACAGGTGGGCCCCCTGTTTGCTGACTAGGCAGAATTAATTACTTTTTTGGTTTTCTTTTTCAGAAAATAGTTTTTAATTCAGTTTTTTATAATTAACTCAAAATAAATGCTAAAAATAATCAGAAAATTTCCAAAAAATTCTAGAAAATATATTTTATTATTTAGAACCTAAAATAAAAGTTTAGGATATTTTTAATTATATTTGACCCTAAAATAAATTCTTGAAAGTCCAAGAAAATTAGGATTACTAGTTTTTAATTAACTAAAAATTATGGAAAAATCTCAATAGCCCCAAATTAACATAATAACAACATTTAAGCACGAATTTCAGGATACGGAGGTTACAAGTCTACCCACCTTAAAAAAAATTCGTCCTCAAAATTTAAAATCCTCAATAGTTGTATGTATTCATTTATATTATTTCTCCATCAAAATTTTAAATTCATCGAATCCCATAATCATGAAGTGAATCCATATTGCTATTTCACAATTTTTTTTTCCAAATTCTATAAGTATCATATTCTCGCAAACCTTTAAAATTAAAAATCAAATTACATTCTTATCAAAATCTCCTCAAAACTTTTATGCTAATCATTAAATACAAAACTTAATATTCAATCCTCTAATTTTAAATCCACTCAATGTATATTTATAAAATTTAAAAATCTCGTCCAAAAAGTTTGTATTCAAATACTAACCCATTAATCATCTTACTCCTCAAATTTTGAGTAAATCACTAAATACAAAATTTACTATCCAATCCTTTAATTGAAATCTCGTCAATGCATATTTATAAAATTTAAAAAAAAATCTCATCCGAAAATACTATTCCATTAGTGATCTTATTCCTCGATTCTTTTTCCACACAATACTCAAATAATATAATACTCGCAAAATCTTCAATTGCAATATTCAAAATAAATCTATATCTTGCAGTCAAATAAATACAATGATAATCTCCTTAATTTCCTCGAATTTTAATAACAAATTCAATCATATCTTAATCTTCATAAAAATCAATGATTTAACGAAATCGTCAATTCTGCCATATTAATTCTCACTCTTTATTTAAATTAATATTTTATCCTCAAAATTTAAGGCACATTATCTCTCTTTGTCAAATCATAACCTCTTCATTAATTCTTCACTACGGTCAAACCCCCAACAATCAAGGTTTAAGAAAATTCTACCTACAGTCATACAACATGCAATCTAGAAAAAACATACATGGTTATGGTCTCCTTTGTCATGGTATTGCAGTCTCTGCTAGGGTATACTACTAACTATATTCTAAGAAGAAAATTATTGATACAAGCTATGGTACTAAGGAATCAATCAATCAAACAAACAGATGGAAAAGGAATATGAGAAAAGAACAGAACATAGCCTTCTAACCAATTACTTGGACGTCTTAATCCTCTAATATACACTTAACTCTGGCACATTCACTCACTAATTCCTATCTCTATATACTGATATCCATACCAACTAATCATTAGTCCACAACATCCATGAATACATCCTCATTGCATACACATGTCTATTGATACCTAGATATGATACCAAGAACCTCTAACACAACCATAGTTTAATAATGCATCCAAAGTTTGATACCTCTATCCCTTGGTACTACTGTTTCTACTATAAGCACACTCACTGGTAGCTCTCTTACCTACTGCAATTGTTTATACAAGTTGTTCTTATCACTCAACTACACACCAAGTGCAACACACTATACTAAGTATTGCTCCTTTTAATGCAACTCTAGATGGACATCCAAGTTTGTTTGTAGTGCCATCTCAAGCATTCTCAAGCCAATAGATCCCTACACATGCACATCAACCACTCATATATTGTTATACATTTTTTACCCACCATAAAATTTTATCCTCAAAATAAAATCATCAAAATTTAACTTCTCGAACAATTTAAAATAAAATGCATATACTTTCCTCAAAAGTCAAATGCTCAATATCAAAATAAAATTTTTAATCACTTCTAAAATCCTTATAGCTTTGACCATGTTTATTGAATTGAATTTTAATCCTCAAAATTTTAATAACATAAAATCTTAACTCCTCAAAAATTCTTTAAAAATTGAAATTCATTTTCACTCTTCAATTTATAAATTTAAATCCACAAGTATACATATAAATACTCGCAGTCTCTAATACTCAAGGTGCACTCAATACACCAATTGTCTGCAATTCTCAACTGTATACTAAAATTTGTACCGCCCGGATTACTTGCAATATTACTTCCAATAATCAAAGTTATCATCACACATATTTTCTCCAATGATTTTCTATCTATATTAATTGATACACCAATCTAACTATCATCACACGTAGTACTTACTGTTATTAGCACCATTCTCAATAATCCTTGATATAGAATCACTAGCACTATTGGTATGGTAACACTAGCTTCATCATTAGATCACCTCGTCACATTGACTAGAACTTATGATCACTTGCAATTTATATAATACCCATGCTTTACTTTAATCTCAAGGACAGGCATATGGTTTCATATCTCGATTGATGTATAAGCATATCTCTTAAACCTTTTATAGCCTGTCAAACTAATATGTGATACATTTCATAACTTTCATTACCAATCTTGATATTTCTCTACTCATGGCATCTCATTAAAACCCTTTATGCATATACATTTTTTTTTACTCTTAACATACCCGGTATCAATCATCCAATTGAACATCATGCTCCATTAATCTTTAACACAATTTCTTGATACTTAATTATTTACATAGATCATCAAATTACATAATTTAATGACTATCCAGGACTGGCATGCTAATTCTGACACTTACTCTTGGAACCATCATTGATACTCTTACTCCTTCTTCTACCTATAGTACCAATATTAACTATAATAACACCTATCATAGAACTATTACTACAAGGTACTATGCTATGGGTATCTCTAGATTAATGCCTACTGCTCACATGTCCAACCAAGAAATACTTACAACTCATAAGTCATACTCAGTCAACACTAATACAAGACACAACCAAAATTGCAAGTCACTAATTATCATACTAACAAGGGATCCTCAAAGAAAAGAAGCTAAAAAAGGAACTGGATAAGGACTGAAGATATCTTTACTTCTAGTAAAGAAAAAGAAGCGATGGAACAAAGTCCTGGAATAACAAAAATAGATAAGTCTTGAGATGATACTTTAAGAACCAATTTAAGATACAACCTGATAATCATACACGTCTGTCAGAAATCATGACACTCAGAATCCTCGCCACGCCAGTAAGCATAGATGCGATAAACGACAGGTTCCGTAACTAAGGTATGCAACTCTATAATCATGTCATCTAGAATCTTCGCCACGCCAACCGGTATGGCTGCGAGAGACTCTAAATTTTATAACTAAAGTATGTACATCCAAGTCAGGTTCCTATATTCTCATCACGACTGCTAATATGGCTGCGATAAACTCTAGGTTCCATAACCAAAGTAGACGTTTTACCTTTCTGACTGTCCTCATCAACATATGTCATCAGATAATACCGTAAAGTTTAGTCCGTAAAATTCATCTCGATAAAAAATCAAACTCAACAACGACACCAAGAGTTAAATTTAACAACTGGTCAACAAGAATCAAACTCAATATCAATAAGTGAGAATGGACGGGAACAAGGGGAAGGATTTAAATTAGAATTTATAATGAGATTCTCAAGGGGTCGTCCCAGGAATCTCTTAAGAATTTTGTGATTGAGTATCCTCTCTTATCCTAGTATCCTACGTCCTATATCCTATCGCAGGCACGCAGTAGTACAACTAAGATGTCGCACTACCATGACATCGCACAACTTGCGAAGTCTGACCGGCATGGGCCACCACTAAAAATGTGTCACGACCCGCACCCGGTATAGGGGCACGAGAGCGTGGTTACGTCCAGCCTACGGTGCAGCATCGGCGGTAGAACGTTGTCTAGGTCATGTAACTATCTAAATATTCTCTCACGAATATCCAACTCCATAAGGAGACGCAGATATCATAATATAATATGGAATATACTCAATCACATAAGCTAAAGCACGATGAGATATCGAAGCAAGCAATGAAGTACAAGACAAGTCTAAATAACAATAAATAGTCTAACCTGCAATCAATAACATCCAATCTCCAATTATGCCGGAACAAGTCCTCTATGTCACAGTCTGGAAAAAATATCCAGTCAGGATTGGAATGAAATACACCTCTAATAGCAGTTCCATGCATATTGACAAAATCTATAGCACAATATAAAGAAATACAAGACAGATATGAATACTGGCAACAAATACTGACGAGCATGGATATACTGGAAAAAGAAATACTGGAATAAATGGAATACTGGAGCATGTCATCATCAATGTACATCTAGCAATGAAATAGAAATCCAAGTACACGCAAGAACAATGAACTGGTATATAAGTGTGTACAAGAACAATAACTAGAATATGTGGAGATGCTAGATCAAAATACTAGAGATACATGTCAAGAATCATCTAACTAAGTGTGTGAAACATTAGCATATCATGTGATCGGCTTGGGCTATATGACTCATTACATTGATTAGCGTTCATCCCCAACAAGTCCGGCTAACCATATGTAACAGCGATGAGGCATGTAAGGGTCAGGCTGCACCGACGTGAGGTGTGGGTGAGCTATGATGCATGTAAAGTTTGGGTATGATCACATAAGCTACTAATATTTCCCTATTTCCCCCCAGCTAGCACGATGGATTCCAATCACGACTCCTCGTGACAGGTCTTGATGATGCCAACTCGTGTAAAGAACAGTGTCAGAGTCATGTACGCTATACAACAAGAATTATAGAGATAATTAACATAATAGAAACTGCCAGAGAATGTACTCGCCTGGGTCCTGCTGTTGGTATGAATCAGAGTCCAAGTCACAGTCCAAATAGCCTATGTATTACAAATTTACCATGTCAAAAGATAATTTATTTTAATTTATTTAATTCTGGAATAATTACTCTAAAATTCTATTTTAATCTTATTATTCTGATTTTTAGGTTAATGCCTAAATTTTGTCCAAAGGAACTGAATTTTATCAACTCGAGACTCATGGCACGCAAATCGAGGCGATCTGTTGACCGAAAAGTCAACCGACACAAACTCGACTTTCATGCATGATTTTCTGTAGATTTCAGCGTCAAAAATATGCTGGAATTTACGGCTCGTCCAAATTCAAATTCGTTTGGGAATTATGGCATATACAAGTTTCGTATCGTGCACCGATGGTTAAATTCTAACCTAGAAGTTCTACAGAATTAACAGTATAAAAATACTTCGAATTAAATTCTGGGAAAAACATATGTCAATGATCTCGACATTAGCTTTCCGAAACTTTAAACAGTTCATGATTCTGATTCCTGGTTCTCCCGGAATCGCAAAAACATCGAAACATGTCTATTTTTGGACATGCTGTGCTCTACGAATTTTCCAGAATTTAATACTCATAATTTCGTAAAAAAATTATATAATCATAAATCTAACCTCAATATCGTTCTAACACAAAAACTAGGCCTCGTTTGGAGTCCGGAGCTATGCGCAATGGCTTCTGGAAGATGAAGGAACCCTAGATGACAATTCTCCAAAAATCGGTTCAAGAAAAACCCTAGAAAATAACTAAACTATTATATATATATAGAGGAGAGAGAAAGCAGCCGCGGCTCGAAGCTCGACACGTGGCAGCCATCCATGGCTCCCAGCTCAGATCGAACGGTCGTGGATCCACGCGGCTCGGCTCAGCTGAGTCCGAGTCGAACACGGACTCGGCTCGGCTCGGCTCGGCTCGCACCCACCCCGCGGTCACTGACAGGCGGGCCCGGCACTGTTCGCTGCGGGAGGCTGACAGGTGGGGCCCCTGTTTGCTGACTGGGCAAAATTAATTACTTTTTGGGTTTTCTTTTTCAGAAAATAGTTTTTAATTTAGTTTTTTATAATTAACTCAAAATAAATGCTAAAAATAATCAGAAAATTTGCAAAAAATTCTAGAAAATATATTTTATTATTTAGAACCTAAAATAAAAGTTTGGGATATTTTTAATTATATTTGACCCTAAAATAAATTCTTGAAAGTCCTAGAAAATTAGGATTACTAGTTTTTAATTAACTAAAAATTATGAAAAAATCTCAATAGCCCCAAATTAACATAATAACAACATTTAAGCACGAATTTCAGGATATAGAGGTTACACGAACTCTATAACGTATTCCTCCATAGACATGCTCCCCTGAATGAGGCTCTCAAACTACCTCCCCAAGTCCAACCTGTCTGCCCGAGCGAAGAACTTCTTCTTGAAGAGGTCCTTGAACACCTCCCAAGAGTGTTCTACGTTAACAAGAATCGGCTTATTCCTGAACCAAGTGCAGGTGACATCGAACAGTTGAAGTCCTACCGCCTCAACCTTCAGATCCTTAAAAAGACGGGACACCCTCATAAGACGCTTAATGTCCTCGAGCCAATCATCAGCATAGGCAATGCCCTTCGTCCCCTTGAAGACCCTAGGCTCCAGCTTCTTGAAGTCCTAAATATTGCCTGGCCGAAGCTGAGCAACCTGAGGAGCAACCTGCAGCTGGACCAAAACTCCTCTCTCTACTACGGCACGAGCAAGCTGATGAACACTCTCGATGCCCTATCGTAAGAAGTTGTTCTGTCTATGATGTGCCTCAGACTGAGCCCTCTGCGCCTCCAACATCTCACAAAATAGGGAGAACATCTGCGTCACATCTGCTGGCACGGAAGGTGGAGGTGGGAGTCCCTCAGATACAGCTGGCACAGTCCTTTGAGTAGGTGGTGGACCTCCGAAAGCAGCTGACACTCCAATCACCGGAGAAGTGACTGGTGTAGGCCCTCGGGATGTCATAGATCTCTCAGAAGCTGCTCTCCCCTGCTGTGATCTAGTCTTAGGCTGCATCCTGAGATAAAGAAAAAGAAAGAATCAATATGGCACATGATGTAAGATACTCAAGGAAGGACAATTTAAAAGATCAAGTATCAATATTAAGGAAGAATAGTTGAATGAATCAAAAGAATTTTCTCTAGATGTGATCGAGTATTCTCAGCCTATAGCCTATATCCTATATCCTGAAATAGGCTCGTAATAGCACTCAATTCAGAACACCACTACGAATCGCACTAATTGCGACCTCGAAGGACCAATATGGGCCACCACTAAATCGTGTCATGACCCGCACCCGGTGTAAGGGTCAAGTCGGGAACAACGCCCAGCCTACGCCGCAGAATCGACGATAGAACACTGTTTGGCTAATCTATTTAACAATATAATGAGACACCAACAATATCAATATACTCAATCACAGATCTAAGATAGAAATGAGCACAAATATGATAAAAGAATATAATAGTCACATACAACTCATGAGTCAAATAATAACATCAATGAGTCTGAAGAAATACTAAACAAAATACTAGAGACAAATTCAGTACAAAAGAATACTAAGAAGCTACTAGTCCCGGGTCATCTGTCTAAGTCGGGATGAGTCCCTCCTGAGCCAGGGTCTCTGACTCTAAGCCCATAACATCATAAGGCCCTTAATGTGTAGGATACCACTCCTTAGTGTCATCTGGGAAAAATATATCCAATCAGAAAAGGAGCATAGTACATCTCTAACAGTAGTTCTAATCAATGATATAAACTATGTAACAGTAAATAGATGTGAATATACAAGATGCAACAATAGATACAAGAGAGATATATAATAAGGAAATGCTTGAAGTAAATACAAGAATGAACAATATGACAATGAACAAGAATACTAATGACTAAGTGTGTAAGTACTAGCTTTAACATGTAATTGGCTTGGAAACTTGATACAAGATTTATGGCCTGGCTAATCATACGTGTGGTGTATGATTAACATTATTCAAGAACAAGACTTGATACAAGGAGGGTATGATCACATATCTACACTATATACTCCCCAATTCTGACTGGTATAGTGGATCCAACCATGGTACGCTATGGTACGGGATTCTCTAAGAAGATAGCTAGTCTCCCCGAGAATCAGTGTTTGTACATGTACAATAAGAACAATAAAACAAGGCTTGCACAAGATACACCATATACCAAGGAATAATATGTTATGACGAGATCCGGATATCTACACTAGATACAATAAACATAGATGATATGATAAATGAGAAACTATCAGAGAATGTACTCGCCTGAAATCCGGTGAATAGTCTCACAGATGTTCGATACGGTGCCTCGAAGACCTAGATATGGAATATAATATCAATACAAGGTTTCAGAATGAAAATAAGTTAAACTAGTCAACATCTAGGTTAAAGAGCCATTTCTAAGTCAAAATAGTCAAACTAGGTCAACTCTAAGTCAAACCGGTCAAACTTGGTCGAACTACCTATTTCTAGGTTGCATGAGCCTATCTCAATGATATTGGGTTCATACACTATGAACTAGGCCATACAAGCTATTTCTAGGATACTAAGATACCGTAACTCATGATACGCAAATAAGAGATATGAAATACCATATATGCATATTCAAACAATATTATATATATACAAATTCTAACTATAATGCTAAATGAATACCTTGGCTTTGAACCAATGCGGTATCGCACTACTAAACCTCCATCTCGATACCCAAATCCAATACCTTGAATATCCTCAATACCTTGACATTTACCTTGGTATCTCAAGGTAAATGTGAATTCTAGTATATATTAACTATCCCTCTAGCTATACATATATGTATCAATCCAATATAACTACTAGTATGTACTAATAGGAATATAAATACTAACTACCAACTAAACACTAACTACTAATACATATACACATACATACATACATATATACATACATACATACATACATACATACATACATACATACATACATACATACATACATACATACATACATACATACATATAACTAGAGATACACATAACAATAGATAATTAGCTAACTAAATATACTAACTTGATAACTAAATAACTAGTTAATTGACAATAACTACTACTAGCTAAACTAACTATTTAACTAAAATACTAAAGAAGCTTACTTATCAAATTACCAACTCACCTAGCTAGTCCCCCCTTCAAACCTGCTGTTGCTGCTTCTACTTCTGCAAACTGCTGCTGTTACTGCAGCTTCTGAAGCTGCTGCAGCTGCTGCTTCTGCAAGCTGCGGCTGTTGTTGTTGTCGTAAGCTGCTGCTTCTGCTTCTGCTTCTGTCGTAAGCTGCTGCTTCTGCTTCTGCCGTAAGCTGCTGCTGTTGCTTCTATAAGCTGCTGAACCCCTCCCCCTCTAATGCACACACACACAATAACACACATACATTTATACACCAATATATATATGTATCAACTATATATATATGTATACCCTCTCTCATCTATATATATATACACAACCAAAATTATATACATATAGATAGATATAAACATACACACATAGATATAGATATAGTATCTCATATATATATATATATATATATATATATATATATATATATATATATATATATATATATATATATATATATATACATAGCATCACATACATATATATATATATATATATATATATATATATATATATATATATATATACAACACATATGTATATAGATACTTGATACACTAGCACATATAAATACATATGTATACATAACAATACATATATATATATATATATATATATATATATATATATATATATATATATATATATATATATATATATATATACTACAATAGTTAAGAATAATAGAATTTGAGTCTAGCATGAAATGCAATAAATACGTGGAATGCATCGTACTCGTATCACACTAGATCTATGATACGCTTGCGACACGAGTCCACCACATAATCAAACGTACCCTGAAGGATATGAGCAAGTCTAATATACAATTTATGAATAATACGAAGAGTCAAACACATATCTACATGTCCGTGACAAAATATGACATGCACAAAGCCCCGTGTCGGAAGAAAAACCCCCAAATCAACACATATCACCAATTGGTTGAGATACATCCTACACGTACCCAATTATGGATACAACACTAGCCACAAACACACAAACACATGTCAAGTTGATCTATAGGACCAATTGACAAACACAACAAGTGTCAATCTCGGAATTCTCCCAAAATTGACACAAAAAGCACCATAACTTTCTCAATTGGCCTCAAATGAACTCAATTCCAATTCCTATGGGTAGCCTATGCATATGGGTTAATTTTTCATGGTTAAATCTCAGATTTAGAACCTAAATGAAGGAAAAAAATGAATTATACCTATGGGGAGATGGATTCCAAATGCAACCTCCAAATGTGATAAAATTGGCCTCCAACTTGTAGATTCTTGCTCCTCTTTATAGATCCTTGCTTCCTCCTTCTAGATCCTTGCTCTACTAGCCTCCAGCGGTGATTTGGAAATGAATTAGGATAAAATTTGGTAGAGAATTGATGTAGGAATGAAGAAATTTTGTTTGGAAAATTCTAGATCTAGATTTGAAATAAAAAGAGGAGAGAGAAAATTCTTCCCTCTTTAAGTAGGTCGGCCCCCTTGTCCCTCCCTCAAGCTACTATATAATGTCCATTATACCCCTTGGGGCCTCTCATGATAAAATAATTAAGGAGGGAAGGTTCTAGTATAATAGTTTAATTAAACTAATCCTCCTCCTAATGAATGGGCTTCTAGTTGGGCTCAATTCTAACAATTAATACATGTTGGTTCATGAGTCTAAACTAAACTAGTTAGGTCCACTAACACAAGTCCAAAATCATAAACTAACATCTAACAATAGTAAAATAAATAATTATTTACATGCACAATATTTAATTAATTATGAAATGACTAAAATATCCTTTTCTAGAAAATGTAGTAGTGATACTTCCCCCATAGGCCGTCACACCCGACCCACGCAAACCCCCGCTCTCTCGTTACTTATATATATTCATACGTGTAAACCCTAACCATAAATTCTTCTACCCCACTCGAGCCCAGCCCCTAGGCGAACATACATAGCCTCCGCGAGTGCCGCACCGCGGGACCGCTGACGGAAGCGACAACAGCAATCGCGAGCAGTGACAGAGACAACCGCGGAGCAGCGACAGCGACCATGACCCTCTTTTCGTGATGACTTTTCTCCCTCCTCGTTCGACCATTTGACGAGCCATCTTCGCAGGTATAATCACAGCCCTAACCCCTTTCAACCCTAGTAAATAGTCTGATTTAAATGAGTCAAAAATCAGATCAAAAATTATGATCAAAATCAAGAAAAACGTTGACTTTATATACACAAAAAATAGTCCACGACACCAACTTTAAGGACCTATATCTTTCTCCATAGTTGGAGAAATATCAAACTGATTTTACCAATGTAAAGATAATTTGAACCTCTTCAAAACCCATTAGATAGTTTAATTTAGTTTGTAGTTTTTAGTTACTAAAATTTAGGTTGAAAAACCAAAAAAACTATTTTTAGAAATTAAAATCTTGCGATACGGAATGCGCCCCGCCAAACGGGACCACCTCATCGTGTACCAGTTGCACCAAAAGGTGCGTATGGTATTTCCTGATATGTGAACTTTTGCGGAAGTTGATTTAGACTTGTGTGTACCCCAGAATCAACCCGTATCCGTAAAAAGTCTTCCGTATTGATGTTTTATAAGATACCCTATTAGTCGGTATATGCTCATCGAAATGCGACAAAACTTGGGCCATCGGATCCATAGCATTGTGCTTGTCCTTTGACCCAAGTTTCATTTAATTTCTATTCAGACGATGAAACGCTGTTTCGTGGGTCCTACAGTTTGACTTGACGATCGATTTTGTGATCGGCTCACTGGAATCCAAAACTAAACATACTGTTGTGTTCGTATCATCGTTTATAATTTATTTAACCTATACTTTGTCCAATTTAGAGACATTTACCCTGGCACACATTTTGGTATAAAGTGGCTTACATATGGATACTACTTTGAACCAAAATTACTGTTTTATCCCCTGTGTTCAAATTGGACGAAAGGGTAGTATTTTTTGACTATCTCGCTTATTGTAGAAATATTAGTAATATCTGTAGCAGCATCCGGAGATATTTGTTCAGCTTTCGTATTTTTTGGTTCATTGTACTAGTTGTCTTGCATTATTTCAGCACCAAATAACTACCATGAAAGTATACATTGCCATAATGACTGTTTATTTATATTTTGTACATTATATTGCATTTATGTTATTTAATTAATTAATTATTTTTTATAAAATCTGCGTGTAAGATAAACTTGGCTGCAACGATGGATTGTGTAATCTTTATTTTATTCATTATGCATATTGACCTAGAGTTATGTGACAACCCTATATTTTTTAGGTATCCTATATCTCCATGACCTTGGCACGTACTTTGTATATACACCGATGTGTGCTATGCGTGAGAGGGCTCGTGCTGTCATATTCGACTGATTATCAGTACGAATGGGCGTATGCCGGCTTAGTTCATATTTAATTTGTTGTTTAGGTGCATTCATTGGACTTTGTGGTGGGGAATTGAACATGTCGTGTCATGGATACGATCCGGACAGTCGTTTTGGTGGGGAGGATATACACTAGTCATTTGGGCTTCTTTACACATTTCTTTGGTAACCCGCACGCTTCACCGGAGATGCGTGCTGAGATGACCTGTCACACCCCAGTCCCGAAATACGTAGGACTAGGAATACGTAACATGCCAGCTACGCATTCGACCAGACTCTGGTCCGACTCGAATACGTATAAGCTGTATGATAATGGTCACTATCTAAATAAATAAGTAAATATAAATATCTATGCCTCAATCTACAATGAACAGAATACACAAGAATGAGCTACATATGCTAAAGTCCGCCTAGTAACACACAAACTCAAATAGACTCGAGAAAGAAATATGAGTCTATAAAACTAGGCTACATCAGCAGATGAATAAACAATCTGAATAAATAACCATAACTTTGGTAAAAATGATATAAGTACCTGGTACCAATGCTTGCAAGATAAACAACTTCATTAACAACTCCAAAGGCTCCATAACTGTCTATGCTGCAAAAACTGGCAGGGGACCAGGTCCTCAGAGCGACGTAACAAGTTACAAGAAACAACATACTCAAGGGTAAACTACTGTAACCATCTAAGTGATATGAACGTGAGAGCATTACTCGTACTCAGGCTGAAACCACTACAGGCTCTGTGTCGGGGAGACCATAGCAGCAAGTAGTATCAAGACTCAGTATAGGTGCCAAATATCTGAGACAGAGTCCAAGGCACCTCTAGGGGTATCACGACTCTGATATATATGCCACAACACCTCCAGTATATGTGCCAAAGCACCTCTAGTAAGTATATATATCAATATTCAGCCTGTAGTATGGTGTATCTCACCCACCCAATATAACCTCATGTCTCATGTCCACAACGTCTCATGTCTATAACACGCAAGATCATGACCTCTAGGTAGTACAACGAGTCATAATATCCATAAAATATGTAAGTCTCATATCACAAATCATGTAAGCCTATACAGAATCACCATGAATAACTCACGAAAGATTATGTCATATGAAATAGTGTCAAGTATCCTAGGGTATGGCGTACTTGGTAAAGCAAACACGTAAAAATAGGATTGTGGAATCAACTATGTAAGTGACGTTGTACGACTCCGCATACGACATCGAGATCCGAATCTTGTTCGGACACTAAGTAACATCTCGCAGTCCTAGGGTAAACACACACATCACACATATCAAATAACTATAATAAATAAATAAGATAATAAAGGCAAGGAACTATGATACATCATGGTAAGGTACACTTGTCTGAGTTCTGAACTCCGTCAACTACTCCGGGAAAGTGGAATCTGTACGTACACCTCCGGATGCTAAAACAAACATCACCAATATTCTCATAATACTAGAAATAGCTAAGATTGACTACCCATAAGTCCAATTTTGATATAGGGGCAAAATTGACAGTTTTGGGTCAAAGATTGATCCATATATGGCCTACTTCGCACCGAAAATGTACTAAAGACAAAGTTCTCCAAATTTGTCAAACTTAGTGTCTACTAGTCCAGAACAAGGATACGACCTCAATGGAATATAAGAAATTGAATTTCGGTAAGCCGATCACGAAAATGCCCGTCATGTGGAACCATGGGGCCCACGAAATGACGTTTCGTCAATGCGGATGTGTGAGCTTTCGCGGAACTTGATTCAGATGTACGTGGTGAGATGACCCTTATATTATTTGTAGGAGGCCTCTGATGATCGAAAGTCGTTATGCTTTGCATTCACGTAGCTTAGTTAGTTTACCCAGTACATATATTTATATTCAGTTTATGATTGGCATGCTTCTATGTATCTTGTTACGTCCTTATGAGGACCTGGTCCCTTCCAGGTATAGACGACCATGACTATTCGTAGGAGCACTGATCAGGACTTGCTACTTCTTTCTCTTTCAAGGAGGTCTTTCCTTTGAGCCTCTCTGATCATTAAATGATGAACATATTATATATATTTTTATATCCTAGTTTGGTAGTGGATTTGTCTCCACCCGACTACCACTCTTGGATTATTTAGACTTAATTATTGATCTATTTGATTTAGTTTATTTATTGACTTACGTTTGTGGATGAAATCTAGTTGCCTATGACTTATTTGATAATATATATACCACTTTTGAATTGTTATTCATAATACAGCGTACGTATGTGTTATGATTTTTATATATTGGAGTTTTCATATACATATGGCTGGCATGCTTACGTATTCCTAGTCCTACGTATTTGGGACTAGGGTGTGACATATGATCACATATCTAGCTAGCACTTTTTTGGCCCCTGACTAGTATAGTGGATCCGAACCATGACACATTACTCACTACGCAAGAACTAATATCAACATGGTAATCAAGGTCTAATATCAAGGTCTAACACGACATGCAATATCTCATAACAAGGATCCAAGGCATTCCAATCTGTGTATCATCGTGTCAGAAAACAAGTATGGCTACACTAAGTACATGTAACATAAAAGTTACCATATAAATAAAACTATCAGAGAATGTACTGGCCTGAAATCTGGTGTAAAATATCAACGATGTCCGTAATAGTGCCTCAAAGAATTAAATATAAAATTCTATGTCAAAAATGTGTTTTGAAATTAACATAAGCTTAATTAGCTCTAATAAAGGTTTCTAGATCAAAACTAGGTTATTTGGGTCACACTAGGTCAATACCTTGCTTTAGGTTCATAATTACCTAATAAGTTGACCTATAGAGTCAAACTAATCAAAACTAGCTAATACTAACTTGTACTAAGCTATACCTAGGTTTCTAGGTCAGTAACTTATCTTGGTATCACTATAACTATATAGAAGTACATATCCTTGTATACTATAACCATATACCTATTTACTAAGTTAATTAGATGTGATATCTTTGGTATAATACTTAACACTCAATACATTATCATATGTGTATTACTACACCTAACCCATATCTTAGTTTATAACTAGTATCTTAGTCTATAACCCAATAACTTGACACTTAACTCTTACTTTACCCACCAATCTAGGATACCTTCACTAGTTACTTACCTATTCACTAACTTACACTAGCACTGACTGCACTCACCATCTCACATTGATACCTATTGGTATCAGTCATTGCTACCCTGCAGTGTAGTTGTTGCAAGGAGTTGCAATATCTGTTGCAAGCACTCCCAGCTCCAGTCGCAACTTCCCACATAGCTGACACTCTACCAATATGCATACCCTACATCTAACACCTAATTAACTTCACACCAATTACATAGTCTGCAGGAAGCTCCTTCTCCTAAGTTTTTGCTACCTACAATCCAATCCTTATAACCTTCACATACCCTCCCATACTGCCTCAGTCTGCTACTTATGATACTAAGTATCCTCACACTGGAATACCTCACATACTGATGTGTGCATTAAAGCACCAAATATCCTTACTGCAGACCTACACAGGTACCAACCTGCTCGAGCTTTAATGCACAACTGCCCTTATCTCAAGTGCATCCAATAGTATACACACCCCTCAACTGATACACCATCTAACTCCAACACAATCTGATACCCTCAAGACCTGAACTCCCCTTCACTGTACCTAAACCTGAGACTTGCAACACTCTTCTCCCTCATTGCTATTGGCCCTCTGTTAACCCCTTCCTACAATCTGAATTATCAAGTATTGCTCACAGCATGATGCAGTTCATACTAGCTCCAACCCTTACCTGCAATACTGATACACTCCTACCAATAATTTGTATACTTGCATACATACATACATACATACATACATACATACATACATACATACATACATACATGTGTGCATGCAGCACAACATTCGAGTAGTGCTATAGAACTGCCCAGAGAAGTCAATCAATTGTAGTGCTACTATAATTGGGTCTGAACCCCATACTGGAGCACTATGGTTCTGCCTCACTGCTGATGAACTCTATTAACTATAATCCACCACACATATACAGTCATAATACATAACACACACCACTAATCCATCCTCTCCTCCTCATCATCAAACACACACACACACACACACACACACGCACACACACACACATATACACATACACTCTGAAATACTAACAATAGGCCAAGTACCAAACACTTGGTGTGCACACTCAAGATACTCCCCATAACTCATGATACGCTTGTGCTATACGCTCAAAACCATGATACCACCACCAATAATACATGATACACACTATAAATATAATATATGCTATAATTATATACATAATCACTAGATTTAGTAATATATATAGAATATGACAGTAAAGAGGCATTAAATACATGGAAACTCAATCCTACTCATAAATATCATGGCGTATCATGAACGGCCTACTCGTATCCAATTGTGGACATGTAAACACTATTTTTCCAATGAAATGAAATCTCAAACAAATAAAAGACCATCCCTCAAATACTTGGTGAGCCAAATTCAGATTTACCTAATTTGGCCACAAAAACTAATATAACTATCACAATAGCGCCTTATAGCACCTAGTTCTTCTCCATATGGGTAGTCCTTAGCCATGGACATATTCCTATAGGTTTATTATGACAAATTAATAATAAAGTTGATGGGAATAGTGATTTATACCTATTGGAAGAAGGATTCCCAATAAAACTCCTCCATGGACACAAAACCAAGGGATAAACACAATCTTTCTACCAAAGCTCTCCTCCAATGTCCTTCTTGCTCTTCCAATGCTTCTAGACCTCTATGAGAATGAATTTGATTATGAATGGAAGTAATTTGAGTGAAAATGTATGGAGATTGGTCTCAAATTAGGGAAGAACTAAATTAGGGTTTAAAGGAGTAGAGAAATAAAAAATGAAGGAGGCTACACTCCCTCTTATAGGGCCGGCCTAGGTATAGGGTTAGGGTTTGTCATTTGATAAATCTAATATACCCCTTTAGGTTTTCATGAAGAAATAATTAATTATTAGGAAAGAATCTATTCTAATAATAGGAAATATTCTATCCATACATTAATGAGAAACTAGTTTAAGTCATGACTAGTCTAATTGGTTTAGTGGTCTAGTATGGGTTGAACCAACACTAAGTCTAAACTAACTAGCTAGTACACTCATGGCAATTAATTATATTAGAAATAATTATAATAATACAATAGCAATTATAAAAAATAACAAAAATACTCCTCTTCCAAGAATTAGGTGGTTACAATCCTACCCCACTTAGAAAAATTTTGTCCACAAAATTTAAGAAAAAAACTAGCTCTAGGACATAACAAGCACGATAAAGAAAGAAAGAATACCACATGGCTCTAAGATCAGGTAATTCTCACACAACTCCTCTCTTAGGGATATCACCTAATCTTCATGTTTCACAAGTCTTGATTCCTCATTACAAAATCTTGAAGCTTCCAGTTCAAGTCCATATATTATCCTTGATACATTAACCTCTATTATACCCTTCTAATCTATCAATCCAAAAATTAAAATCATGAAACTCCTTATAAGTTCATGCTCCCTTATTCATCAATATTTTCTTTTATCGCTTATAATTAATCTTATGATCTGTCACTCCCCGTTCCCAATATATTGGGGGTATATTATTCTCGCTGGCATGTTATTTATTTGGTTGCATGAGACTAGACCCATTCTTTGGTTTGTTTTGGTTTGGATTGGATTGGATTGGTTTGGTCATGAGTTGAACCCATGGTCTAAACCTCAAACCCTAGTTTTATAACCCAACTTATTTCTCTCTCCTCCTTCATTCTTACTTTTCCTTCTCTCTTAGGGTTTTCCTCCCTCCAGAGACAAGTATATCTTACATGAGAAATGGAGAAACCCTCCATATTATTGGTCTATTATGTTTATTTTGTGATTTTAATCATGTTTAGAACTTGGTATTTTCAAATTTTATAGATAGAATGGTGTGAATTTAGATTTTATGAGTGTGGGTGTTATTATGTTATTTTCTTGGTTTTAATCCTCGAAAACTTTTTATTTCAAAAATTTATTGTTCTATGTGATGGAGCACTTCATTTAAGCAGTTTGGCTCTTGAAGGAGTTAATTTAGAGTTGAGATGAGGATTTTATGGCAGATATAGTCTTTTTTGATTCTTGGAGTTTTTCTATGGTCGAACTTACTGTTCTGGGATGATGGAGTACCATGCTGTCCAGAAACATGTGTCCCTCCAGCATTTGTCCATCTTGTTGGATGCATGTTTCCTTGTGCATACTTTCAAAAATTGGACGCATAGTAGATTGAAAGCATGAAAATTCACTAAGACCTGACTCCATGCGCCTAAAGTCCATGCGTCCAGGAGATTATGCGGCCTCGAGCCATGCGTCTCTTCTTTTGGGCGTATGCCTCTGTACGAATTTTGAGTCTCTGTATGACTTTATTGTGCTTTTTTGTCTTTTCTATCTGACACTTTTTCCTTGTCACATCAATCACCTTTTGTTACTTTCCTAACACTTCATTTATTGCCCATCACTTCGGCACTTGTCCTAAGCAGTGGACTTTTGCCTGAGCATGCTGCCTGGAGAAACATTTGGTCGGTTAGTTCATGCGGTCTGACCTTTTTTTGTACGACTTAGATACGTATTATCCATAGTGACTCTCTGTGTACATGTAGTACTTTTTTTGGGATCATTTATTTTATTATAATATTTCTTATCATCCGCTATTATGGATTGAGCTTGGTTATTGCTTGTGTTATGATTCTAAGGGAGAATGGACTTAGTAATCCTGACCTTGTGCTAGAACTCATGCTTATGATCTTGGTAATTGGACTCGATACTGTATCCGTTCTGATGCAATCCTTGCTTAATATTGTTCATGATCTGTGCAATGAGGTACGATATACCGTATTACGTGTTAAGTGATTTATATTTGGGTTGTGTATCGAGAATGCCTCCAAATTATTGAACTCGTGATACTATAAATATATTTCCCCCCAGTATGGGCATGATATACGGGTCAAGTACCAAAGCGTGGCTAGGTTATTGATTTATTGAATGTTGCATACACGCTCGGATGAATCTAGATTAAACTTTTATGTTTTTGTATCTAGCATGCCTGTACTTTGTATGACATCTTAAGAGAAATTCTTATGTAGCCACGCCTTGAGATTTCAAACAATACAGGGTTAATTAGGCAACTAAAAATGGTATAAACATTGGGAGAAAATGATATCCCAAAATTATGCCAATGAACCTTCCCACAGAGATTCAATATAAGTGCGTTGTGGGCTGGCCATCATAGATATTGTATATCATTCGCCTTGGTGGAGTACATTATCTGACCTATTATAAATAATATCGAGCCACGATTTTACTATAGGAATATTGGAACCGCTAATACCGTGATCTAGCGTAGTTGCCCTTCGGGAAACTGGTACAGTTCGTGAAGTACCTATATATTCCTTATTTTGGCTCGGTTAGCTCATGTTCGGCAATGGCGTGATCTGAGGATACCTATTATGCATTATTCTGAGATAATCTCAGACTCCACAATTAGCAAGTCGTACAAGTGATTGTACGATCTTATTAATTAGACTTGATTATGATTGTATTATTCTGTTAGTAGCCTAGGGAAATCTACTATAATAGTGTGATAGATTCAATACTTGTCCTTGTTTGGTTGTAGGGTTGGGCCTTTGTGCTAGGATATGCTATGGACATAAGTTACGACGCAGAACCTATATATATTATTATATAATTATTGCTTGGTTTTTGGTTTCAATATTTTGTGTTTTCTTTGTGGTACTTGTTATTTGGGGTCTAACCCCACTGGTTTTGTATGACCATATTTCAATCCAGCACCTGAGGATCCAGCATACTTTCTCCCGACTCATGGCGCATACCAGGAACATGGTCACCGAGGATAACGAGTGAGTTTTCTTCTTCCCTGCTCGTCATTGTATATTTTATCTTTTGGACATTTAGCCCACTGGTACCTGTTAGCCGGCACGTATGGACATTTAGTTTTTCTTACATGATTGTATTAAATCAGACTACAGTTGATCACTATCATATACTTTTGATATTCCACCAGCTCTTTATTTTGGGATGCCTTATTGCTTTCTCATATATCCTTTATGATTATTATTTCTTATTTGATTTATTAAGACATAGATGTTCGTGTGACCCTAAGTGACCTGATTGTAGCATGCACCCCTTGTCTAGTTATAGTCATGATCGTCGTATGATGTATAGTACCTTATACGGGGTAGCTGGCCGTGTCCATCTTCGTATTATGGTACTGGGGTGTGACAAAGTTTTAGTGGTGGCCTATGCATGTCATTTTTATAGACTTGTGGGGTGTCTTGGTCATAGGAGTCTCAATCAAACATTATGTGACTCGTCTCATAGTATTCGTATTTTATGCGGATACGTATTTTTGTGCTAGTTATTACATTTTATTGGATCTCGAGAAAGCTCAAAAATTCTCAAAATTAAAATTTTAATACCTGACTGGTATACCGACGGTATACTACAGTATACCGACGGTATACTGTCCGACAGATATTTGTTTCACTTTCGAGATATTTTCGAGATATTTCTCTATAAATAGTACTCGAGATATTTTATTTCTTTATTTCTATTTTTCTCTCCTCTCTTCTTCATTTCGCTCTCGAGCTTGGAAGCATAGTCTTGAGACCTGGAGTGTGGTTTCTGAACCCCTTCGTGGTGGCGGACTAGAAGGTTTAGGCTGGAAGCTCCCGTTAGGCAAGTACACCTTGCCGATTTCGTGAACTTCTTTTACTTTATTTTATTTTACTTTTCTGTTGCTTTGGTTATCGCTTTTTAGCTTAGACTTGCATTACTATTATTGTTCATCTGGTGATTTCTAGCCTAGTGACCGTCTCGGTTTTGATTTCTGGTATAATCTAGTTTCGTCCCTTTTGGGTAACTCGGTAACGAAAATGGTACCTGAGTTGTGACCGTAAGATTTAGTCCATATTATGATATGAGACTTACCCTAGACTTGACTTCTAATTAGACTTGGTTCTGATAATTTTTGGGGTTTTATTTGGGTCCCGAAAATCAGACTTAACTTAAGCATGTTTATTCTTGGAAATCGGCATACCGACGGTATACTACAGTATACCGACGGTATACTGAATTCGACTTAATTTTTAGATTTTCTTTGTAAACCTTATCGGCATACCGACGGTGTACTACAGTATACCGATGGTATAGCGATCTTGCCGATATTTTTAGATTTTGTCTTGCCTGACATACCGATGGTGTACTGGGTTGTGCCGAGGGTATACCGATTTGTGGAACTTTATTTTCCAGTAACTTTTGCCTACGGCATACCGACGATATACTACCGTATACCAATGGTATACCAATTTGTTGGAATTCAGAACTTGTTGTATTTTTCCTATCTCTGGACCGGTGTACCGACGGTGTACTGGACTATTCCGACGGTATACCGATCGTGTACTTTCTTTAGGAATTCTTGAGTTTTTGTTATTTTATGTTGATACTTCTGGGTTTTGCTTGGACACGCGATAACTTGACCAGAGGCATGAACTTATATGGCTTCAGATGACTTTATTTGACTTGACTTGGCTTTACTCGATTTTATCCGGCTTTGCCCGGCTACACGTGATAACATGATTGACTGGGCTTGACTTGTCATGAATTTACATGGCTTCATCGGACATGGCTCGACTTGGTTTCAATTGGTTTCATCTGGTTGGACATGGATTCATATGGTTTTACATGGCTTTACCTGGTTTTACATAGTTTTACCTGGATTTACATGGATTAACATGGATTAACATGGCTTTAGTTGACTTTATCTAGCTTCACTTAGTTTTACATTGCTTGATTGTTATCGTGACTTACATGCGTCCATTTGTGTAATGTATATTAAACTTATTTATATTATAACTTATGTTGTTGTATTATGTCTAGGATATATTCTGTAGAATGCCACACCCATATTCATACAAGAAACTGTTAGGGGTTAATAACTAGAGATTCACTTAGTACATGGCTAGGAATTTTTCTAGATTGCATGCAGTCCCGGTTATTTATACAGTTATCTTGAGGAGTATCCAGTAGTTTATATTGTGGAGTATCTTGAGGAGTATTTGGTACTAGTTTGTGCATATGGATATCCCGGACGGACTGCAGGGGCATGTGATCAGAAGAAACTCTAGCATTGTGTTACATTATAATTATTAATAATTAGGATTATGATAACCCTAGTTAGTTAAAGTATCATGTCGTACTTATATGATTTGTCATAATTTATGGATGATGGATAGTCTAGGCTTTACATGATCACACCTTAATATTTTTCTATACTTATTACTCTATTGATTATCAGTTCTGGATATATCATGGAGCCAATCATCTGTCAAAATCAATAGATTGGTGGGCCACGATGGTGGTAGGTTTAAGGCATCCTATTCCTTGGGACAATTTTAGGACCAGATTTAGGATGAAGTAGTTTGGGATTGTGGCTCAGTGCGAGCTACAACAGAGATTCACCAACCTCAAGCAGGCTGGAGGAATAGTATATGATTACGCAGCAAAGTTTTGCCGACTGAGTATGTTTGCTCCAACCATGGTAGCAACAGAGTTGGATAAAGTGATAAGGTTCCAACAGGGACTTCACTTGGAGATCTTACACATGGTAGAGGTGCAAAACTACCAGACCTTTGAGGCAATATTGACAGCAGCCAAGCGGGTTGAGATGACCTCTCATAGGATGGCATCAAAAAGAGTCGACCGAAAGAGGCCTCATGGACAAAGCAGCGAGGAAGGACAAGTACCACAAACGTCAGCACTATCCCCTAGAATTCTTATCCATAACGTAACACAAAGAAGGCTAGTGACCTCGATAGTGATAGCATCTACTCGGCAGCAGCAGACGAGGCAACAGTAACAACAACAACAATAGCGACGGAGAGCACCGACGGGTTGTACGTATCGTGGCAAGGTAGGTCATATCAGAAATATTTGCCGGGCAGCAAATGGACTGTCACTACCATATTTTTTAGGAAAGGGTATTTTAGTAATTTCATAATTAATTAAATATTGTGCATATTAAATAATTATTTATTATATTATTTAATTATTGTTAGATGTTAGTTTTTTATTTTGGACTTGTGTTAGTGGACCTAACTAGTTCAGTTTAGACTCATGGACCAATATGTATTTAATTGTTAGAATTTTAGTTCATTTAGAAAGTCCATTAATTAGGAGGATGATTAATTTAATTAAACCATTAGACTATAAACTTTCCTCAATTATTTCTTCATGAGAGGCCCCAAGGGGTATAATGGATATTACATAGTATCTTGAGGAAGGGGTAGAGGGGGCCGGCCTATTTAAAAGAGGGGGAAAAGTTTCTCTCTCCTCTTTTTATTTCAAAACTAGATCTAGAATTTTCCTCAACTAAATTCCTCCATTCCCATATCATTTTCTTACCAAATTTCATTCCAATTCCTTCCCAAATCACCATTACAGACTAGTAGAGCAAGGATCTAGAAGAAGAAAGCAAGGATCAACAAAGAGGAGCAAGGATCTACAAGTTGGAGGCTAATTTTATCATATTTGGAGGTTGTATTGAGAATCCATATCCCAATAGGTACAATTTAGTTTTTCTTCTTAATTTAGGTTCTAAATCTTATATTTAACTATGAGAAATCAACCCATATGCATAGGCTACCCATAGGATTTGGTTTTGTGTTCATAGGAGGCCTATTGAGAAAGTTATGGTACTTTTTGTATCAATTTTGGGAAAATTCCGAGTTTGACATTTGTTGTGTGTGTCAATTGGTCCTTTAGATCAATTTGGCATGTGCTTGTGTCCACAATTGGGTACGTGTATGTCGTATCCCAACAATTTGGTGATACGTGTTGATTTAGGAGTTTTCTCTCCGATATGGGACTTTGAGCATGTCATATTTTGGCACGGACATATAGATTTGTGTTTGACTCTTCGTATTATTCATAAATAATATATTATACTTGCTCGTGTCCTTCGGGGTATGTTTGGATGTATGGTGGACTCATGTCGTAATTATATCCTAGATCTAGTGGGATACGGGGGGATACGCTCCATGTATTTGTGCAATTTAATTCTAGATCTATTCTATTGTTCTTAGTCTTGGTGATGTGTAATTATATGTATGAATATATATATATTATTGTGTATGTATATTTATGTATTAGTGTGTCATAGATCTATATATCTATTTGTTATATATTGTGTAGCTAATTCTCTACATATGTATTAGTTTTAAATGTAGTAGTATTTTAAATATGTATTGTGTATATATATATATATATATATATATATATATATATATATATATATATATATATATATATATATATATATATATATATATATATGTTGTTATATATATATATATATATATATATATATATATATATATATATATATATATATAATTGTATGATATATATATACGTGTACGTATATGTGAAGTTATATATATATGATACTATATATGTGTATGTCATGTTATATGTATTTATTGTGTACATATATATGTATGTGGAGGTGTATGTATGTATACATAGTTGTATGAGTTATATATATATATATATATATATATATATATTGTGTTATATATATAAGAGGATGAGAGAGGGGACAGCAGCTTTGATGAAAGTTCAGCGTCACAAAACAGCAGCAGCAATGGCAACAAACAGCAGTAGCAATAGCAACAACGACAGCAATAGCGACGGCAGCAGCAGCAATCAGCAATAGCAGCAGCTTTCGCGACGGCAGCAGCAGCAATCAGCAATAGCAGCAGCTTTTGCGACAAGAACAGGAAATTGTCACGAAAGCAGCAGTGACAACAGCGGTATCAGCAGCTTTTCAGCGACAACAGCAAGGGTCTTTAGCGATAGTTCTGCGGTTTAGTATAAATATTATGTATTTATTTATAATAGATATATATATTTATATATATGGTATTTGTATATATATATTCCTAATTGGTAATTATGTTTTATTATACTATATTTGTAATAGTTAGTTGTTAGTATATAATTTATGGGTAGTTAATATTATATTGTAGTCTTGACAATTACCTTGAGAAACCAAAGTAAGTATCAAGGTATTTGAGGATACCCAAGGTATTGGGTTTGGGTATCAAGTTTGAGATTTAGTGTTACGATACCAAGTTGTTTCGAAACCAAGGTATCCATTTAGCATTTATAATTAGAATTTTATATATTGCTGATATGTATATGTGTGCTTTATCTTTTGTTTTACGTATCTTGAGATATAGTTCCTAGCATTCTAAGATGTAGCTAGTATGACCTAGATTCTTAGTGTTTGAACCCAATATCTGTGGGGTAGACTCATACAACCTAAAAATATGTAGTTTGACATAGTTGACCATAGTTTGACCGATTTGACTTAGAGTTGACCTAGTTTAACTTTTGACTTAGAAATGGCTTGTTGACCTAGAAGTTGACTAGTTTAACTTATTTTCTTTCCGAAACCTTATATTGATGTTATATTCCATATCTAGGTCTTTGAGGCATCATATCAGATATCTGTGAGACTATTCACCGGATTTCTGGCGAGTACATTCTTTGATAGTTTCTCATTTATGATATCCTCTATATTCATTGTATCTAGTGTAGATATCCTTGTTCTCTTGACACGATGGTTACACGGATTGGTATATCCTGATCTCGTAATAAGATGTTATTCCTTTGTATATGGTGTATCTTGTGCAAGCCTTATTTTATTGATTATCTTGTACATGTATAGACATGATTCTCGGGAAGACTAGCTATCTTCTTGGGGAATCTCATGCCATAGCGTACCATAGTTGGATCTATTATACCAGTCGAGGGTGGGGAGTATTTTAGTGTAGATATGTGATTATACCCTCCTTGTATCAAGTCTTGCACTTGAATAGTGTTAATCATACACCGCACGTATGATTAGCCAGGCCATAAATCTTGTATCATGTTCCCAAGTCGATCACATGTTAAAGCTAGTACTCACACACTTAGTCATTAGTATTCTTGTTCATTGTCATATTGTTCATTATTGTATTTATTCCAGTATTTTCTTATTGTATATCTCTTGTATCTATTGTGCATCTTGTATATTCACATCTATTTACTGTTATATAGTCTTTATCATTGATTAGAACTGCTGTTAGAGATGTACTCTGCTCCTTTCCTGACTGGATATATTTTTTCCAGATGATACTGAGGAGTGGTACCCTATACATTATGGACCTCAGGATGTTGTGGGCTTAGATTCAGAGACCCTGGCTCAGGAGAAACTTATCCCGACTGAGATAGATGACCTGGGACTTGTAGCTTCTTAGTATTCTTTTGTACTGGATTTATCTCCAGCTTATTTTGTTAGTATTCTTTCAGACTCATTGATGTTATTACTTTAGACTCATAAGTTGTATGTGACTATTCTATTCTTTCACCTTATCATATTCATGCTCATTTCCATCTTAGATCTATGATTGAGTATATTGTTATTGTTGGTGGTTCATTATAATGCTAGATAGATTACCTAGACAGCATTCTATCGTCGATTTTGCGGTTTAGGCTGGGCGTTGTTCCCGACATACATCCCTACACCGGGTGTAGGTCGTGACATAGATTATGTTTGAGATATGGAAGTCCCGATCATACGGTTGCTACTTGTTTAATGATACAGAGGCCAGAAGGGCCACTACAACAGTTTCTTACATTGCCGGCTCCAAGGGCACTACAACAAGGAGGACCAGTAGTAGCAGTATGACCTATAGCTCAGCATCTGTTGCCGATGCAGGCTCAATTATACCGACAATAATAGCAGTAGGAATAATAGAGACCGCAACAACGACACCAGGGAAGGCAGTAGCAGGGATCTGAACAAGGCCAAGGGCAGGCGTTCACCTTATATCTGAAAGAAGCTATGGCGTCCGGTGACGTAATGGTAGGTAACATTTTCGTTATAACCTTTTCTTCCATAGCATTATTTGATTCTGGAGCTTCATATTTATTTATATCTGGATAATATGCGACATGTATTTGATTGAAGTTTGAGGTATTGCTAGAGAGGCTGAATATACTCACTAGCAATGAGATCGTAGGAGTTAGTAAGGTGTGCCTAGCGTGTCTAGTCGTAGTATGTGGACATTTATTACCTGTGAAGTTGATAGAGTTTCCTATGGGTAACTTTGACATTATCTTAGGCATGGACTGGTTGAAAGACAGTCATGCGACGATAGATTATCATGAGGGTAGGGTGTTGTTTAGAGTCCCTGGTCTAGAAGAGTTTATTCTTAGCAGAATAGCAGAAGACCATCATAAGGAGGGAATCACAATTGTAGCAACGGAAGAGGACCTGATACTCAAAATAGTTAAAGAATATTTATGGATGTCTTTCCCAACGAGCTTACCGGATTACCCCTTTAGAGAAGTAGAGTTCTTTATAGAGTTGATGCCAAGAGCAGATGTCACGACCCGCACCCAGAATTTGGGGCACGAGTACGTAGGTACGTCTAGCCTACGCCGCAGCATCGGCGGTAGAATGCTATCTAGGTCACAATACTATCTAATCAGTCTCACACGAATATCCAACTCCATAAGGAGATACAGATATCACAATATAATATGTAGATACTCAATCACAGAACTAAAGCACGATAAGATTTCAAAGAAAAATAAACGAAATACAACACAAGTCTAAACTAAATAATCTAACTGCAAACAATAACATCCAAGTCTCAAAGTATGCCGGAAATAAATCTGGTACCAATAAACTGCTAAAAAAACTAATTGAATAACTAGTGATCCCGGCTAGACCTCCCAGAAATCACACCTGAGCTAAAAGGTCCAAGGCTGCAACTACTCTCCCTGTGGTCCATAATATGTCGGACACCAGACCTCTAAGTCGCAGTCTGGAAAATATATCCAGTCAGGATTGGAGCAAAGTACAACCCGATAACAGTTTCAATTAATTGATAAGGACTATAAACAATAAATAGATGATGTTATATACTGAGAGAAGATAATAAATAAATGCAATGGCAAAATAAAGAGAATAGGCAATATAGGCAATATGGTACAGTCAGTGCATATATGAAATGAAGAGAAAGAACTACAATATTATATACGAGGTGATGTAGTATATGAACTAAAATAGAGAACTATAACTATTCTAAGTGTTTGAAATAGTTGTTTTGAAATATGATCGGCTTGGGAACATGTACGAGAGCTATATGGCCTGGCTAATCATACGTGGGGTGTATGATTAACACTAACATAATTTTATACTTGTACGATAGGGATATGATCACATTTCTCACTAACTATTTCTCCGCCCCCAACTAGTACAGTGGATCCAACCATGACACGTTATGATACATGATCAATGTCCAATATATCATGTATAATGTCTAATATCAATGTCTAATATCAATATTATGTACAATGTCAATACGATAACCAATGTAATATCTCATGACTGCAGATCCAATCTATATACTAGTCTGTGTAGCACAGTGTCAAGAATCAGATATAACATTTCTAAATAATTAAATTATAGAAATTATCAAATAACAGAAATTATCAGAGAATGTACTCGCCTGTGGTCCTTAGCAGGTATGAATCAGAGTCCAAGTCATAGTCCAAATAGCCTATGTATTACAATTTTACAATATCAAAAGATAATTTATTTTAATTTATTTAATTCTAGAATAATTACTCTATAATCCTATTTTATTCTTATTATTCTAATTTTTAGGTAAATTCCTAAATTTTGTTCAAAGAAACTAAATTTTACAAACCAATTTGAGACTCGTGGAACACAATTCGAGGCAATCTGTTGACAAAAATAGTCAACCGATGTAAACTCGACTTTCATGCATGGTTTCCTATAGATTTTAGCGCCAAAAACTTGCTGAAATTTACGGCTCATCCGAATTCAAATTCGTTTGGAAATTATTGCACATACCTAAAATCGCATTGTGCAATGGTGGTTGATTGTTAACCTAGAAGTTCTACAGAATTAACAGCACAAAAATATTTTATATTAAATCTTGGAAAACACATATGTCAATTATCTCAATATTAGCTTTCTAAAACATCAAACGGTTAGTGATTCTGATTCCTGCTTCTCCCGAAATCGCGAAAACACCGAGACGCGTCTATTTTCGGAAATGCTATGCTCTACGAATTTTCTAGAATTTAATATTCAGAATTTTATGAAATAATTTACATATTCAGAAAACTAACCTCAATATGGTTCTAACACAAAAAATTGGGCCGCATTTGGAGTTCGGAGCTATGAGTAATGGCTTATGTAAGATGAAGGAAACCCTAGATGACATCCCCTCAAATCTCTCTCTCTAAAATAATGGGATAATTAAGGTTATTATATTATATATATATATATATATATATATATATATATATATATATATATATATATATACATGTTGGCTGCGGCTGAAGGAAAAGTAAAGGCTGACACGTGTCAGAATCTGATTGGATGATTTTGTTTATATTATTTATTTTTGATTTGCCTTTATCAAAACATTATTTAAGTCATTTTAAATCTAAATAACTCAAAATAATTATTAAAAATAATCATAAAAATCTGGAAAAATTATAGAAGATATATTTTGAACCTAGAAACCCTAAAAAATACTTGGAACTATTTTATATTCATAGGTTTTCTACTATAATTTGTAGAAGCTCTAAAAATTAGTTTTATGTATTTAAATAAAAATAAAAATTAAAAATATTCCAAAAATTCTGAAATAATTTTAGAAAATATATAATATTATTATAAACAATAAAAAATTACGTGGCTCCATTATATATTCCTGGACTTGCACAATAAATTCTAGAAGTCCTAAAAAAATAGTTATTAGTCTAAATACTGCCAATAAATACTAAAATATTCAGAAAATTCTCAAAAAATTCTAGAAAATATATTTGATTATTTAGAACCCAAAATAAAAGTTTGAAAATATTTTTAATTATGTTTGACACTAAAATAAATTCTTAAAAGCCCAAAAAAATTATTGTTACTAGTTTTTAATTAACCAAAAATTGTGAAAAAATCCCCAATAGCCCCAAATTAACCTAATAAAAACATTTAAGCAAGAATTTCAGGATACACGGAGGTCACAAGTCTACCCACCTAAAAAAAATTTGACCTCGAAATTTAAAATTCTCAATAGTTGTATTTATTTTCATTTTTTTACCATCAAAATTTAAATTCATCAAACTATATAATCATGAAGTAAATCCATATTGATATTTCAAAAAAATTTCAAAATTCTATAAATATCATATTCCTAAAACACTTCAAATTTAAAATCAAATTACATTCTTATCACAATCTCCTTCAAAATTTTAAATGAATAACTAAATACTCAAAAAATTTAATATACAATCCTCTAATTTAAATCCAATCAATGCATATTTATAAAATTTAAAATCTCATCCCAAAAAATTAAATTCAAACACTAATCCATTAGTGATCTTATTCCTCGATTCTTTTTCCACATAATACTCAAATAATGTAATACTTACGAAATCTTCAAATACAATATTCAAAATATAAATTTTAAATTTATATCTTGCAGTCAAATAAATATAATGATAATCTTCTTAAATTTCTTAAAATTTAATGACAAATGCAATTATATCATAATCTTCATAAAAATCAATGATTTAACAAAATCGTTAATTCTGTCATATTAAATTCTCAACTCTTTATTTAAATTAATGTTTATCCTCAAAATTTAAAATCCTTAATAATTTTTTTTCTGCCACCATCAAAATTTAAGCAATATAATCATGAAGTCATACCACTATTGTTATTTAACAAAGTCCTTAAAAATTAACTTCATCCTCATAACTTAAAATTTTAATGTAAATCTTCGAAATTTGAATTTATCTTCAAAATTTAAAATTTAATAGAATTTTTCTCGTAAATTAGATTCACAAGTCATAACTCTTAAATATAATCTAACATTATTTATTTAAAATTAAAATCTCATTTATAAATCTCTTCAAAAATTTAATAATTAAATCCTTCAAATTTAATCTCATATCCAAACTTAAAAATTAAATCCAATCTTCAAGTTTTAAAAAAAATTCCATCCTTAAAATTTGGAATTCATATTATAGTCATTTCTCATAATAATTTGATTTATCCCCATAGCCATAATTAACTTTATCCTCACTTCTATTTCGTATACGAATTCTCGATATTTAAATTAATGATCATCCTTAGAATATCGATTAATGATTCCATCCTAAAAATTTAAAAGTTAAATCCAATCTTCAAAGTAAATCCTACTAATATATATTTCATGAATAAATTTAAAAAAAATTCAAAGTCTTATCCTCAATATTTGAATTCCAAATCTACTCAATCAATCATATCTCTCAAAAAATATATATTTAATTTTGACTTCAAATTAAGTCCTTAAAAGTCGAATTCAACAATTTATAAAATTAAATCTTTATATTTTTATTCGTTTGGTCTAACCAAACCCATAATCCAAGTTTCAATATTATATCGAACTCCTAATACTCAAAATTCTCAACATTATCCTGGAGTTCCTTGAATTATATCTCAAAAATTTTGAGATTATTCTAAATTTTAAAAACTTTCAACATTATCCCCAATTTCAAAAAAAATTTAACATTATCCTGAAGACAGACCGAAAAGAATCAATCAAGGCAATAGATACGATATCATCAAGCAAGGACAGTAAAAATTCTAAAGGAAGCAATATTCATGAGAAATAAGGATAACAAGATAAATAGATTAGAGAATTCCTAGTTGTGATTGAGTATTCGCTCTCATCCTAGTATGCTATACCCGAGATCCTATCACAGGCTCATAGTAGTACAACTAAGTCGTTACACTACCACGACATCGCTCTAATTATGAAGCTCGACCTGCATGGGCCACCACTAAAAATGTGTCATGACCCGCGCCCGAATTTGGGGCACGAGTACGTGGGTACGTCCAGCCTACGCCGCAGCATCGGTGGTAGAACGCTGTCTAGGTTACAATACTATCTAATCAGTCTCACACGAATATCCAACTCCATAAGGAGACACAGATATCACAATATAATATGTAAATACTCAATCACAAAACTAAAGTACGATAAGATATCGAAAAAAATAAACGAAATATAACACAAGTCTAAACTAAATAATCTAACTGCAAACAATAACATCCAAGGCTCAAAGTATGCCAAAAACAAATTCGGTATCAATAAACTGCTAAAAGAAACTAACTGAATAACTAGTGATCCCGGCTAGACCTCCCAAAAATCATACCTGAGCTACAAGGTCCAAGGAAACTGAATTTATCCAAAGAAACTGAATTTTGCCAATTTGAAACTCTTGGCACGCAAATCGAGGCAATCTGTTGACCAAAAAAGTCAACCGATGTAAACTCGACTTTCATGCATGGTTTCCTGTAGATTTCAGCGTTAAAAATATGCTAGAATTTATGGCTCGCCCGAATTTAAATTCGTTTGGAAATTATTGCACATACCTAAAATCGTATTGTGCAACAGTGGTTGATTGTTAATCTAGAAGTTCTATAGAATTAACAGCACAGAAATATTTCATATTTGTCACTACCACATCATAAAAATAGGGGTATTTTTGTTATTTTATATATTATAAATATTGCGTGTATTTATTTTAAATAATTGCATGATATGTGTATATAGATATATATTATATATATAGTGTTCTTGAAATTGCATGAGTTAGTAGACTAGACCTAAAAGCCAACTAGATGAAGCCCTGACCGAATTATAGGATCATGGATTTTAATTAGCATTTTTGGGATTTAATTATGGAGGTTGTAATTAATTACCGTAATTTTATTTAATTATTGTACCTTACCGTTGCTTCGATATTTAGAGCGCTACCCTAGCTTTTGCCTTCCAACAAATTCCACACCCTTGTCCTAGACGTGCCCGACTTCCATTCTGACCCTTGTGTAGCTTATTATTATGCCCTCTTGTGCTTCATTTTAGTCGCACAATATTCGTCGCGGACGTTTATTTTAAATTCCAAATAAATCCAACTTTGTATCTCTGTGCGTTCCAATCGAAATTGGAGACACAATCTCGACCCATTTTGTACAACCCAAATTATGATAATATTCTATTATATGTCTTCTTCATTCATGATATTTGTGTCCCACTTAATTTTAGTCCCATGTACTTCTAATTAATTTTAGAGCACCAATTATATTTATTTTAATTAAATTAAACCATAAACCCGACTTTGTGCAATTTCCCAATTGTTGGCACTTTTATGCAAAGGTGCATTAAGGTGTCCACCCCATTGGACACAACACATGAAGAAACCCATTTCTCCTTCATGTAATTTTTTCCATAATTTTTGGACTGTGTAAACTCAACATCAACCTCCTCAAACCATAGCCCTCCAAATTTTGAATCAATGCAATCCTAGCCATCCATTTTGAATCTATGTAATCCTAGCCCTCTAAATACCTACATGAGAAGCCAAGCCCAATCCCAAGGAGGATGTTTACCAAGCCCAAATTTTTCTAGGTCAAATCAACCCCCTTTACATGTAAATATATATATATATATATATATATATATATATATATATATATATATATATATATATATATATATATATATATATATATATATATCATTCTTTTTCCCTTTTTCCATTTTATTCATCCCTTCACCCTAATTACTCCCAGCCGACACCACACCTCCCCTTCCTGTTCATCTCCTTCCTCCCTACCTCGCCAACCCGTTCGGCCACCCCTTTCTGTCCAACCGACCGGAGTCAGCCCCTCGCCTGAGCCGCTGTGCTCGACCTCGACCCACTGCTGAACCCCTCGGTTGATATATATATAAATATATGGATAAATATATATATGTAATTGAATACTAATGCTAGTTAAGACTTTTTATATACATATATATATATATATATATATATATATTTACTGAGAGACCCTAGTATTATTACGGATATTCTGTAATTACACTGACCATGTGACCTTGAGAACTGTGAGTAGACTGCCTATGTATACTGACGTATTAGCAAGCTATGTGCTAGTCTCACTGTCTGATTTTGGCACAGCAATTACAGACATGACACCCGTGCAGCTAGATGCACATTTGACCTGTACTATTAATTGTGTCACCCCTAGCATTGCCCCTGAGTTCAGTGTATTTATGATTGTGTGTTAGAGTAACGACTGATTCTGTATTATCATTAAATGATGTCTATAGGACTTTTGGATTATTCAGACAAGACTTTGGAAACAGGACATTGGTATTGCCAGCAGCAGGACCACAGGCGAGTACATTCTCTGACAGTTTTTATTATGTTGATTATCTCTATAATTCTAGTTGTATAGCGTACATGATTCTGACACTGTTGTTTACACGAGTTGGCATCATCGAGACCTGTCACGAGGAGTCATAATTTGGAATCCATCGTGCTAGCTGAGGAAACGAAGAAATATTAGTAGCTTATGTGATCATACCCAACTCTACATGAATCATAGCTCACCCACACCTCACGTCAGTGCAGCCTGACCATTACATGCCTCATAGCCTTTTATGTATGATTAGCCTGACTATTGCTCGTATCATAGCTATCCGGATGGTTAGCCTGACCTTACATGAATCATAACTAATCATACATAGCAAGCCTGATCAGTCCCAAGTCGATCACATGATATGCTGATATTTCACACACTTAGCTAGATATTCTATACATGTATTTCCAGATCATAGTTCTAGCATTTCCTTATATTATAGTTATTATTCTAGCATTTACTTATATTCTAGTTA
The DNA here is from genome assembly GCA_036927795.1 of Iris macrosiphon. Classification (NCBI taxonomy): domain Eukaryota; kingdom Viridiplantae; phylum Streptophyta; class Magnoliopsida; order Asparagales; family Iridaceae; genus Iris; species Iris macrosiphon. The sequence continues at coordinate 124,367,531 of JAYESA010000009.1, read as the reverse complement.
TTGTTCTAGCATTCACTTATATCCCAGTTCATTGTTCTAGCATGCACTTGTATTCCTGTTCATTGTTAGTACCATTGATGATGACATATGCTCCAGTATTTTTATTTCTCGTATTTCTTATTGCCAGTATTTATATCCATCTTGTATTTCTTTACACTGTATTATAGTTTTTGTCAATATACATGGAACTTCTGTTAGTGCTTGTACTTTGCTCCAATCCTGACTGGATATTTTCCAGACTGTGATAAAGAGGACTTATTTTTAGCATACTTGGAGATTTGGATGTTATTGATTGCAGGTTAGACTATTTATTGTCGTTAGACTTGTCTTGTATTTCGTTTATTTTCTTCGATATCTTATCGTGCTTTATTTCTGTGATTGAGTATTCCATATTATATGGTGATATCTGTGTCTCCTTATGGAGTTAGATATTCGTGTGAGATTGATTAGATAGAGTATTGACCTAGACAACGTTCTACTGCCGATGCTGCGGCATAGGCTGGATGTACCCAAGCACTCGTACCCAAATTTCGGGTGCGGGTCGGGACACATTTTCAGTGGTGGCCCATGCAGGTCAGACTTCGCAAGTTGTGCGATGTCGTGGTAGTGCGACATATTAGTTGTACTACTGCGTGCCTGCGATAGGATATAGGATACTAGGATGAGAGCGAATACTCAATCATAAATTATTTGAGAGATTCCTGGGATGATCCTTGAGAATCTTATTATAATTTCCAATTTAAATCTTTTTCCTTATTTTCGTCCGTTCTCACTTATTGATATCGAATTTGATTCTTGTTAATCAGTTGTTAAATTTAATTATTGGTATCGTTGTTGAGTATAATTTTATATCGAGATAAATTTTATGGACTAAAATTTACGGTATCATCTGATGACATATGTTGATAAGGACAGTAAGAAAGGTAAAACGTCTACCTTGGTTATGGAGCCTAGATTTATCGCAGCCACATTAGCTGTCATGGCGGAAACATAGGAACCTGACTTCGGATGTACATATCTTAGTTATGAATTTAAAGTTTCTCGCAGCCATACCGGTTGGCGTGGCGAGGATTATATGGCGTGATTATAGAGTTGCATACCTTAGTTATGGAACCTATCGTTTATCGTAGCTAAGTTCACTGGTGTGGCGAGGATTCTGACGTGTATGATTATCAGGTTGTATCTTAAATTTGTTCTTAAAGTATCATCTCAATACTTATCCACTTCTGTTATTTTAGGACCTTGTTCCAATCATTTTCTTTGCTAGCAGTAGAGATACCTTCAGTCCTTAGTCCAGTTCCTTTTTTATCTTTATTTCTTTAAGGATCCTTGTTAGTGTGATAATTGGTGACTTACAATTATGTTTGTGTCTTGTATCAGTGTTGACTATAGGAGAGTATAAGAGAATAAGAATACATTGTGCTAAGTAGTAAGACTTGTGTTACAGATAAAAGAAGGGTCTTGACATGTGGTTTGATATGAGTGTACCGGTATATGACTAATGATGGATGTATCACCTGATATTGAGGCAAGTGAATATTGGAAACAATAGATGAAAGAGTGCCTAAAAATTATGTACAGGATGCACAGTGGGTGTTGAGTGCCAGTGTGGAAGTTCATGAAAGTGGAAGAATTAGTATTAGAAAATTCAAATAGTGTGCCATGGGTTGAGAAATATCAAGATTTGTCATGGAAGGCATAAAGTGTATCACATATTAGTGTATCAGCCTGTAAAAGGTTTAAGAGGAGATAAGTATACATCAATCGAGATATGGAACCATATGCTTGCCTTTGAGAGTGAAGTAAAACGTTTGTTATAGAAAGTGCAAGTGATCATGAGTTCTAGTGAGTGTGATGAGGTGATCTAATGATGAAGCTAGTGTTACTATACCAAGAGTGCTAAAATATTCTATATCAATGATTAGTTGAGCAATGTGCTAGTAACAGTAAGTACCTCGTATGATGATAGTAGATTGGTGTATCAGTTAATGTGGATAGAAAATCATTGGAAGTAATAGTGCAAATAATCCATGCAGTACAATATTCAGTACACAGTTAAGGAGTGTAGACAAATTGTGTATTTGTGTGTACCTGAGTGTTAGAGACTGTGAGTATTTATATGTACACTTAGATAGAGGTGGATTTAAATTTATAATTTGAAGATTGGAAATAAATTTTAATTTTAAGAATTTTTGAGGAGTTGAGATTTTATGTTATTAAAAATTTTGAGGATCCAAATTCAATTCAATAAACATAGTCAAAGCAATAAAGATTTTTGGAAGAGATTAAAATTTTATTTCAATATTTGAATATTTGACTTTTGAGGAAAGTATATACTTTTTAATTTAAATTGCTAAAGAAGTTAAATTTTGAGGATTTTATTTTGAGGAAAAAAAATTATGGTGGTTAAGAAATGTATACTAGTATATGAGTAGATGACGTACATGTGTAAGGATCTATTGGCTTGAGAATGCTTGAGATGGCACTGCAAACTGACTTGGTTGTCCATCTAGAGTTGTATTAGAGAGAGAAGTACTTAGTGTGGTGCGTTGCACTTGAGTGATAAGAACAACTAGTATAAACAATTACAGTAGGTAAAGAGAGCTAGCAGTGGGTGTGCTTATAGTAGAAACAGTGGTACCAAAGGATAGGGGTATCAAACTTTGGATGCATCATTAAATCATGGTTGTGTTAGCAGGTTCTGTTCTTTTCTTTCCTCCTATTCTTTTTCCGTCTTTTGATTGATTGATCGATTCCTTAGTACCGTAGCTTGTATCAGTAATTTTCTTGCTAGGATGTAGTTAGTAGTACACCTTGACAGAGACTGCAATACCATGACAAAAGAGACCATAACCATGTATGTTTTATCTAGATTGCATGTTTCATCTAGATTGCATGATTGTATGACTGTAGGTAGGATTTTCTTAGACCTTGATTGTTGGGGGTTTGACCGTAGTGAAGAATTAATGAAGAGGTTATGACTTGATAGAGAGAGACAAGGTGCCTTAAATTTCGAGGATAAACATTAATTTATATAGAGAGTTGAGAATTTAATAGGGCAGGATGGATAATTTTGGTAAATCATTGATTTTTATGAAGATTAAGATATGAGTGAATTTGTCATTAACATTTGAGAAAGTTAAGAAGATTATCATTATATTTATTTGACTGCAAGGTATAAATTTTAAAAAATTATTTTGAATATTGTATTGAAGACTTCGTAAGTATTACATTGTTGGCATATTGTGTGGAAAAAGAAATCAAGGAATAAGGTCATTAATGGATTAGATCTTGAATTCAAATTTTGGATGAGATTTTTTAATTTTCTAAATATACATTGATTGGATCTAAATTAAAGGATTAGATATTAAATTTTTGAGTATTTAGATACGAACTTAAAATTCTGGAGGAGATTGTGATAAAAATGGAATATGATTTTAAACTTGAAGATTTTCAGGAATATGATATCTATAGAATTATAAAAGTTTTGTGAAATAACAATATGGATTTACTTTATGATTATAGGTTTGATGAATCTAAATTTGATGGAAAATAATATATAATGAGTAAATACAACTATTCAGGATTTTAAATTTCGAGGACGAAATTCTTTTAAGGAGGGTAGACTTGTCACTACCACATCCTGAAAATAGGTATATTTTTGTCATATATATTATAAATATTGCGTGTATTTATTTTAAATAATTGCATAATATGTGTGTGTGTGTGTATATATATATATATATATATATATATATATATATATATATAGTGTTCTTGAAATTGTATGAGTTAGTAGACTAGACCTAGAAGCCCACTAGATGAAGCCCTGACCGAATTATAGGATCATGGATTTTAATTAGCATTTTTGGGATTTAATTATGGAGGTTGTAATTAATTACCGTGATTTTATTTAAGTATTGTGCCTTACCATTGCTTCGATATTTAGAGCACTACCCTAGCTTATGCCTTTAAACAAATTCCACACCCTTGTCCTAGACGTGCCCGACTTCCATTCTGACCCTTGTGTAACTTATTATTATGCCCTCTTGTGCTTCATTTTAGTCGCACAATATTCATCGCGGATATTTATTTTAAATTTCAAATAAATCCAACTTTGTATCTTTGTGCGTTCCAATCAAAATTGGAGACACAATCTCGACCCATTTTGTGCAACCCAAATTATGACAATATTCTATTCTAAATCTTCTTCATTCATAATACTTGTGTCCCACTTAATTTTAGTCCCATGTACTTCTAATTAATTTTAGAACACCTATTATATTTATTTTAATTAAATTAAACCATAAATCTAACTTTGTGCAATTTTCCAATTGTTGGGCACTTTTATGCAAAGGTGAATTAAGGTATCCACCCCATTGGACACAAAACATGAAGAAACCCATTTCTCCTTCATGTAAATTTTTTTATAATTTTTGGAGTGTGAACTCAACATCAACCTCCTCAAACCATAGTCCTCCAAATTTTGAATCAATGCAATACTAGCCATCCATTTTGAATCTATATAATCCTAGCCCTCCAAATACCTACATGAGAAGCCAAGCCCAATCCCGAGGATGTTGACCAAGCCCAAATTTTTCTAGGTCAAACCAACCCCCTTTACATGTAAATATATATATCATTCTTTTTCACTTTTCCTATTTTATTCATTCCTTCACCATAATTACTCCTAGCCGACACCACACCTCCCCTTCCTGTTCATCTCCTTCCTCCCCACCTCACCAACCCGTCCGGCCACCCCTTCCTATCCAATCGACCGGAGCCAGTCACTCTCCTGAGCCGCTGTGCTCGACCTCAACCCACTGCTAATCTCCCTACAGCGCCGAGCAACTCCACCACGACGCCCCACCATCCTCGTCGGATCTCGTCCCCGTACTTCCCTCGACTGAACGCCCAACCACCCTCTTATTCTCCTCCTCTTCCCGGCCTCTCCCATCTCCCCGTCAGCAGCCACCTCTGCTGCCATTACCTCCCCACCTGAATGCAGTCGATCAACCCGACTCCATCAACGGCTGACACCACCACGACCTCTTCATCCCTGCTCGCAGACCCTCACCGGAGCCGGTGAACTCGACTACCCGACCTCCTTCGACCCTGCTCTTCTCCTCCTTCTTGACGACCCATCACAGCCGGACCTCGCCTGAACCCCTCGACAACAGCGTCCCCACCACAACCACCAGACTTCTCCTCCTCCTCTTTCCCTCCAGCAGCCTCGCCTTCAACATCATCATCATCTTCATCATTACTATCATTATAATCATCATCATCACGTTCATCATGATCATCACCATCACCTTAATCATCATCATCATCACCTTAATCATCATCATCACCTTAACCATCATCATCACCCTCATCATCACCATCATCATCATCATCATCACCATCGTCATCGTTGTCACCATCGTCATAGTCGTCTCGTCGATCTCATGCACGTGCACAGGTTCGTACCTGTCCCCTCTTCCTTCGTGATTTCATGTGTATGTATGTGTGAATAGTGTAGGACATTAGTATTGCTTCATGATATGTTTAGTTGGATATGATTCCAGACCCGTATCGGTGAATACAAACTCGTATGCGTATACGTACGCGTATACGTACGCGTATGCGTATAACATTCCAATTGGTATGCACATAATATTGGTTGATATATATATATATAAATATATGGATAAATATATATATGTAATTAAATACTAATGCTAGTTAAGACTATATATATATATATATATATATATATATATATATATATATATATATATATATATATATATATACTGAGAGACCTTAGTGTTATTACGGATATTCCATAATTACACTGACCATGTGACCTTGAGAACTGTGAGTAGACTGCCTATGTACACTGACGTACTGGCAAGCTATGTGTTAGCCTGACTATCTGATTTTTGCACAGCAATTATAGACGTGACACCCGTGTAGCTAGATGCATATTTGACCTTGTACTATTGATTGTGTCACCCCTAGCGTAGCCACTGAGTTCAGTGTATTTATGATTGTGTGTTAGAGTAACGAATGATTCTGCATTATCATTAAATGATGTATATAGGACTATTGGATTATTCAGACAAGACTTTAGAAATAGGATATTGGTATTACCAGCAGCAGGACCACATGCGAGTATGTTCTCTGACAGTTTTTATTATGTTGATTATCTCTATAATTCTAGTTGTATAGCGTACATGATTCTGACACTGTTGTTTACACGAGTTGGCATCGTCGAGACCTGTCACAAGGAGTCGTGATTTGGAATACATCATGCTAGCTGGGAAAATGGAAAATATTAGTAGCTTATGTGATCATACCCAACTCTACATGAATCATAGCTCACCCACACCTCACGTCGGTGCAGTCTGACCATTACATGCCTCATAGCCTATTATGTATGATTAGCCTGACTATTGCTCGCATCATAGCTATCCGGATGGTTAGCCTAACCTTACATGAATTATAGCTAATCATACATAGCAAGCCTGATCAGTCACAAGCCGATCACATGATATGCTGATATTTTACACACTTAGCTAGATATTCTATACATGTATTTCCAGATCATAGTTCTAGAATTTCCTTATATTCTAGTAATTGTTCTAGCATTCACTTATATTCTAGTTATTGTTCTAGCATTCACTTATATCCCAGTTCATTGTTCTAGCATGCACTTGTATTCCTGTTCATTTCTAATACCATTGATGATGACATATGCTCTAGTATTTCTATTTTTCGTATTTTTTATTGCCAGTATTTATATCCATCTTGTATTTCTTTACATTGTATTATAGTTTTTGTTAATATACATGGAACTGCTATTAGTGCTTGTACTTTGCTCCAATCCTAACTTAATATTTTTCCAGACTGTGACATAGAGGACTTATTTCCGGCATACTTGGAGATTTGGATGTTATTGATTGCAGGTTAGACTATTTATTGTTGTTAGACTTGTCTTGTATTTCGTTTATTTTCTTCGATATCTTATCGTGCTTTATTTTTGTGATTGAGTATTCCATATTATATGGTGATATCTATGTCTTCTTATGGAGTTAGATATTCGTATGAGAGTGATTAGATAGAGTATTGACCTAGACAACATTCTACCGCCGATGTTGCGGCTAGTCTGGACGTACCCACGCACTCGTGCCCAAATTTTGGGTATGGGTCATGACAATATTAAATCCTGGAAAAACATATGTCAATTATCTCGATATTATCTTTTTGAAACTTTAAATGGTTAGTTATTCTGATTCCTGGTTCTCCCAAAATCGCAAAAATACCGAGACACATCTATTTTTGAACATGCCGTGCTCTACAAATTTTGCAGAATTTAATATTCAGAATATTTTGAAATAATTTACATATTCAGAAAACTAACCTCAATATGGTTCTAACGCAAGAAAATGGGCCGCGTTTGGAGTCCGGAGCTATTACTAATGGCTTCTGGAAGATGAAGGAAACCCTAAATGACATCCCCTCAAATCTCTCTCTCTCTCTAAAATAATGGAATAATTAAGGTTATTATATTATATATATATATATATATATATATATATATATATATATATATATATATATATATATATATATATATGTTGGCTGCGGCTGAATGAAAACTAAAGGCTGACACGTGTCAGAATCTGATTGGATGATTTTGTTTATATTATTTATTTTTGATTTGCCTTTATCAAAACATTATTTAAGTTATTTTAAATCTAAATAACTCAAAATAAACATAAAAATAATCATAAAAATATGGAAAAATTACACACAAGATATATTTTTCACCTAAAAATCCTAAAAAAATACTTGAAATAATTTTATGTTCATAGGTTTTCTACTATAATTAGGAGAAGCTCTAAATATTAGTTTTACCTATTTAAATAAAAATAAATATTAAAATTATTCAAAAAATTCTGAAATAATTTTAGAAAATATATAATAATATTATAAATACTAAAAAATTTTGTGGGTACATTCTATATTCCTAGGCTTGCACAATAAATTGTAGAAGTCCTAAAAAATTAGTTATTAGTCTAAATAACTCCCAATAAATACTAAATACTCAGAAAATTCTGATAAAATTCTAGAAAATATATTTGATTATTTAGAACCCAAAATAAAAGTTTAAAATATTTTTAATTTTGTTTGACACTAAAATAAATTCTTGAAAACCAAAAAAATTTACTATTACTAGTTTTTAATTAACCAAAAATTGTAAAAAATTCCAATAGCCCCAAATTAACCTTATAACAACATTTAAGCAAGAATTTCAGGATACGGAGGTGACAACAGAACCAATATCCCAGAAGGTATACCTAATATCACCATCAGAGCTTGATCAGTTATATCTACACGTGAAAGAACTGAAGGCAAAGAAGTTCATTCGGACCAGTGGATCATCGTAGAGAGCAACAGTAGTATTGATGAAGAAGAAAGATGGATCGACGCGGTTGTGCATGGATTACAGGCGATTGAATATGGTGACAGTGAAGAACAAGTATCCATTGTCCAGGATTGATGACTTGTTTGACCAATTAAGCAGAGCAAGAGTCTTCTCCAAGATAGATTTGCTATCAGGATATCATCAGGTGCGAGTTCGGGAGCAGGATATACCGAAGATAGTATTTAGGTCACGATATGGGCATTATAAATTCTTAGTTATGCCATTCGGACTAATGCTCTAGCAGTATTCATGGATTTGATGAACCATATTTTTATGTCATACTTAGACCAATTTGAGGTAGTATTTATAGATAAAATTCTTGTGTATTCTCGTAAGTAGAAGTAACATAAAGAGCATCTCAGGATAGTACTGTAGACTCTGAGGGGGCACCAGTTATATGCGAAGCTTAGTAAGTATGAGTTTTGGCTGTATCATATATTCTTTCTTGGGCACATTAAATCTGGAGCAGGAGTGTCAGTTGATCCCAAGAAGGAAGATACAGTAGAGAACTGGCCAGTTCTGAAGACATTGACGGACGTACATAGTTTCCTGGGCCTGGCAGGATACTACAGAAGATTTGTGTCAGACTTTGCTGAGATCTCGGCACCTTTGACTTGGTTGACAGGTAAGGAAGTTAAATTTTTGTGGTCAGCAAAATGCCAGATAGTCTTTGAAGAGTTGAAGAAGAAGTTAATCTTTATACCAATCCTTACTCTTCCAGCAGGCTCCAGAGGATTTATGGTGTATTATGACGCATTTGGAAAGGGGCTTGGATGTGTTTTGATGCAGTACGGGAGAGTGATAGCGTATGCTTCTCAGCTGCTCAGAGGTCACGAGTAGAACTATCCTACTCATGATTTGGAGTTAGTAGAAGTAGTGTTTGCACTAAAGCTGTGGATGCACAAATTATATGGCGATCAGGTGGAGATATTCACAGATCATAAGAGTTTAAAGTATGTGTTCACGTAAAAGGACTTAAACATGAGGCAGAGAAGGTGGCTAGAGTTATTGAAAGACTATGACGTGGAACTTCAATACCATCCAGGCAAGGCAAATATAGTAGCTGATGCACTTAGTAGAAGATGTAGAAAATTCATATTGACCACTCAGAAGCACATTCTAGAAGACGTACAAAATATGGGAATCGAGATAATGCTTCCACAAGATACATGAGTTTTGGCTAGCGTACAGATCCAGTCAACTTTGGTGGGTAGAATCAAGATAGCTCAGGAAGAGGACCTAAAGATTCAGAAGCTACGGACAAAATGTGAGTCCAATTTTTGAAAAGAGTTGACGATTCATGCTGATGGAACGCTAACATTTGAGAACTGTCTATGTGTACCAAGTGGGGATATTCGACAAGAAGTTATGACTGAAGCACATAGTTCCCAGTACTCCATCCATCCGGGAGGCACGAAGATGTACCAAGATATCAAGCAACACTTTTGGTAGAACAAAATAAAGAGGAAAATATAACGCTTCGTATCACGATGTTGGATATGTCAACAAGTGAAGATAGAACAACAGAGACCGGCAGGGTTATTGTAGCCGCTTCCTATCCTAGAGTGTAAGTGGGAACATATCACCATGGACTTTGTGATCGGTTTACCTAGATCCCCGACTGGTCTAGATATAGTTTGGGTGATAGTGGATCGACTCATAAAAGTGGCATATTTATCCTTTAGAGTGGGATAATCTACAGAACAGTTGGCAGATTTGTATATGCGACAGATTATGAGGCAACATGGCGTGCCGGTAAGAATAGTGTCCGACCGAGATACCAGGTACACTTCTTATTTCTGGAGAAGCTTGTACGAGAGATTCGGTACAAAGTTAAGATTCAGTACTGCATACCACCCCCAGACAGATGGACAATCAGAAAGGACCATCCAGACCCTGGAAGATATGTTGCGAGCCTGTACCCTAGACTTTGGTATATCTTAGGAGAATCACCATCACTCAGTGGAATTCTCGTATAATAATAGTTATCAGGCCAGTCTTCAGATGGCACCTTTCGAGGCACTATACGGTAGAAAGTGTAGATCACCGTTGGCATGGGAAGATATTGGTTAGCGAAAGATGTTAGGCCCCGAAATAATCACGCAGACAATAGAAGTTGTCAGGCAGATCAGAGAGCAACTTCGAGTTGAGCATGATCGGTATCGTCACTGGGCAGACCAGCATCGTAGGCCTTTAGAGTTTCATGTCGGCGACCAAGTATTCTTGCAAATTTTGCCAACCCATGGAGTTATTAGATTCAAGGTTCATGGGAAGCTTAGTCTGCGATATGTTTGACCTTTTAACATTCTCGATCGGGTAGGCGATGTGGCTTATCGTCTTGCCTTTCTACCTTTTTTATATGAGGTGCACGATGTATTTCATGTACCTTAGTTTCTTTGGTATGTCGTAGATCTGAGTTATATCCTTGATCACTCTGAAATAGTTGCTGGTACCGACTTATCTTACGAGGAGCAATCCGTATCCATTCTGAACCGAAGGGAGAAGGTACTCAAGAACCAGAATATTTCTCTTGTCTGAGTTGCCTTGGGCTATCATACTGTTGGAGAATCGATGTGGGAGTGCAAGGACGATATACGGTCTCGGTACTCGCACCTGTTCGATTCAGAAGGTATATTCTACCTTATATCTTCATATCTTAGATTACGTGATCAGGCGATCACCTATGTGATGTGATGTTATTGCTTGCATGTGTAGATTTGCTAGTAGATTTGTATCGTGCTTGTCCTGAGATAGCCTTAATTGGATTCTAATTTTGAGGACAAAATTTTTCTAAGGTGGATAGAGATGTCACTCCCCGTACCCAATATACGTATTGAGGGCATATTATTTTTGATGGCATGCTATTTATTTGGTTGCATGAGACTAGACCCATTCTTTGGTTTGTCTTAGTTTGGTTTGGTCATGAGTTGAACCCATAGTCTAAACCTCAAACCCTATCTTTATACCAACTTCTTTCTCTCTCCCCCTTCATTCTTTCTTTTTCTTCTCTCTCTTAGATTTTCCTTCCCTCCATAGGCAAGTATACCTTGCATGAGAAATGGAGAAACCCTCCATATTATTGGTCTATTATATTTATTATGTTATTTTAAGTATGTTTAGAACTTGGTATTTTTGGATTTGGTGGATGAAATAGTGTAGATTTAGATTTTATGTGTGGGCATTCTTAATTTATTCTTGGTTTTGATCTTCAAAAACTTATTGTTTCAAAAAATTATTATTCTATCTGATGGAGCACTTTATTTCGAGTAGTTTGGCTCTTGAATGACTTGATTTGGAATTGAGATAAGGATTTTATGGCAGACCTAGTCTTTTATGATTCTTGGAGTTTTTTTATGGCATAACTTACTGTTCTAGGAGGATAGAGTACCATCCGGCCCAGCAACATGTGCCCCTCCAGCATACTCCCATCTTGTCGGACGTATGTCTGTTTGTGCATGCTTTAAAAGTTGGACGCATCGTACCTTGAACGTTTGGAAATTCACTGAGGCCTGACTCTATGCTCCCAGAGTCCATGCGTCCAGAAGATTATGCGGGCTCGAGCCATGAATCTCTTCCTTTGGGCGCATGCCTCTGTATGACTTTTGAGTCTCTGCACAACTTTATTGGGCTTTTTGTCTATTACCTTTGACACTTATGCCTTGCCACATCAATCACTTTTTGTCACTTCCCTGACACTTTATTTATTTATTATCACTTCGTCACTTGTCCCAAGGAATGGACTTTTGCCCGAGCTTGTGGCCTGGAGAAGCATGTGGCTTGGAGGAGCATGTGGTCGGTTGGTTCATTTAGCCTGACCTTCTTGTGAACGACTTAGATACGTATTATCCTTAGAGACTCCTGTGTACATATAGTACTTTCTTGTTGGGTTCATTTATTTTATTTGGAATATTTCTTATCATCCTCTATTGTGGATTAATCCTGGTTATTACTTGTGTTATGATTCTAGGGGAGAATGGACTCAGTAACCCGACTTTGTGCAGAACTCATGCTTATGATCTTAGTAATTGGACTAGAAACCGTATCCTTGCTGATATAATCCTTGCCTGATATTGTTCATGATCTGTGCACCGAGGTATGACATACCGTGTTACATGTTAAGTGATTTATATTTGGGTTGAGCATCGAGAATACCTAAAAATTCTTGAACTCATGATACGATAAACATATTTTCCCCCCAAAGGGACATGATATGCGAGTCAAGTACCAAAGCGTAGTTAGGTTATTGATTTATTGAATGTTGCATACACTCTCGGGTAAATCAGATTAAAATTTTATGGATTCGTATGTAGCGTGCCCGTACTTTGTACGACATCTTAAGAAAAATTATCATATAGCCACGCCATGAGATTTCAAACAATATAGGGTTTATTAGGCAATTAAAAGTAGTAATAACATTGGAAGGAAACGGTATCCCGATATCATGCCAACGAACCTTTCCACAGAAATTTATTCTATATACGCTAAGGACTGGACACCACAAATACTATATATCATCCGCCTTAGTGGAATGCAGTATCTGACCTATTATAAATAATGCTGTCACTCCCCTATCCTTTATACTTGAATATACTCAAGTTGGTGCACTTTTGATAGTGTTTTAAATTTTGGCATACTTTGGGCATACTTAAAATGCACAACTGAATGGAAGCTTGGCGCATATTGGCTAATATTGATGGTATGGTGGTGGTAGATAGGATGTGTGGCTTGGATTTGTTGGAGAGATCCGACGGTTCACCATCAACCCCTTGCCTTTATATCCTTGTTCTCATTCTCTCTTCTCACATGTTCATTTCTCTTATTTTGCTCCTAGTTTTCTTCATAGGCAAGTACATCTTACAAATATGAAGAAACATGATCGACTATAGTTTTATTCTTACTATTTGTTGTTGTAATTAGTTTCTAGTAGTGTTCTGATTATAGTTAGTTCTTGGAGTTTTCATATTTGAGGTGGTTAATTATTTTATTTTGATTTTACTATAAGGGTTTTCATGAGTATATTTTCCTAAGGAATGATCCCCTAAAAATGAGGTATTTTTAAAAGATGTTGTTCCCTGATTTCGAGCTTGGATTTTTTCTTGATTTCTGGTTCTTATTGCTGGAGGAATGGAGCACTATCATAGTCTCGATATTGAGCTCTGAGTGCATCAATGGTGGGTCGATTGGAGAAGAAGAACAATAATAAGAAGTACATAAGAGGATTTGTACTTTGGGCACATATTGAATGTGACCCGCATTCCATACTTGTGCGTACTTTAAGAGTACTACCAATTTCTTAAAAAAGTATGTCAATGGCATAATTTTTTCAAAAAATCATTTTTGGCGCACTTTTTGGAAGATTTTAGTCTCTGGCGCACAATTGATATATTATCGAATGAACCAAGCAAAAGTGTGCCAGTCTACTTCTCAGCGTACTTTTGACCAACTTCCTCCTTGGCATATTTTAACCAATCAGCAATCCGACGTACAATTGACATATTGTGCATTAACTATCAAAAGTATGTCGCTCTTATACACACAACCTTTGGCGCATTTTTTAGACGCTCAACGGTTGGCGCACTTTTGATGGATTAATAATCCGGTGCACTAGTTAACTCTTGGTGTACTCTTGCCCGGTTCAGCCTCGATAAGCGAGCTTTGACTTTGGCACATCTCGACCATCGTGCCCTCGACTGTTGTGCCACCTGGGGACTTGTTGTCACGACCTGCACCCAAAAATTTGGGCACGAGTGCGTGGGTACGTCCAGCCTACGCCGCAGAATCGGCGGTAGTACGCTGTCTAGGTCAAATCCATATTTACTAACTAGCTCATTCACAGATAACATAGGCAAGATAATAATAAGAATTGAAACTTAAGATTGCAACTGAAAATAAATGTGACAACAGATTCAAATGTTTAATACAGAATTCAGAATTGAAATCGGGGACAAACCCGATTAATAAGATAAGAATATAAATGAAAGATAGCTACTACTAGCTACTCTGCAGCAGGGATCTCCTGGGTGGGTTCTGGCTCCTCATAGGTATCATCAGTCCCCTCATAGGGACCATAATAAGTAGGGGCAAGATCCTCATCATCGCCTAAATCAACAGATCCAGTCAGGAAAGGAGCAAAGTACACAGTGCACAACAAGGTTAAACTAAATATTTATGACAATTAAATATTGAATATCAAGTTAAGAAACTGCATAACAGAACATCATTATTTTAGAGTTAAAAACTGTAGATAGGAATATAAGAAACAGAAATAAATGGAACAGGAAATGAACTACAACAGTCAGCAAGAAAATATAACATGCCCAGAAACTATCTGTGTGAACTTGTGTTTATTTTAGAATACATAGTTGGCATGTACAGGTTTATAAGGCTAATCCGGCCGTCATGAACGGCTATTAAATAGGGAAAATCGAGATCCGGCTGAGGTACAGTCGTGTACCAACAGCTATTAAACATGACAAGGGGAAGGGTAAACTACATGCCTTCTAGGTATTCTCCCACCCGACATGAAAAACAAGCCAGGAACTCCAATATTCAAGACATGAAATCCAGCATTTCTAATACTATGTGTAATCATCAAGGGTACATGTAAGGCAGGGAATTAATTATCACAATATATAAAGATTAACTTGAGGTGCAGGTACTTTCCTTTTGTTTGGATCTGATTAATATTGGCTCTCAGGGGAAATTCTAGAGATGAGTCCAAAAGCTGAAATAGACATTACCATCATGCTCAGAAGATGTCAAATAGCTAGAAATGCCTGTCCTTGGGTCCAATTTGGAGACAAGGGCAAAAACGGCAGTTTCGGGTCAAAACGGAGTCCGCCGGTGGGCCCGCTTTGTACCGAAAAACGTGTCCGGGTCAAAGGTCTCCAAATTCACCAAACTTAGTGTCAACAGGTCAGGAACGCTGATACGAACCCAACAGAACTTCCAGATTTGGATTCCGATGAGCCGAACACAAAATCGCCCGTCGAGCGGGGCATGTGGGGTCCACGACACGCAATTTCGTCAGCGTTCTCAAAATCGAACCAAACTTGACCCACAGGACCAGCGTATCGCTACGAGTCCGATGGCGCAAGTTTCGTCTCGATCTGACATGTGTGCACGAAATTAGGGTGAATTGCAGAAAAGGCAGATACGGGGCGATGTCCGCGGATACGCGTTGATTCCGGTGTGCACGCACACCCGAATCAGCTTCCACGAAAACTCATACGTCCGTATCAACGATGCGCACGTATCCGTGAAGACCGCACGCGACCAAGTCATCCCATTTGGCGGGGTGCCCTCAGTTCCGGGGTGAAACAGGGTCTGGTTTTTCCTGTTTTTGGATCGCGGTGTGCGATCACCACAGGACGCGATGCCCCGAACAGTTTGTCCGGACACCGAGAGGGTCATACAGGCTTCGCGTAGAAATTTACAGAATCGAAAACGGAGATACAGGGTGCAAGATACGAGTACCTGAACCGGGCTCTTCGAAATTGGGGTTTTCGGTGTCCGACACGCGATTTCGTGTCCTGGACGTGTCCACGCAGTGTCCACGGTGCCCGTGTCCGGCAGCGAGCTGTGTCCGGCCTAGGGTGCTTCTGGCGGGTTGGCGGAGGCGGCTAGTGACCGAGCTGGCCGGCGACGGGTCGTCGGATCACCGGCGGAGGCACTAGAGTCGAGGGATCCGGCGTTGGGTCGGAGAAGAAGAGGGAAAGGAGGGAGGAAGGTGGGGGCTCGGGCTCTGGCGGCTGCGGGAGGAAGTCGGCGCGGCTGGGGAGTGGTCGGAGCCGAGGTCGGCGAGCTCGGGGGGGGGATGGCCGGAGCTAGGTCGTCGGAAAAATGGGAGCTAGGGTTTGGATTTGGGGAGAAAGAGGGAGGAGGAGGTGGGTTTTATAGGGAGGCTCCGGAGCGGTTCAGCCGGGTTAGGCGGGCGGAGAGGGTCGTGGGGACGTACCGGCGGAGGCGGCACGGAAGAACCGGGCGGCGGCCGAGGGACGCGGGCTCGCGCAGGTCGTGGGGAGGGAGATGGGGTTTGCGGATCCGGGCGGGTCGCTAGCGGGTCTGACCGACCCAAACCCGACCCGGTGGCGATTGGGGCCGGGCCGGCTGGGCTGCTGGGCCGGTCCACTGGGCCGGGCCGGCCCAAGGAAGAAAAATAAATAAATAAATAAATAATAAAATAAATAATAAATAATTAAATAAATAGATAATTAATTAATTAATTAATTAATTAGTTTTCAGGCATTTAAAAATAGGTCTGAGGCCCAGAAAAATCCAGAAAAATTACCCTAAGTCCAGTTTTCCATTTTACACCCAAAAATATTATTTTCATGATATTTTAATATTATTTATTGCCAATTAAAAATCATTTATTAATTGAAAATCTTAATTTTAATTACAAAAAATTCCCAGAAAATTCCAGAAAATTGGGAAAAATCCAAGATTTAATAAATTAAAAAAATTCAGGGGGTTTACAACCTACCCAACTTACAAAAATTTTGTCCTCGAAATTTAAGAATAACAAGGCACGAAAAGAAAGGCCGAGAAATAAAATATACCTCAGGGTTCAAAAAGATAGGGGTATCGTTCTCTAATCTCGTCTTCTCGCTCCCAGGTGGATTCGCCGGGGGAATGGTGCTTCCAAGCTACGCGGACCAGGGAGATAACCTGGTTCCGTAGAACTTTTTCCGATTGATCCAGTATCTCCACGGGTTGCTCTTGGTAAGTCAAACTTGGGCCTACTTCGAGCTCTGAGTGATCCACAATGTGGCTGGGGTCTGACACGTACTTCCTCAGCTGCGACACGTGGAAGACGTTATGTACTCCATCCAGAGAGGGTGGCAATGCCAGTCGGTATGCCACTTCTCCGATTTTCTCCTGTATGCCAAAAGGTCCAATAAATCTTGGGCTGAGTTTTCCACTCCTTCCGAACCTAATGGTGCCACGTGTCGGGGAAATCTTCAAGAATACCAGCTCTCCAACCTTTAATAAAGCCATAATCAAGTCTTAGTTCCATAATCAAAATATTTAAATTGACTTGAATTTCATAAATTTAATTACCTCAAATTCCAAGGGCCTTCGGTGGCTATTTGCCCAATGTCGTTGCCTGTCTTGAGCTACTCAAAGTCTGTCCCTTATTTGCTTTACCTTCTCAGCTGAATCGATCACCATCTCTGGTCCCAGCAGGGCTCTTTCTCCAACGTCGTCCCATGATAGCGGGGTACGACATCTTCGTCCATACAGAGCTTCAAATGGAGTCATCTCAATACTTGCTTGGTAACTGTTATTATAAGAGAACTCCACCAGATGTAGATAGTCTTCCCAGGATCCTCCAAAATCCAGAACACATATACGGAGCATATCTTCAAGTGTCTGGATTGTACGTTCCGATTGTCCATCGGTTTGGGGATGATAAGCTGTGCTAAATTTGAGTTGCGTCCCCAAGCTGGCTTGTAAGCTCTTCTAGAAGTGAGAGGTGAACCTTGAATCTCGGTCGAAGACAATACTTACTGGAACTCCATGCAGCCTAACAATATGTCTGATATATAAATCTGCCAGCTTCTCTGTAGATAACCCTACTTTGAAGGGTAGAAAATGTGCAGACTTGGTCAGTCTATCTACTATCACCCAGATTGCATCCTTACCACTAGGTGTCCTTGGAAGTCCGAAAACAAAATCCATTGTGATATGTTCCCACTTCCACTCCGAAATGGGTAGTGGTTGAAGCAATCCTCCAGGTCTTTGTCTTTCTGCCTTGACTTGCTGGCACACTAAACAACGAGATACGAACCTGGCCACTTCTCTTTTCATGCCATGCCACCAAACATGCGTCCTCAGGTCCTTGTACATCTTGTTGGCTCCTGGATGTATAGAGTACTGCGATCTGTGCGCCTCTTGCATAATTTCTTCTCTTATGTCTCCTTGAGGTACACATAATCTATCTCCATGCCTCAGTGATCCATCTTCATAAATTCTGAAATCTTCCACTAATCCAGCTTGCACTTGACCTCGAAGGCTTCGCAAGCCTTCGTCTTAAAACTGAGCCTCCTTGATCTTGTCTATTAAAGTAGACTGAATCTGCAAGTTCATCATTTGGCCTTCTTTTCCTGGGATGATTACTTCAATACCTAAACTTTCCAAGTCTTCCAGCAGGTGTCTGTCCATAGTCAAGTACATCGCCATAGGATATCTGCTTAGAGCATCAGCAACTACATTGGCCTTTCCAGGATGATATTGAAGAGTGATATCAAAGTCTTTCATTAGTTCCAGCCACCTTCTTTGCCTCATGTTTAACTCTTTCTGAGTGAAGATATATTTTAGACTTTTATGGTCCGTAAATATTTCTACCCTTTCTCCATAAAGATAATGCTTCCATAGTTTAAGAGCAAAAATGACAGCTGCCAATTCTAAATCATGAGTTGGATAGTTCTTTTCATGGGATCGAAGCTGTCTAGAGGCATATGCTATTACTTTCTTGTTCTGCTCCAAAACACAACCTAGACCTTTTCCAGAAGCATCACTGTAAATAGCGAAACCTCCGGTTCCAGAAGGTAAGGTCAGAATAGGGGTAGTAGTCAGTCTTTTCTTCAATTCCTCGAAAGCATGCTGACATTCATCAGTCCAGGTGAACTCTTCATCCTTCCTTGTTAATTTTGTCATGGGCTCAGCAATTCTTGCAAAGTCCTTCACAAACTTCCGATAGTAGCCAGCTAGTCCCAGGAAGCTTCTAATCTCTGCTACAGAGCCTGGAGTGGGCCATGATTCTACTGCAGCTATCTTCTTAGGATCTACTGCTATTCCATCTCCAGTCACAACATATCCCAAGAATTCTACTTTGTCTAGGAAGAAAGCACATTTAGATAATTTTCCATAAAGTTTTTTCTTCCTCAAAGTCTCCAATGCTAACCTCAAATGTTCTTCATATTCTTCGGGGGTCTTGGAGTAGATCAAAATATCATCAATAAAGATCACTACAAATTTGTCTAGGTATGGCTGGAAAACTCTATTCATTAGGTTCATAAAAACTGCTGGAGCATTCGTCAACCCGAACGGCATTACTAAGAATTCGTAGTATCCGTTCCGGGTATTGAAAGCAGTTTTAGGGATGTCTTCCTTTCTCACCCTTACTTGGTGGTAACCGGACCTCAAATCAATCTTTGAAAATACCCGGTCTCCACTTAACTGATCAAATAAGTCATCTATCCTGGGCAGGGGATATTTATTCTTAATTGTTAAGGCATTCAAGGCCCTATAGTCAATACACATTCGGGATGTTCCGTCCTTCTTGGGCACGAATAATACTGGAGCTCCCCAGGGTGAGACACTAGACCTAATGAAGCATTTGTCTTCTAGTTCTTTGATTTGCTCATTTAGTTCTATTATCTCCTTCTTGTTGATTCTGTAGGGATTTTGAGATACTGGTGCTGCTCCTGGCACTAAGTCAATGGAGAATTCAACTTCTCGGTCTGGGGGTAGGCCTGGGAGATCCTCAGGGAAGACATCAAGGTATTCAGAGATGATAGGTAGTGGCACTTCTTCTGTTATTAGGGCTCCACAAATTTTGTTATTATCCATTTCTCTAGAACCTCTAGCAAATTCAAATTCTGGCTTGTCAGGGGGCCTGAAGATTACACTACCTCGGTGGCAGTCTATTGTGGCATGATGTTGACTTAACCAATCCATACCCATTATAATGTCAAAATTGGGCACTGGCATTATAAGTAACCTAGCATACAGTTCTCTTCCACATAAAGTAATAGGACAATTGTTATAGGCATCACTAACCGGGATGATTCCTCCACCGGTAATGATCTTATAACAATTCCTAAGGGGTTTAGTGATTAAGCTATGCTTCATAAGGAAATTTACTGACATGAATGAGTGTGAAGCTCCAGAGTCAAATAAAGTAATAGCTGGTATTGAATTTATAAGCACAGAACATGTGATCACGTCTGCTGTGGCCTCAGCTTCTTCCAGAGTCATTGCATAAGCACGACCTTGCTGCGGTGTACCCCTCTGTTGCTGCTGGTGCTGAGCAAAGCGTTATTGTTGTGTTGGAAGTGGGGGTCCCCTCTGTTGTACTACTGGGGCCCTGGCCTGGGCTGGAGCCTTTGGTGCAGCGGTGCGTCCTTGAGCAGCTGGACAGTCCCTCATTTGATGCGCTGCTGAGCCGCAGTAGAGGCAGGCACCTAGCCTCTTCCTGCAGACTTGCCAAGTATGACCTGGTTTTTGGCAAAAGTTACAAGCAGCAGCTTGTTGGTTCTGTCCCTGAGCCTGGTGTTGGGGTGCTGGAGCTCGAGGGAGAGGACGCTGAGTTTGCTGCAGGGCCCTCTGCTGTTGTTGTTGTTGTTGTTGAAAAGGGCGTTTGTTGGGTCCCGCATTTCCGGTATCTCTTTCTCGCTTCAGTTTATGCCCCATATCTCTCTCTACGCCTTGTGCCACGCTCAGGATTTCTTCATAGGTGCGAGCTCGGCTGGTGGTGACAGCAAGGCGAATATCCGGAGATAGTTCTTTCTTAAATCTACGGGCCCTGTCCTCCGGGGTACGAACTATGTACTCCGCAAAGTGGCTTAACCTGCTAAATTCAGCAGTATATTCATCAACAGACAGGTTACCTTGTTTCAGTCTCTCGAATTGGCTTTCGAGAGCTTCCCGAGCCACTTCGGGGTAGAATTTCTCCTTGAATATCCTCTTGAAGTCCTCCCAGGTGATGTCAGGAGCAGATAGTTGTGGTTCATCTCTGAACCAGGTTCGAGCAATGTCGAACAGTTGCAGGCTTGCGGACTCCACTTTGAGGTCATCAGGGACCCGAGCAGTCTTCAGGAGTCTCTCGACATTCTCTATCCACTCATCGGCATAGAGAATGCCCTCAGTTCCGTAAAATTCCAGGGGTCTTATATTCTTGAAATCTTTGGCACTCCCTGGCCTCTTGAGTGACGACTCCTGGGACTTAAGAGCTTCTGAGAGGCTGGTCCGTAGAAGTGCAGTCTGTTCTTTCTGGGATTCCACCAATCCCTGGAACACTCCAAGTAGCTGTGTCCCATCCAGAGTAACTGCCGGAACAGATGGAGGCGGCAGGAGTGCAAGGGTCTCGGGCACATTCTGCTCAGCTGGTTCTGATGTGCCTCCTACTGTGTTCCTGGTCTGGACCATTCTGAAAGATTAAGGGATAGGAAGATCAGAATAGAATACTTGGAAATTAAAGGCATAGGAAAAATTGAGCAGCAATGATATCAAGAATTGAAATAAGGACCCTATACTGTGAATGAGCTTTCCCTAGAATCCTCAATTGTATTCCATACCCTGTCCTAGGGTATTATCCTATTTTAGGATATGACCTGCATGGGCCACCATAAAAACGTGTCACGACCCGCACACGAAAATTCGGGCACGAGTGCGTGGGTACGTCCAGCCTACGCCGCAGAATCGGCGGTAGTACGCTGTCTAGGTCAAATCCATATTTACTAACTAGCTCATTCACAGATAACATAGGCAAGATAATAATAAGAATTGAAACTTAAGATTGCAACTGAAAATAAATGTGACAACAGATTCAAATGTTTAATACAGAATTCAGAATTGAAATCGGGGACAAACCCGATTAATAAGATAAGAATATAAATGAAAGATAGCTACTACTAGCTACTCTGCAGCAGGGGTCTCCTGGGTGGGTTCTGGCTCCTCATAGGTATCATCAGTCCCCTCATAGGGACCATAATAAGTAGGGGAAAGATCCTCATCATCGCCTAAATTAACAGATCCAGTCAGGAAAGGAGCAAAGTACACAGTGCACAACAAGGTTAAACTAAATATTTATGACAATTAAATATTGAATATCAAGTTAAGAAACTGCATAACAGAACATCATTATTTCAGAGTTAAAAATTGTAGACAGGAATATGAGAAACAAAAATAAATGGAACAGGAAATGAACTACAACAGTCAGCAAGAAAATATAACATGCCCAGAAACTATCTGTGTGAACTTGTGTTTATTTTAGAATACATAGTTGGCATGTAGGGGTTTATAAGGCTAATCCGGCCGTCATGAACGGCTATTAAACAGGGGAAATCGAGATCCGGCTGAGGTACAGTCGTGTACCAACAGCTATTAAACATGACAAGGGGAAGGGTAAACTACATGCCTTCTAGGTATTCTCCCACCCGACATGAAAAACAAGCCAGGAACTCCAATATTCAAGACATAAAATCCAGCATTTCTAATACTATGTGTAATCATCAAGGGTACATGTAAGGCAGGGAATTAATTATCACAATATATAAAGATTAACTTGAGGTGCAGGTACTTGCCTTTTGTTTGGATCTGATTAATATTGGCTCTCAGGGGAAATTCCAGAGATGAGTCCAAAAGCTGAAATAGACATTACCATCACGCTCAGAAGATGTTAAATAGCTATAAATGCCTCTCCTTGGGTCCAATTTGGAGACAAGGGCAAAAACGGCAGTTTCGGGTCAAAACGGGGTCCGCCGGTGGGCCCGCTTTGCACCGAAAAATGTGTCCGGGTCAAAGGTCTCCAAATTCACCAAACTTAGTGTCAACAGGTCAGGAACGCTGATACGAACCCAACGGAACTTCCATATTTGGATTCCGATGAGCCGAACACAAAATCGCCCGTCGAGCGGGGCTTGTGGGGCCCACGACACGCGATTTCGTCAGCGTTCTCAGAATCGAACCAAACTTGACCCACAGGACCAGCGTATCGCTACGAGTCCGATGGCACAAGTTTCGTCTCGATCTGACGTATGTGCACGAAGTTAGGGTGAATTGCAGAAAAGGTGGATACGGGGCGATGTCCGCGGATACGCGTTGATTCCGGTGTGCACGCACACCCGAATCAGCTTCCACGAAAACTCACACGTCCGTATCGACAATGTGCACGTATCCGTGAAGACCGCACGCGACCAAGTCATCCCGTTTGGCGGGGCGCCCTCAGTTCCGGGGTGAAACAGGGTCTGGTTTTTCCGGTTTTTGGATCGCGGTGTGCGATCACCACAGGACGCGATGCCCCGAACAGTTTGTCCGGACACCGAGAGGGTCATACAGGCTTCGCGTAGAAATTTACAGAATTGAAAACGGAGATACAGGGTGCAAGATACGAGTACCTGAACCGGGCTCTTCGAAATTGGGATTTTCGGTGTCCGACACGCGATTTCGTGTCCTGGACGTGTCCACGCAGTGTCCACGGTGCCCGTGTCCGGCAGCGAGCTGTGTCCGGCCTAGGGTGCTTCTGGCGGGTCGGCGGAGGCGGCCAGTGACCGAGCTGGCCGGCGGCGGGTCGTCGGATCACCGGCGGAGGCGCTGGAGTCGAGGGATCCGGCGTTGGGTCGGAGAAGAAGAGGGAAAGGAGGGAGGAAGGTGGGGGCTCGGGCTCTGGCGGCTGCGGGAGGAAGTCGGCGCGGCTGGGGAGTGGTCGGAGCCTAGGTCGGCGAGCTCGGGGGGGGATGGCCGGAGCTAGGTCGTCAGAAAAATGGGAGCTAGGGTTTGGATTTTGGGAGAAAGAGGGAGGAGGAGGTGGGTTTTATAGGGAGGCTCCGGGGCGGTTCGGCCGGGTTAGGCGGGCGGAGAGGGTCGTGGGGACGTGCCGGCGGAGGCGGCACGGAAGAACCGGGCTGCGGCCGAGGGACGCGGGCTCGCGCAGGTCGTGGGGAGGGAGATGGGGTTTGCGGATCCGGGCGGGTCGCTAGCGGGTCTGACCGACCCGAACCCGACCCGGTGGCGATTGGGGCCGGGCCGGCTGGGCTGCTGGGCCGGTCCACTGGGCCGGGCCGGCCCAAGGAAGAAAAATAAATAAATAAATAAATAATAAAATAAATAATAAATAATTAAATAAATAGATAATTAATTAATTAATTAATTAATTAGTTTTCAGGCATTTAAAAATAGGTCTGAGGCCCAAAAAAATCCAGAAAAATTACCCTAAGTCCAGTTTTCCATTTTACACCCAAAAATGTTATTTTTATGATATTTTAATATTATTTATTACCAATTAAAAATTATTTATTAATTGAAAACCTTGATTTTAATTACAGAAAATTCTCAGAAAATTTCAGAAAATTGGGAAAAAACCAAGATTTAATAAATTGAAAAAATTCAGGGGGTTTACACTTGTGTTTTGTCTTATAGTTGTTTTATACTTGCAAAGTATGCCACTTCTCTTACTCGCAACTCTTGCTTTGTGGGCCAGTTTGCTTGCATGAGTAGAACATGCCTATTCTTATAATTCTTGATTTGTGCGCCACATCTTCCTGCTTCTCTATTATCGATTTTGTGCGCCATATTGTAGACTTTTGCGCCATGACTTCTGGGACCTAGTGTTATAGGTTTGTGCGCCATATAGTTGCATGCTCGTGCATAGTGCACCACTATTCCTAACTAGCCTATATTTGGCACTTGCAAAGTGCGTCGACCATGGACTTCTTTGTGATTGATTTTGCATGGATGGTTCCTGTTTTGCACTTGATTCCTATTCTAGCTTAGTTGAGCTTGACCATGATTGATGATCCATGATCCCACAATTTGAGGAATTGATAAGGCATTCATGACCGTGACTCGATCTTATGATATTCCTAATCAATTGTGACTCCTGACATGATCAAACATGATTTATATGACCAATTGATAGGTTTGGTATCCTGACTTGGTTATTGTATTCGTGCTGATACACTTGTCCTGCTCACCTATTTATAAAGGCTACATTATATACTGAGTATTGGACATTGACAAACATGTACACTGAACGTGACATGATGATTCCTGCTCGGTGCATAATATTATATTCCTGAATTCTTAGCACAAAAATGATAATGGGTCAGAACCATAACATGGCTAGGTTATTGCTTGTTTGAATTTGCATCTACATTTGTGTAAAATAAGACTTGACTCCTTATATGAAATTGATTCGTATCAAATGTGCTCGTACTCTGTATGACATTATTAAGGGGAATATTCCTGTGGCCACGATAGAGAATTTTATATCATTATAGGGTTAATTAAGTAATATAAAAGATGATTAGAACATAAGGAGGGAACGACATCCAGAGATCGTGCGTGATGGGCCATCTCGTGATAATTTTTATAGTATGTAAGGCTGGCCACCACGGATATTGTATATCATTTGCATGTAGTGGAGTACAATATTCGACCTTTTTATAATTAAGACTGAGACAATATTTTCCCTATAAGAAGGTTAGAACTGTTACTGATTTAATTAGCACGGTGGTCCTACTAGGAACTGGTGCTATCATGAGTTCCTGCTTGTATAATATTGGCTTGGTTAGCTCTGCTCAATATGGCATAATTTAAGGATGCTTATAATCTGGGATAACCCCAGATACCACATAACAAGCCGTAACATTATCTGACCATTCTAACCTGACTTGGTTGTGATTGTAATTCTGCTAGTAGCTTAGGGACATGGACTATCATAGGATTGTGTTCAACTTCTGTCCTTGTTTGGTTGGGGAGTTGAGTTATTATGTTATGATGGAATATGGACCGAACTATGACACAAAATTCTAGCTTAACCCTAATCATGGGACGTAACTTATCTTGGGTAGCATGGTATTTTTTGTCCTTGTTTGTTGAAGGACTACCATATTATCCCAAAGATGGGGCACGCGCTAATGATTTTTGCTACTTGTACTATATGCTTGATCTTTTTTGTTTCTTCATCCGTGCTTCCTTGTGATACTTGCCATTTGGGATCTAACCCCACTGGTTTTGTTTGGCCAGGTTTAGAGCCAGTCCAAGAGGATCCATCTTATCCCCCTAACGATGACGTGCACCAGACGGATGATCGTTGAAGGACACGAGCGAGTTTCTTGATCACTGCTCGTCTTGTTCATTCTACTCTTTTGAGCATTTAGATACAAGCACTTGTTAGCCGGCTTGTCTGGAAATCAGTTATTTTTTACATAACTGTAATATAATCAGATTGTAGCTGATCTCGGTTGTGTAACTATGGACATTCTGCTAGCCTAATATTTCAATGGCTAGATCTCTAGAATATTTTGATGGAGCATTTGGGATGCCTTACAGCTTTATCTTACATGTTCTATTTTATTGTTACTTGCTTGAATGATTGAGACATAGTTGTTCTAAGACCCTTGAAGACTTATTGTAGCATGCACCCTTGTCTTTCTACAGACGTGATCTGATGATACCTATTATACATTATTCTGAGATAACCTCAGACTGCACAATTAGCAAGTCGTACAAGTGATTGGCTCATCTTATTAATTGGACTTGATTGTGATTATATTATTCTGTTAGTAGCCTAGGAAAATGACTATCCTAGTGTGATGGATTCAACCCTTGTCCTTGTTTGGTTGTAGGGTTGGTCCTTTATGCTAGGATATGCCATGGACCTAAGTTACTACGCAGAATCTATATATATTATTATATATTTTTATTTGGATTTTTGTTTCTCCATTTTGTGCTTCCTTTGTGGTACTTGCTATTTAGGGTCTAACCCCACTGGTTTTGAATGGCCAAGTTTTGAGCCAGCATCTGAGGATCCAGCATACTTTCTCCCGACTTATGGCGCGTACCAGAAACATGGTCGTCGAGGATAACGAGTGGGTTTTCTTCTTCTCTACTCGTCATTGTATATCTTATTATTTTGGCGCTTAGCCACCGGCACCTGTAAGTTGGCACGTCTGGATATTTAGTTTTTCTTACATGATTGTATTAATCAGACTACAACTGATCACTATCATGTACTTTTAATATTCTACCAGCTCTTTATTTTATACAGCTGGTCTCCAGAACATCATGAGAAAGCGTTTGTGACTCCTTATTGCTTTATCATATATGCTCTATGATTACTGTTTCTTGTTTGATTGATTGAGATATAGACGTTCGTGTGATCCTAAGTGACCTTATTGTAGCATGCACCCCCTTGTCTAGTTACAGCCGTGATCGCCGTACGGCGTATAGTACCTTGTACGGGAGCTGGTCATGTCCGTCTCTGTATTCTGGTACTGGGGTGTGACATGATCCTCTGTCATCAATTACAAACTCTTGTAAGATGTAGTTACCCAAAAATTTCAATCTCGTCAAAAGAAGAGTCCATCTTTCGAAAATCAAATCCCCTTCGAGTTTTCCAATCCATCGTATCAATTTCAAGATTCTATCTAATATGTATGTTCCTCCAGTCAGAACATCTCATACCTCGTCTTATTTTCCATTCATCTACTATCATACGATATTTGGTATTCTCGTTCCGATTCAACTATTTTACCACCAATGTTATCCTCTTATAGTTTGACCTTTAGTTTCGCTCAATTTGTATCCTTGAAATTAGGTTATTTCATCATACAGTTCTTATTACTTCAAAATTTATTCTATTCCATTAGGCATGCTCGAAATCCCAATTCCGTGTTTTGATCAAATTATTATTTCCTTCATCACTCTTGAATACTCTCATCATTCTCACTTTCACCCACTTTGTCTCCAACCTAATTTCTCTTAATTGAATATGCATATACTACAAATCCATCAAAATTTTATACCAATTTTCATTTGACCAAAACTTATCTTAGTTATCCTTCGATTTTATCTTAACCTGTAAACCACTAAAACATAATTCACCACGATCTTAGGCACCATAAAAATTTAAATCCTCCATATCTTCATTATCCCTCGTCACCAAATTTACTAGTAACCAGATTCTCAAGATCAATCATCGCCCTTGACTATCTCATTAGTCCTCAATCTTACCTAAAAATTTGTATCTCTCTAATGATCAACATCTCCTTTCTTTAATCACAAGTTCTTATTTTATCTCTTTTATTTCTTCAAAAAATAGATTCACTCTATTAATTCTTTAAATATTTTTTTTACCTCGATCTTTTTGATTTCAAAATATTAGTTCTTCCGATATAATCACTCATGTAATCTTGTCTAATTTTTCTTCAGAGTTTTATCCCTCAAATAATTCTGACCTATGAAATTCTATCATCAGTGTTCCTCCATACGATTCCAATGTCAAATCCTTCTTTATTATCTTTCATACTCTTTTACGACCTCTACTTGTCATAGACTTGTAATCTCTACCAAGAGTTCTACCTATTAACTACCTCTCAAAATATCCTAAGAAGGATAGCACTACTATGATAGTCAACAATATTGTCAAACTGGTATGGCAAAAAATTGTAATAAACTTGGTATGAATTAATACTGGAATGGAACTAACAGAAAGATAGGATAGGTGGTGAAGAACATCGTTCTAGAGTATCTGCCCTTTCTTCCACAGAAGTAACTATTCCTCAAGGCACATCCTTATCATCTCATTTAATCTTGTTGTCCCTTATCAGATTCTGTAATCTATCATCAACTACGAAATAATAAAATATTCCATACTCCTCAACTTGTGTTTTTAATTAAATCCATAACCTTTGAGTCCAAAATTTATCTCCTCTATCCAAGTTCAATTCCTTTATTTGAATATCGAATTATTCTTTGTATTCCTCAAGTTTTCCTGATTCTCAATATTTAATATTTCTACCAATTTCTTATTTTCTTCATCAATAATGTATGTTACTATACTAAATCATAACCTCAAAATATTTATACCTTTGAATCTCCGTTTACCAATTTAACCTTATAATTTAAAACTCCTTAGTTCATAATCTTGTCGTCAATTATCATTTCACAAATTAAATTTATATCAGAGAATCAATGATCCCCTGTCCCCTTACTTACTAATCCTTGGTTTTATTATTCAGATCTATAATACATCTTGATAATTCATATTCATAAAATTTAATTTTTCATCATCCTCAATACTTTCTCAATCCATAAGAATATAAGTTTTAACCTCAATATATTTAAAGTGTATTATTTATGCACTTCTCGATATTCATACCCTCAAAAAGGCCCTTATGTAAGGAGATTGATAATCTTCAACCTAACCTTCATATTCCTTATTTTCTTGACTTTTTACTATCATTCATAATTCACTAATTTGAGTATCAAATATCAATTATTTATCCATCTATTTATGTCCCAGAGGTTTATCTAAAAGATGTATCAAATTCTAAATTAATCATTTTCCTCTATCCAGAGATAGAGTAACTGTATCCTTTGAGGCTCCTACCATGCAACATTATTGGTTGCATCCCCTTCCACCATGTGTTAGAAGTCATCATTTTCGAGGATATAGATGAGCAAATAATAAGTTTCAAAGGAGATAAGAACTCAAAGCTACAAGAAGAAACATAATATTCAAGAATCAAATAAGAGTGGAAGTCTCCTGGTTTGTGATTGAGTATTCTCTCATCCTATATCCTATTGCAGGCTCCCAATAGTACGTCTAAGTCGAAGCACGACCACAATATCATACTAATTACGAAGCCTGACTTGTGTGGGCTACCACTTAAAATGTGTTACGACCCACTCCCGAATATTCGGGCATGGGCCGTAGGTACGTCTAGCCTATGCCGCATCATTGGCGGTAGAACACTGTCTAGGTCACAAATATAACCACACAATAATATATATCACAACCTTTCAATGATATCTCAACTCAAATAGAGGACAATGATATATATCACAATACTCAATCACATATCTATACAATAATGATATAAAGAAAAAAATTCAAGTCTCAAATATCTAACCGGCCAACACAATAATTCAAGAAATCAAATATAACATCCCAACTCAAAGTAAATATCGAAGACAGATCTGGTACCAACGTACTAAATAAAGATAACTAAACTGGCTAGACCTTCCGACAATCACTCCTGAACTACAGGGTCCAAGACTGCTGGTACTCTTCCTGGGGTCCGTAATAAGTCGGGCACCAATCCTCCAAGTCAATACTGAAAACTGTTATCCAGCCATGATGAAATAAACATATTTCTAATAGCAGTTCTAAATAAATAATAAAGACTACGAAACAGTAAATAGTAAAGAGATACATAACAAGCAATAATTGGATAATCATGGCAAGGTAAGGAAAAGACAAGAACTGTAGTCAAGGCATGGTGAGTAAAGAAATAAAAACAGAAAAATATGTCATAATCATCACGTAAGAAAATAAGTAGAGAATACTAAAAATAACTAAGTGTTTGAAATACTAGTTTGATATGTGATCGGCTTGGGCCTAAACAAGGATAATACTAAAAGGGAGCTAGCTCAAACATACGTGAAGTGTATGATTAGCTAGTAGCCAAGGTCTAAACTACCACAAGGGCTATAGGTATGATCACATATCAAGCTAGCACTTCCCCCGGCCCCGACTAGTATAGTGGATCCGAACCATAACACGTCACAACACATGACTCACCATGCAAGAACTAATATCCATATGGTAATCAAGGTCTTATATCAAGATGTTAATCAAGGTATAATATCAGGATGATGATCAAGGTCTAATACGACAAGCAATATCTTATGACGAGGATCCAAGGCATACCAATCCATGTACTATCGTGTCATGAATCAAGCATGACTATACTAAGTACATGTAACATAGAAGCTACCATATAAAGAAAACTATCAGAGAATGTACTCGCCTGAAATTCGGTGTTGAATATCAACAATGTATAAAACGGTTCCTCGAAGACCTAAATATAAAATTCTATGTCAAAAAGGTGTTTTGAAATTAACATAAGCTTAATCAGCTATAATAGAGGTTACTAGATCAAAACTAGGTTATTTGGGTCACACTAGGTCAATACTTTGCTTCAGGTTCATAGTTATCTAACAATTTGACCTATGGAGTTAAACTAGTCAAAACTAGCTAATACTAACTTGTACCAAGTTATACCTAGGTTTCTAGGTTAACTAGGTTTCTAGGTTAATACTTTCTCTTGGTATCAACTATAACTATATAGAAGTATAGATATCCTTGTATACTATAACCATATACCGATTTGCCTAGTTATTTATATGTGAAAGCTTAGGTACAATACTTGACACTCAATACCTTAGCCTATGTGTATCACTGCACCTAATACACCAATATAGGACACCCTCACTAATTAGTTTATAACTAGTTTCATAGTCTATAACCTAATAACTTGACACTTAACTCTTACCTTACCCACCAATATAGGATGCCCTCACTAATTACATACCTATTCACTAACTTATACTAGCACTGACTGCACTCACCATCTCATACTGGTACCTATTGGTATCAGTCACTGCTACCCTGCAGTATAGTAGTTGCACAGAGTTGCAACATCTGCTGCAAGCACCCCCAGCTCCAGTCATAACTTCCCTCATAACTGACACTCTACCAACATTCATACCCTACATCTAACACTTAATTAACTTTATACCTCTCACACAGTCTCCAGGAAGCTCCTGCTCCCATGTCCTTGCTACCTACAACCCAATCCTTATAACCTTCACATACCCTCCCATACTACCTCAGTCTGCTGCTTATGATACTAAGTATCCTCATACTGGAATACCCTACACACTGATGTGTGCATTAAAGCACCAAATATCCTTACTACCGACCTACACAGGTACTATCCTGCTCGAGCTCAAATGCACAACTGTCCTTATCTCAGGTGCATCCAATGGTATGTACACCCCTCAACTGATACACCATCAAACTCTAACACAATATAATACCCTCAAGACCTGAAATCCCCTCCACTACACCTAAACCCGAGACTTGCAACATTCTTCCCCCTGACTACTATTGGCCCTTTGTTAACCCCCTTCATACAATCTTAATAATCAAGTATTGCTCACAATATGATGCAGTTTATACTACCTCCAACCCTTACATGTACTACATATACACTCCTAACAATAATTTGTACACTTGTATACATACATACATGTATGGATGCAGCACAGAACTCGAGCACTGCTATGGAACAGCACAGTACAGTGAATTAATTGATGTACTATTGCAATTGGGTTTGAACCCCATACTAGAGCACTATGGCTCCTCCTCTCTGCTGCTGAACTCTATTAATTATAATCCACCACAAACACAAAGTCACAACATAGAACACACACCACTAATCTATTCTCTCCTTCTCATCATCAAACACACACACACACACATACACAAAACTCTCCAAAATACTAGTACTAGGCCAAGTAATAAATACTTGGTGTGCACACTCAAGATACTCATCATAACTCATGATACGCTTGTGATACGCATTCAAAACCATGATACCACCACCAATAACATATGATACATACTATAAATATAATATTTGCTATAATTATATACATAATAACTAGAATTACATATATATATATATATATATATATATATATATATATAATATGATACTAAAGGGGCATTAAATACATGAAAACTTAATCCTTCGTATACATATCATGGCGTATCATGATACAGCCTACTTGTATCCATTTGTGGACACGTAAATACTATTTCCCAAATAAAATGGAATATCAAACAACTAAGGGATCATCCCTCAAATACTTGGTGAACCAAATTTAGATTTTCCCCAATTTGGCCATAAAAACCAACATAACTATCATAATAGGGCCTTCTAGCACCTAGTTTTTCTCCATATGGGTAGTCCTTAGCCATGGGTGTGAGACTCATCTCACTATTATATATTTTTTATGTTCATATCTTGTATATGTGTGCCCTTGTTGTTTATTGCTTTTGGTATATTTTTTTAGATTTCTCTAGCTGCTCTCATGTAATTTCTAGATTTATGAATAGTGTTAACCACATTTGATATATAACCCCTCTCTTTCTCTCTCTTTACCATTCTTTTATTTTTTTTTTCCTCTTTTTATTTCTTCTCCTTTCCTCTGCCGTCCTCCCTAGCCGAGAGCAGCCCAGTTCGGTTCCCCTCCCCTATCCCTAGGTAGTAGTGGTAGTAGTTAGTGGTAGTTTTAGGCAAGTACATCTTGCCAATGATGGAAACTTGAACTTTTCATTATTAGGAATTTCTTATATTTTATTAGTCTATATTGTGCTCTATGAACTCCTATGCACGTTTACTTCTTTGTATTTTTGGTTTTGATAGCTTGGTTGGACTAGATCTACATTTTTAATTTAATGTGTTCTTGACATTTTTATGGTTTTGATCTCTTAAAACTTGTTATTTTCCAAAAATAGTTATTCTACGTGAGAGAGAATCTGATTTCTAATGATCTAGAGCTACAACCCAAACCTTTACTCGATGCATCACTATATATAAAAAATTCTCTTGTCCCTGATGGCAATGTCAATATGGGAGTTGTAGTCAATCTCTTCTTTAGCTCCTCAAAAGGAGACTGACAATCCTCATTCCAGATGAACTCCATATCTTTCCTGGTTAGTCTAGTCATTGGCTCCGCAATCCTAAAAAATCCTGAACAAATCTCCGATAATATCTTGCCAATCCAAGAAAGCTCTTGATCTCTGCCACTGAACTCGGGGTAGACCACGACTCAACTACTAAAATCTTCTTCGAGTCTACTGGGATCGCGTCTCTTGTAATAACATGTCCAAGAAATTCAACCTTATTTAGGAAGAACTCACACTTTGAAAGCTTGCCATATAGCTTCTCCTTCCTGTGGGTTTCTATAACTATCCTCAGGTGCTTCTTATGATCTTCCGGGGTCTTCGAATAAATCAAAATATCATCAATAAATACTACCACAAACTAATCCAAGTACTGATGAAATACCTTATTCATCAGGTTTATGAATGTAGTGCCCCGCTCCGCGTCGACGGTATGTACAAGTGAGATCGCCTTGCTTGCTCGAACGGAAGTCTTCTCGGAGAGTTCCCGAACGATTAATCAAAGTGAGTGGGCAGAACTGCATTCTCTGATTCTTGTACGACTTAATAATGAATCTGAGTTTTTGGATGCTTGTTTGCTTAAGAAGAATGTTTTCATAAAAAGAATGATAGAACCGACTCAGCATGCTAATAAGAGAACTCACATAGCTTGTCACTGAAACGAATATGCTGTCTAACTAAGAGAATGAATGCTTGTCAGAAATGGAATAGAACCATTGCTATGCTAAGAGAAAGATAGAAATAGTGCATGTTTAGTTACATCGACACATCTCAAACGAACCCGTGCCATGCTAAAAGATCAGTAAATGAATCGTTTGAATATGTCCCCGTAATATGTTAAGAAGAGATAGTTTTGCATGTTAGAGATGAAATCAATCGTGCTTGCCATTATATGTTTCGCTTGTCTGTTTTGCTAACGAACTGCTATAAGTGATAAGTGTGAAAGAGATAGTCTAATAGTTCGCCCTGACGTCCGGTCCTTCGGGATCTTGGGGGGTGTGCTATTAGATTGTTGAAAAGATGTGTTTGCTTGAGAAAGAAGTGAGAGTCTAATAGTCCGCCCTAGCGTCCGGTCCTTCGGGATCTTGGGGGGTGTGCTATTAGATTGTTATATGCTTGTGTATGTGAATGTTGCTTGTTATGCATTGGTCTCGGACAACTTGTGCATAAGGTAATAGTCTCTCGGTCGATTCCTGGGGCACTGGGAATCGGTCGGTCCGGAAGGGATTGTGAGAGCACCCTGACGTCCGGTCCTACGGGATCTTGGGGGGTGTTGTTGTCCAATAATGGGGAAACTCATAGACCGTCATATAGATAGGGCGCATGCTAGGTTTACCTTCTTGCATACCTATTATTGTGACACCAGAAGAAGATGGATTCATAAGTTTACGCATGTGAATATTGTGGCTAACTTGTGTGTCTGCTCAGGGATAACCGTTCGGCTATGGGGTAAGAAATATAAGTTTATACATAAGCACGCATGTTCATTTTGTCTGCATCGTAGATTTTATCTGTTAGTGCTTCATGCATTGCATCGGTCGGACAATGACTATTAGTGCAGAGCTGAACCTTGGTTACGGCTGCTTCGGCAGTAATGTGCAGCCATGAGTCACAGCTGCTAATAGGATCAGAATGTGAGTCATTGGTTAGCTGGATTACCGCTACCGATCCTGAGTTTCTCGGGTACCGACCTTTGAATGATAGTTCTACTTGTGTGCTTGATTTAATGATAGTTCCTATATGCTGCCTTGCCCCTAAGAGTTAGACTTGTGTTGCACAATACATGCTGCGCACTACACGATAGAGCACTGTCCCGATTCGTATGCTTATAGTTTGAATATGCAAACTGTTTTAAAGTTATATTTTCAAAGATGTAATCTGACTATAGTTCTGAACTGCATGAAATGAACTTAGGTAAAACTAGCAAGATCACTAGTAATGCAATGTTTTGCCACATGATTACTTAGTGTGGGTTTCAGGGGGTGTAGCTTCTGTTCAGTTGTTTTATCTCACCAGTACTTGTATAAAGTGCTGACCCACCAACAGTCTGCTTGTTCTCAGGTATCTGATCGTCCGAGGAAGCGATAGCCGTGCCTCATCCCAAGGAACCGGAAATCTGGAGTCGATGCCTGGAGCCGCATCGAGTTGTGCCTGTTTTGAGTTGCTTTTGTATAGAGGGACATAATGTATGGAACGGTATCATTGTAATCGAGAGAAGAGTGCTTGAGCGAATTGTAACCTTGGCCATACGCCGCTTGTAATATTTCGATTATCAATAAAGAGCTTATTTTTCATATGCCATTGTGTTCTTCACTTTTCTGCAATGTTATGTGCCGCTGCTTCAGTATTGAATAGCTTACTTGCCCTTGTTCAAAGCTTTGGCCTTGTGCAAGCGCATCTTAGGCTTGCACGGCATCACGCCCATACGAGGACGATCGGTTTCGTAGGGACCAAAGCTAGGACGAACGGCCCTGCGGGACCGGGGCGTGACAATGAATACCGTCAGGGCATTGGTCAACACAAACGGCATCACCAAGAACTCAAACTGCCCATACCGAGTCCTGAAAGTTGTCTATGGAATGTCTTCCTTCTTCACTTTTACCTGGTGGTACCCTGACCTGAAGTCTATCTTTGAGAATACCTTCGCTCCGCTCAACTGATCAAATAAATTATCAATAAGTGGCAATAGGTATTTGTTCTTGATAGTGAGGTTGTTAAGTGCCCTGTAGTCGATACACATGCATACTGACCCATCCTTCTTCGGTATAAATAATATCGGAGCACCCCACAGTAATGAATTAGAGCCGATGAAGCCCTTGTCCTTTAATTCATCCACTTGCTTCATCAACTCTGCCAGTTCGCTATTGTTCACTTTATAGATGTGCTATGATATTGGCTATGTACCTGTCACCAAGTCTATAGAGAACTTCACATCTCTGTCTGGTGGCAACCCTGGTAACTCCTCCGAAAAGACATCCATATATTCAACAATCAATGGATATGGCGGCTCCTGCTCTTCCACCATAGCTCCACAGAAGTCTCCCTCACTCTGCTCTGCTGCTCCTCTGATGAACTCAAACTCTGGCTCTCCTGGCGCCTGAAATAAAACTCTGCCTCCACGATAAACTATACTAGCATGGTGCCTACTCAACCAATCCATCCCAAGTACTATATTGTAGCTCGGAAGTGGCAGTAAGAGTAGACACATGCTCAACTCTCGGCCTCCCAAAGAAACTCTCTGGTCCTTGCAAACATCACTGATTAGGATAATGCCACCCTCGGTCATGATCTTGCAAGTCCTCGCCAATGGTTCAGTCTCAAGGTGATGTTTCATAGCAAAAGATACATATACAAAACTATGTGAAGAACCGGAATCAAATAGAGGATGAGCTGAAAAAGAATCAAGATAGACTGAACCTGAGATAATATCACTGACTGGCTCCTCCTCCTCGACGGTCAAGGTAAAATCTCGCCACTGTCGCTGGGCACCTCTCTGCTACTACTGGTGCTGAACGAACTGCTGTTGTTGTGGTGGTAGAGGAGGTCCTCTCTGCTATCACGATGGTAGTCTCACGGGTGCTCTCTGTGCTTGAGCTCCGCCCTGAGCTAGACGAGCTGGAGCTTTAGGACAAGCCCTCAACTAATGGTCTCCCAATTCGCAGAATAAGCACTGGCCCAATCTTATCATGTATCCATCCCATCCATATCCCTACTTCTTACAGAATTGGCAAGGAATAACTGTCCTCTGGATCTGGTGCATCTGCTATATCGGCGCTCTAGTTGGTCCATGATACTGCTGTCTCGGTTGCAGGAAGTGCCTCTAGTGCTGCTGCTAAAAATAAGGCCACTTCATTGAACCAGTATTAGTGTTGGATCCTCCTATGTCCCTCGGTCTCTTGGAACCAAGCTCTAGATCATCCTCTACCCGTTGTGCCTGCCTCAGAATCTACTCAAAAGTAGCGGTGGGGTCTCCATTCGTATATGATTTGATCTCCCCGTTCAAGCCCTTCCTGAACTTTCTGGCTCTTCCTCTGGGGTTCTGCCCCTCTATAAAGCGGCCTAATCTGTAATACTCAGCCGCATACTTATCCATCGTTATACCTTCCTGAAAGAGGTACTGAAACTGGCTCTCTAGAAATGTCAGAGCCACATCTGGAAAGAACTTTTCCTTGAAGAGCTCCTTAAAAGCCTCCCAAGTAAGTACTGGTGCTGAGATCCTGGGGTCCATCCTGAACCAAGTCAATGCGATGTCAAACATCATACTTTCTGCGGCCTCTACCTGCAACCTCTCTGGAATCTGCGCCAGTCACAGATTTTGCTCAATGTCTTATATCAAATCATCAACATAAATAATCCCCTTAGTGCCTTTAAAGTCATTCGGCCCTATCCTCTTAAAATCTATGATAGTCCCTGGCCTCGATTGCTGTAGGGTAAACTGAGGTGGTGCCGTCTGTGGCTGGACTAAGGCGACTCTCTCGACTGCTACGAGTGCAATCTGGTGAGCATTCTCAATGTCCTGCCATAGATTAACGTTGATGCGTCTCCATCATCTGCTGAAAGAGCGCAAACATCTGTGACTGATCGACTGTGGATGGTGGGGGTGGAAGATCCCCAGAAACTGTCGGTGCTTCCCTCTGTACCGGAGGTGGAGCACCTCCGAAAGTTGCTGCAAAATACCCACCTAGATCGGTAAAGCAGACCTCTAGAATGTAGCTGCTGGAACAGTGTCTGCTGGTGCTGCCCTCATAGGCGACGAAGTGATCGACCTCGATGATATTGCACCTGAGCGCTGGAAACGCGTCTTTGGCGGCATCCTGAAGATAAATTGAATAAATGAATCAATATTGAGTATGATACGATATAATCAAAGAAGAACATATTTTATTTAAAGTAAATCAACCATTCTAATAGATAAGGATAACAAAATAGATATATGGAATTGTTTTCTAGTTGTGATTGAGTATACTCTCAGCCTAAATCCGATTTCCTAAAGCAGGTACGTAGCAGTACTCTAGGTGAGCACTACTACGATATCGCCCTAATTGTGACTCTAGGAGTTGTATGGGCCACAACTAAAAATGTGTCATAATCCGCACCCGAAATGAGGGCACGAATAGTAAGCAATATCCAGCCTACGTTGCAGCATCGGCGGTAGAACGCTGTGTGGGTCAACTCTACTAACTAAAAATCTCATACAATATATATACATGGTACTTGTCAATCATCTCAAGTCCAAACGGAGGAACAATATGGTATCTGATAAATGGTAAAGAATACTCAATTACAATGCAAACTAAGAAAGATAAGCACGAGATGGAATAATGAAAGAAAGAGTCACAAGACATCCACAAGTCTGAAATAATATATACATGCCAAAAGCTTAAATAAAAGTCTACTACAAGTCCAATAAATAATCTAAACCTCCTCAGACTCTGGTACTAAGTCCTCATGCTCTAAATGAGTATCCTCTAATGGTACGCTATCATGCGGTCCGTAGTATATAGGACACTGGTCTATGAGCCAATCATCTAAAAAATATATCCAGTCAGGATTAGAGCAAAGTACATACCTCTGAAAGTAGTTTCAAATACATAATCGAGCATATACAACAGATAATAGAAAATGATACACGATAACTAAACAACAGAATAAAATAAACTAGAGTAAACATGTAATATACTGGAATGAAGAACAGATAATAGGATAACTGTAATATAATAGAAATAAATAAAACTATCTAATGTGCCTAGGAATACAAGTTTATTATGTGATCGGTTTAGGTTGAATACAAATACAATGTGGTAACTTGATTAGACATGTAATATGTAATCGACATGTACACGAATACACTGGGGCTTGATCACATGACCAACTCCTATTCCTCCATCCCTAACCAATACCACTGGATCCAATCATGACACATTACGAACACGAATATGGGCATACTGAATACGAGCAGTATGTGAACACGAAGTACACTAAATCAATACCCGATACACACGAAGAAATACATATAAAGGAGTACCTGATGAACACGATAAGGGATAATATCTCCTGATAGGATCTATATAGTACCAGTACGTAAAACCACTGTGTCAGAATCAACTATACAGTTCTAGAACATGAGATATATAAACTATTATGAAATAAAAACTAACAGAGAAATATAATCGCCTTTGGTCATGAG
The DNA here is from genome assembly GCA_036927795.1 of Iris macrosiphon. Classification (NCBI taxonomy): domain Eukaryota; kingdom Viridiplantae; phylum Streptophyta; class Magnoliopsida; order Asparagales; family Iridaceae; genus Iris; species Iris macrosiphon. Next base: position 124,327,598 of record JAYESA010000009.1, on the reverse strand, counting down.
CAAAATGTATATCTCAGTATCCAAGCTGGTGTCAAAGTCACCTAAATTTGGATATTATGTCAAATTAGGTATAAAATAAATAATAATAAGCTAAAATGCTACTATACATGATCTACTAGGCCATACTAGGTCACACTAACGTAATTGTGTCATGATTGGGTACTAATTAGTCAATACTAGTTAAACTATGTCCGCACCAAACCAACTAGTCTATTTGGTCATTTAATAAATTCTCACTAATTAATCGAGGCCTTATCTTAGCCAAAACTTATCATTAACTAACTATATATATGTATGCTACCTAATAGTAGCTAACTGATATTTATATACACTAACTCCTAACTGGAAACTGAACTTAACTAACAGACACACTAGTTATACTAATTAAAATCTGAACTTTATACTAATAGTTACTTAACTTAATTAACTAATACATTATATACTAACTAACCACTCAACTAACTACTGATATATCACTCCCCGATCTCCCGTAGGCAATTGGCCGTCCCCGCTAGGCGAGAATCACCGCGCCAGCGCTCCCACAGGACGATCGCTTGACCCATCTGGGTGTGATGTCTCATGAGCATGTACCGCGCCTGTGCAAGGCCATAGTCCATGTTGGCGATAATAGGTCTAAGCCACAGAGTCGCATAGATTGTCCGAGTGCAACGGAATAGTAAATGCATAGTCGATTGGTAACAAGTTTACAGAGTCATCAATAGCAGAAGTATTGAATAACATAAGTATAGAATTAGAACAACTCTTTATTGATATTGAAACAAGTGTTACAGGCGGCGCTTGGTCGAGATTACAAGTTCACTCTAGCCTCTCTCTCTGAAATAGTAAAAGCGTGCAAAGTGGCTATATTTGTGGAATGATATAGGCGATTTGTTCGAATATTATGCCTTGTATATGTGCTTCAGTTCCGGACGCAACGCTCCATGGCTCCAGAGGAAACTCTATGCCTTAGCACGTACGAAGCAGGCATCCACACCGAACGAGGTTCTCCCGTATCCTATAAGCAATCTGGTGGGTTATCAGTACATGAATGTACTATTGGGGAGGCTACTCGCCCGCTCGACAAATCTGTCACGACCCGCACCCGGTTTAGGGGCACAAGTGCGTGGGTACGTCCAGCCTACGCCGCAGCATCGGCGGTAGAACGCTGTCAAGGTCTTGATACTATCTAACTACTGTCACGCAAGCATCCAATCTCCATTAGGAGGCACGGATGACACAAATAAGATGAACACATACTCAATCACAGGATTACAGCACGATAAGATTTCGAATAATAAAACTAAATTAAACACAACACAAGTCCACAAGTAATATTCTAACTCAACAATATCCAAGAATCATCAAATGCCGGAGACAAATCCGGTACCAATTAGACTGTTAAAAGAACTAACTAAAAATAGTAATTTCCAGCTAGACCTCCTGGAATCACAACTACTATCAAGTCTGCAGCTACTCACCAAAAGGTCCACAAAGTGTCGGACAGCGGTCCTCTAAGGCATAGTCTGGAAAAATGTTTCCAGTCAGGAAGGAGCAAAGCACAATCTCAAATAACAGTTCCATTAATTGATAATGTCTATAATACAATAAAACATGTCATGCTAGCTACTGAGAAGACAGTGAAATAATTGAAATGGCAATTTAAGAGAGACAGGTAATATAGAGAGACAGGCAATATGTTACAGTCGGTGCATGTATGGAAATAAAAAGAACAAGAAACAGTATCATATACGGGTGATGTAGTATATGATAAAATAGGGAACTGTAATCTATTCTACGTGTTTGAAATAGTAGTTTCAAAATGTGATCGGCTTGGGAACATGTACGATAGCTACTGGCCTGGCTAATCATGGGTGAAGAGCATGATTAACACTTACAATTTCTATACTACAATAAGAGGTTATGATCACATTTCTTACTAACTACTTCCCGCCCCCAACTAGTACTGTGGATCCAACCATGACACGTCACGATACACGAGCAAGTCAAGTCTATCATGTACGATGTCTAAATATACATGTCGTGTACAATGTCAATACGATAATCAAGATAACATCTCATGACTGCAGATCCAAGCTATACTAGTCCGTGTAGCACAGTGTCAAAGATTCAGTTGTAACATTTCAAGATCATTGAACTTATAGCAATTATCAAGAATTGGAAATTATCAGAGAATGTACTTGCCTCGGTCCTTAGCTGGTATTTATGGATGTCCTGTTCCAGAGTATCCCCTGGGTAACCCAACAGTCCTATAAACATAACACAATATGACATTTGTATCAGAAGCTATCCTAACACACAATAGAAATACACTGGCCTTAGGGCTATGCTAGGTACGGTAGGGGTCATCTACTAGATAGGCCAACTATATCTTAATATCCCTTAATTATAATAATAGATATAAGTAAAATATATATATACTTTAAATAAAACTAATACCTGTATGTACATACAACCATATCTCCAATTAAATACAACTACAAAATATACATTTGAAATTATACCAAGTATATATATATATACAAAATATATATATATATATATATATACCAACTTAATTATAGAATTTATTTAAATATATACTATACTTATACAATTGATTTCTAATAGTTAAATAATATACAATTTACATATTTATACATTTATTTGAATATATACCAATTACATATTAAGAATACACAAATGCTAATACACCAAAATAAATTTATACTAGCATATACTTTTATTAAATAATGCCATAAAATAAACCTATGTATATATACATATATATATACAAATTAAATTAAAATACATATACTAAATTTCACATTAATTAATTATATAAATACTTTACATTAATTATATATACAAATTAAATTAAAAGCATATACTAATTTCACACTAATTTAAATATATAAACAAACATTTATATATATATATATACATTAGATATATATATATATACACAAATACATATACTAGTATATACAAAGTATATATACTAATTATATTAAATATATAAAGTATATATATATAAAATGCACCAATATACATATACAAAATATGTACTTATACATATATATTAATACATACGTTTACAAAATATGTATACATATATGCATTATAGTGAATACACCCACAATACATTATACAATTTATATATATATATATACCATACTAATATATATTAAACATTAATTTAATTTAATACTATACACATTTATTAATATATATACAAATATACATTGGTTATATATACATGAATATATTACATATACAATTTAATATATACTTTTACATATATATACACTAACTATATATATATATATATAATGCACTATACATACCAATTTATATTTTGAAATACGCTAAGTAAATAAATGAAATACATGTATATACATTTACCAATTTACATGTACTAGAATACGTAGTTATATATATATCTACCAAATTATACTAAATATATACGCATATTCACATATTTAAAGTTTTAATTAAACAATACTATTTATATACATATACATATATACGTACGTATATAAATATATACATACATATATATATATATATATATATATATATATATATATATATACATAAGCAGAGGAAGAGGGAGATGAAGGAGGAGACTTACAGAGGTGGGGTCGCCGGCCGCCGGAGACGCAGAGTGCCGGACCGGAGCAGCAGAGGGGAGCAGCGGCTACGCCGGCGCCGGAGTTCAGGGGGGCCGCCGGGGGAGCAGTCGCGGGAGAATGGAGGAGGAGCAGCAGAGAAACGGGGCTCGGTCGCCGGGGTTGTGGCCGGACCGCGCCGAAGTTCACAGGGGGCAGCCGCCGGGCTGAAGGTGGTGGTGGTGGTGGATGGTGTTGATGGAGAAGAGGGGGAGCGTTCGCAGCAGCCGCCGGGCCGGAGTTGCGCTGACCGCCGGAGAGCAGTGCGGGGGAGTCGGGCTGAAGGTGCGCCGCCGGGATCGAGTGCAGGCCGCCGGTCGCACGGGCAGCGGCTGGCCAGAGGAGTTGGCCGCCGGGGAGGAATGCACAGTAAGTGCGGCAGCAGCAGAGGGGAGAGCGCCGGCCGGGGAGATCCGCCGGAGAATGAACAGTAGGGGGATGGGTGAACAGTGTTCCCCCCCTATTGAATTCAAATATCAATTTAAATGAAAAAAATTTCAATAAGGAAGAAGAAGGAAGGGAAAGAGAAGAAGAAGAAAAGAAGGAGAAGAAAGGAGAAGGAGAAAAGAAGCTACACGTATGAGAGAGGAGGCTTGAGGAATTTGGAGGCTTGTGAGGTGGGGGAAAACCTAGGTTTCTAGGGATTAGGGTTGAGGGTACAATATATTAAATAGGGAGAGAGAGGGTGTGATGGAGGGTTGTGATGGGTCAATTTCAAATGAATGGCTAGGATTGAACATGAAGGGAATTAATTCATGTAAGGATGAGGGTTGAGATTTAATTAAAATTAATAGGCTCCCTCATTGATTAAAATAATTGGGTGAGGCCACAAAATGCCAATTTGCAATTTAGCCCCCTTAAATTTAGGAAATTGCACAAACACATGAAATAACGAAAATTTGGCGGGCGATTCAGGGTCCGGTGTTTTGTAGGGTCAGGGGGCACTGTAAGATGGTTATGGGCTGAATTTGTAGGGCACTGGAATTAATTTGGAATTTCAGAATCAGATAAAATGGTATCCTCAAATTAAATAGGAATAAATGCAAGTTGTGTTCAACAATTAATTAGGAGTACATGGAGCCAAAATCAGGTCAGGTCATCAATACCAATATTGAAGAAGACTCAGAACAGAATATTTTCCTAATTTGGGCCGCACGAAAAATAGGTCAAGAGGGCCTCCAATTTTCGATTGGAACGCACAACGATACAAAAATAGGAATTTAAAAATAAACGTCCGCGACGATTTTTGCGCGGCTAGAATTAATGCACAAAGAGCATAATTATGAGTTGCAAAAATAGCAGAATTGAAGGCGGGCATGTCTAGGACAAGATTGTGAAATTTGTCGGAAGACAGAAGTCAGGATAGTGCTCCAAATATCGAAGCAAAGGCAATGCACAAAATATTAAATAAATACAGTAATTAATTACAATCTCCAAATATCAAATTCTAAATAAAATAATAAAATCCAGAATTCTATAATTCGGACAGGGGTTCGTCTACTGGGCTTCTAGGTCTAGTCTGTTAGCTAAAATAAAATAATTAACACTGCATATAATTATATATTTAACTACACATCACATAACTATTAAATTAAATACTATCATGCAATAATTTAATTATAACTACAATAATATTAAATATTATAAAAAGTCGAAAATACCCCTGTTTTCGGAATGTGGTAGTGACAAAATCCAAACACGTAATATAGGTTCCGTGCACCATCTATTTAGTTATCTTTCTAGTTTTACCTTAGGATCAGTTTTATGGCATAGAGAAAAACCTAACTTGTGTGGCTGTACGCCGTGCAATATTGTAGGAAAATACGGTGAGACTTACCAACTTACCATTTGTCCTTCCCTGTCTAAGGCAAACCAGGTTAATTCAAGCACGAACATTCATAATCAAATTCAGGGCAATAACATATGCAAACACAAGTGTTGTGAACGAGGTTATGTTTCGGGTGCACGAGTTACTCGGATTATCAAGTGTGTTGCATAAGATGTTCAAATATTCCATATATATAAGTGCGTTATACTCAACTATCGTTCAGGTGTTTCAGATATTCTCGATGTGATGCAATGACTCTCATGCGGATTACCGCTAAGCGAGGATGATCTTATCTATATGAACATGAGGTCGCTGGCATAGCCATAAAGGACAGATGGTAGTCTATGAAAGAGGAAGGAATGCAACGAATTTGCTTAACGCGGTGCTACAAACTATCCCGTCCAGTACAAGAGACTAAGAGCCTTTAGAGTAAGGATCGGCATTAGCGGAGATGCCACCCTAGGAAAGGCTGTAAGAGTTCCATCAGGATCGGATCAGCCCCGGTGCCCCAGAGACCATCCGTGGAACTGAGATCCGAAGATTCCCTTGTTAAACAAGTTGTTCGCGACATGCAAGTCTTGGGTCTTCAAAATTTATAACTTGACATGATAATCCATGATTCTTGTTCTGAACCGAGCATTTGCTCCACGAGCTGTGATTCTTGATTTGCTTGACATGATTCTCGTTTAGAGGTAAACTTGATATGATTATCACTCAGATATAAACTTGACATGATTCTAGTTCAGTGCTCAACTTGCCTTGATGCATTCCTCTGGTCCGGGGACTGCCTTGGCGACCTAACGGTCCCGGATACTTGTAGGTTCATATTGCACAGAAGAACTATTCAATAGTCTTCTGGCTGACTCGATGCATGTATGATACATGATAGTGTTAACTTGATTGTGGCATAATTTTTGTGGAAAGCATTAAAACGAGGCAACATTACAAGTTAACATGTAAGTATATAAACAGGCAAGTATGCATTTGTGTAAACATAAGCATTCACGTTTGCTCGTGCCTAAGGGTAAGCCGAGGAGTAAAACCGTAAAGGAACTTTTTGAGGGACATTATCTAGGGTCGTGCAATGTAGCAAGTGAAGCAATGCACTTCTAAGAGTGCTTACTTATCGTTCTACTCGAGGCATAGCGGGGTCTAGTTGCACAAGGCAAAGGTAGCATGCGAGGGTCCACATATAAGCAAAAGTTTTATTTTCATGTTCTAACACAAGCAATACAAGTTGGGATTATTCCTTTAGCTTGATGCGTTATATTCTTATTAGCATGCAGGGGGTGATTCACCTAGCGACTAGCATGTATCGTCCATATTTTAAGTGTGCTGGATAAGCAAGGACAAGTTTATCGTAGCCACCCACCTTAGCGATGATTCGCCTCAGTCGAGCGATACTCCGAGCAAGCCTCTGAAAGCCTAAGCCGGAACTCTTGCCAAGTCTGGAAATCCTTTTTCTTCAAACAAGTCTTCTCGCTGAGCAAAATGGGTCGGGTCGTTTATACTTTGCCGTTTGAATCGGCGGTCCGCTTGAGCGGAACAGGGTGTTACATGATACACTAATACTGACACAAACCATTACTAACTTAACTATGAATGATATCTAATATCATACTAATCTAATACACTAACTAATAACTAATTGATAACTGTAATAACTTAGCTAACTCAAGACACTAATACTTTACTAACTGATGCAACTAATACTTAACTTATACTAATGATATTATCATATAACATGATACTAACTAATATAACTCACTAACTATTATATACAACTAAAAGGACTGAACTTGATGTGTATCAACGGATATACATCAGTGTACCAAACCTGATACACATCAGTGTATCAACTGATACACACTACAAGTTTGCAGTTATCTAATTTTACTTACCTGAACACTTAATTCGCTCATCAAATCTCCTACCCAAACTAAAAACCACACTTAAAACTCATCTGAATCAGGATACCAACTAACTTTGCTTGCACAACTGGTATCTACCCCAAAGTCTAAAGCTTGGCCCTACCCGAGCCTCATTTTTACTTGCTCTCTTCAGGACCTGCAGTTGAATGTAATTGAATTCAATTCTCAACTGTGATACCCTATTGTTCATTCCCTTCTCTATATGCCACACACACAACCACTGATACTAGTATTGATACTCAAACTTACATCTATTCTCAGCTCATACTGCTCGAGCATGCTGCTGTTGCAAATTGCTTGCTCGTGTTGCTGCTGCACTGCTTGCTCGTATTGCTACTGTAATTGCTGATACTACTGCTACTGCTGCTGCTGCACTTACTACAATTATTGTTACTGCTGATGCACTATGCAATTGCTCCTGCTGTTGCTGTACTATGCAAAACTGGACCTCCGTCACTCTACTCTAACACATTGTAACCCCCACACGCACTAATACCACACAGTGGCCCAGATAGCTGAAAACCCCTTCCTACAATCAGTCAACACAAATATACCAACTCCTCTATGCTATCAAGATACACACACACACACACACACACACACACACACACACACACATATCTATATATATATATATATATATATATATATATATATATATATATACACTAATGTCAATTATTCAAACACCTAGGGTGTCAAATATGAGAAACTCATGATACGTGTCCAACGAAGAACCAAAACCCAAGTTCTTCCATAATTATTATTTATATAAACTAAATATATCCTAACACAACTAAAGTAACTTGATACAATGAGAATTTAGAAGAAATTGCACAAAACATCCAAAATTGGGCCCCGTGTCGCACCGTATCAAAAATATCATGATACGGCCTACATGTATCCATTTGTGGACACGTACCTAGTCTCATGACCCTTATCTAAGTCTAATTAGATCTAATTGGTCTCATAACACATAATTGATGTGTTAAATTCATAATTCATCCAACATACCCACAAATTACTACTTAGAACTCATAATACATTGCCAAATAGCCTAGAACTTGTTGCTATAGGTAGTCATATGCCATGGGGTCATTCCTAATGGTTAAATGTATGATTAATAAGCCATAAAGAGAAAAATTTAGGAATTACCAATTGGGAGATAGATTCTCAATAAAAATATAATTGGACACGATCCGGACACGATCTCTAGCTCCAAAGCTCCTCCTCATTGTGCTTCTTGCTTCTCCAAGCTCCAAGGCTCCAAGAGTAATGAATTTGAGAAAGAATTGGTGGTAAATTGTGTATAAAATCAATGGAGAAAAAATAGAAAATGGGGGATCTAGAATTTAGATCAAAAATGAAATGCAAATAAGGAGAGAGAGAGAAGAACCTCCCTCTATAGTGGCCGACCTATTCCTCCTTCCCCAATCAAATTTAAATGTCCAAGTTGCCCCTATATGTTGCATTATGAGGAATAATTAAGGATAAATATTTTTGGAAGCTCTAACTAATTATAATTAAACTAATCCTCCTTAATTTAATTAGGGGTATGACTATTGGGCTTAGGTCCAAGTTGGGTTCACTATTTATTATGATAAGTCTAAATGGTCCATATATGACAAATCTAAATATTGTCTAGTCTCTCTAACTAACTAATTAACACAAATGTCTAATAACTAATTAATACTAGTCATAAATAATTATAGCTCAACATAAATTAATAATTAATATAATTATCACATTAATATTCAATATTAAATTCCTAAAAACAAATATCCATGGCAAATTACCAAACTATCTCTAGCTAAAAAAGTGAGGGTGACAGCACACAGCCTTTCGGCTAAGTTGTATTGAGTATCGTACGCCAAGACCCTTTTGGTGCAAGCTAGTTATAAGCGAGATTGGGATATAGTTCAGATAAAGATAAGTCAGACTTAGAACGGCAACGGATAGAAACCTTATCAGATCATCGCTAAGGCGAATACAAAGAATCGTGCTTGGATTTTGGAAAAATAGCTCGGGCGGTATTTTGTGTCGGTAGATACAAATTAAATATGGTTTAATTGGATGACTATCAACTGGATAATTATATACATATATATATATATATATATATATATATATATATATATATATATATATATATATACGAGACTAAGATTTATCAGGCGATGCTTAGGTATCGCACAGGAGTTCTATGGAACGACTTGGTGAATATGCTAGCGAGTGATGCAAATACGATTGAGGATTTAATTGGGTGACTAGATTCCTAAGTGGTGTATAGATCATTTTGGAAATATTCAAATGAATTCATAGGTCTTGTGCGATAGTTAGTTTGAACGATTGAGTATGTCTTGAATAAGTGATAAGGCTTATATCAAATAGGGATTCAAGATAATAAAATCAATATTTTGGTCAAGAAAACTTCTTGAAAACTTGGAGGATCATGCGAGCGATTTTAAATTGAATCAAACGGATTAAACTTGAGTAAAATATCGCTCGAATATAAGTTAGCCCGAGAATGAATATTGTGATTCGATGAAAGAGGTAAGCGATAATGGATTTGATCTAGAGTTTGGAAGAATAATCTTGAATCTAGTTTGAAAGATATCTCTCGACAATCAGTCCCAACAAAGAACGATTATCCTGCGGGAGAGCCACCATAGTGATTTTAAGTCCGGCGGGGATAGTCGAACTCATGGGAACATGCTCGATGATTATTCAAACAAACTCGTTGAATAAAATGTATCAAAAGTGAATAGAATTTGGCTCGAGTATTGAACTTAGTTGTTTGAGGAATGGTAGAAGTAAGACCACGAATTGATCAAACGGTAACATTAAAGTTGAACGATTTGGCTAGACAAATTATGATCACGGCATGAACGAACATGACTTGGAGAATTATATATATATTTTGGATGGAGCGATATAAAATGATAAGGTATCTCGATTATTTTGAAGATAACCATAATGTTCGACGTTCTTGTCTTGTGCGAGCGTAACTCTATGTTCATACATCTGTCACGCCCGAATTAGAATAATTATCCAGCGGGAGCGTTGATGTGGTGATCTCACGTCCAGCGAGGATGATCAAACTTGTGGGAGACCGGAGCGTGATAACTGATGGATCATCTTGACTTATGGTTCGACACGATAAGACAAGTTTGGGAATACAAGTGGATCAGAAGTATTTCAAAGATAAGTTAGTCTAGAACCTAGAGTAAGTCACGCTTGATGGTTTTATGAACGAATATATGAATCTTGTTAGATGACTTAGAGTTTATGATTGAGATCGGTGATTAGAATTTAATCATGGATTGGTGGTCTAAACTTAGAATGGATATATGGATTCTATCAAAATAAGTTTAAGGAGATAGACTATGCGAATTGCTAGGCTTGTCATGCGACTTGGATATATCATGGATTTGACTGAACGAACTCGAACCTTGTACAAATGAACATGTTAATATGAGTAAAATAATTTGTGCTTGATGTTTAGAAATCTGAGTAAAACGAGCTTGGGTAGAATATCCCGTACAAATGAACAATGGTTTGACCTTAGAAATTTGGGTGAGCATCGTGCGACAAATTTTTACGATGAATCGTGTTCTTGAACTTATACCTATGACCTTGTAAGATAACCTAGTAATTAGGCAGATGACCCTATGCCGAGTGAAATAACTTATGAAACTGACTTTAGAGTATTGCTTAAGAAAAACCATAGATCTGGGCAGCAAGACTCAAAGTTCTTGGAACGATTAGTGTGTGCTATGTTTGACACGATGGCTATGGACGCTAGTCGGTAGATCAGATAGATCGTGCTTAACGGTACTAAAATCCATGGTTTGAATAATCCTGTTGAAAGTATCCTTGTGATTCATAAGACGAGAACCCTTAAAATTTTTGCAAGTAGCTTGTCCGACGTCATTATCGCTAAGTTTGGTTTAATGCATATGTTTGAGGGATGCCTTGAATATGTGTACGAACCAAGACTCAATGATATGTTGAACTCGAGGGCAAAGACTTCGCTATCGCTAAGTTGGTTGACATGCATATGTTTGAGGGATATTTTAAATATGTGCATGATCCAGACTCGCGATATGTTGATCTCGAATGCTAGTGCAAGTGAATATGTTAGATTCGCATGGACGAGTATAATTATTTGGATAAGTTTGCCTCAGCCTTAGATTGTTATTCAAGATGTATTATAACGTATCCCGTGTTAAGCTAAATATTCTGTGTTAAGGCTAATAGAGTCTGAGTCAGAGCATGGATTAAATGATAGAGTTATTCAATGAGACAGACCTAGCATACATGTGACACGGTATAAGAAACGAGTAAGAAATTGTGTTCGAACGAATCTAATGGTTCTGATTGTTATGCTTGAGATAGATTCGATTATATACGATGGAACAGTTTGTGCTAAGGAAGTCTTGAGGATGAGACTTTTTCTGAGTGGTGTATAATGTAACGACCCATTTCGTTCAAGCGGACAGCCGATTCAAATGGCACAAGTGCAATAACCCGACCCACTTTGCTCACCGAGAAGACTCATTTAAGGCAAAGGATTCTAGAATTGGCCCTTCAGGAGTTCAGACTTAGACTTTCAAAGGCTTGCTCGGAGTATCGCTCGACCGAGATGAATCATCGCTAAGGTGGATGGCTACGCTGAACTTGTCTTTTCTTAGCCAGCATACTTAAATTATGGACGATACATGCTAGTCGCTAGGTGAATCATTCCTTGCATGCTAATAAAGAATACAACGCACCTAGCTTAGAGAATAATTCTATCTTGTATTGCTTATGTTAGAACATGGAAATAAAACTTGGCTTATAAATGGACCCTCGCATGCTACTTTAGCTTGTGCAAGTAGATCCTGCTATGCCTCGAATAGATCATTATAGACTTTTCGTAGTGCACTACTTCACTTGTTTATACTGCTTGTCTAAAGACTATTTCGCTCGATATGTCCCTGTATGGTTTTAACCCACGCACTAACCCCGTTAGACTCGTGCTAGCGTAGCGGTTTATGGTTCCATAGTTTTGATGCTTGCCTGCTTCATGTGCTAACTATTACTCACTTGTCTTATTTCAGTGCTAGTCTCGTAGATTTATGCCATGGCCTGAAACACAATACGAAACATGATTCACTCACCTGTGGCAGGAAAAGTATCAATATAGTCGTTCTGAGACAAGTAATAAAAAATATGGAACGACTTCGGGACCGTTAGGTCGCCAGGGTAGTTCTCATACCGAGAGCTGCAAAGATGATAAGAAAACATAAAAGTAAAATACATGTAAATAATGACTGAAATGAATTGTACTAAGAGAATGGCACTAAAAAGAATGGCTCGAGGAGCCCGTAACAAAAAAAGATGCAAAAAACCAATTAGTCAGGAACAACCTGGGATGGCTTATAGCGAGGTTTATTTCCTATATCTACAACCATTGTCGGTTACTCAGAATAAGAAGATATCAAAAGAAAAAGAATGAACAAATAAAAGAGACTCGCTTGGTCGCGGACGCTTGTGCACACGCTTGATTTCCTATAGACGGGGCGTCGGGACACCAGGACCGATCCGACCTAGGTCCGGTAGTCGCCCTAGTTGTAGCTAGCACGGATAAGTTCGGTCTGTCGTCAGGCACCGGGACCACTGTCTTATTTGCAACTATGTCCATAATGGCGTGTAGGCCAGCGACCCGTTCATATGTATTTAGTCAGGCTCGGGGGCGACAATCAGCATGCAAGTCATTATATTTCATCTAAGAAATCTGAACTGGAGTAATATGAGAAATAAACAAGTAATCTGTGTAGCCTGAGTTTTATAATCACTTAAATAACCTGAGTAATAGACCTGAATCTGAGTAACAAAGTAACTTGTGTTTCACAATTTAAGCAAACTCGTGCACCTGATTTAGGAACACACTCGTAGTATACATGTGTTCTCTATGCAATTCCTTGGGATTCAACATATGTATATATTCGTATTTAGTTTAACTTGGTTGCCTTGGACAGGGGAGAAAGAATGGTTAGTAGGTAAGTCTCGCCGTATTCCTTTTTATATCGCATGGCGCACTGCCACACGAGTTAGACTTATACATTATGCCATAAAACTGATCCTAAGGCAAGACTAGAAATATAACTTAATAGATGGTTTATGGAACTAATATAACGTGTTTGGATTTGTCGAGCGGACAAGAAACCTCCCTACCAGTGCTTTCATGTACTGATAACCCACCAAATTGCTTACAGGTGAGGGAGAACCTCGTTCGGTATGAAAACCCCCTTCATGCGTCCTAAGGTGTGAAGTTTACTCTGGAGCCTTAGAGCGTTGCGTCCAGAACTGAAGCACATATACAAGACGTAATTTTGGAATATCGCCTATGCATTATTCCACAAATGTAGCCACTTGGCTTGCTTTTATTATTTCAATAGAGAAAGGGCTTGAGCGACTTATAATCTCGGCCTAGCACCGCTTGTAACACTTGTTCAATATCAATATAGTATTGTTTTACTTCTATACTTGTGTTATTCAATGCTTTCGCTATTGACAACTCTTTGAACTTGTTGCCAATTGCCTGTTCGTTTCTTATTCTGCTGTATTCGGACTATCTGTGCGACTCTGTGGCTTAGTCATTTTATCGCCTGTTAGGATCATGCCCTTGCATGGGTGTAACTTATGCTCGTGCGGCATCACATCCAGATAGTAAAGATTGTACCGCGAGAGTGTTAGCGCGATGATTCGTGCCTAGCTGGGATAGCCTATTACCTGCGGAAGATTGGGATGTGACAATAACTGTCACGATAACTGCCTTCGTGTATCATGGTCAAGGATTAGCAAAAATTGTCGCGACTCCAAGTTCAAGCACTCATTTTAATGCTTTAGTAAAAGCTTATACATCTTCTTTCTACCCAATATTGAAGGAGTTGATAAATCTGGTGCTCGAGAAAGGTTTATCATTTGAGGATATAAAAGATGTTAGCTTGTCCATAATCCAACTTATCAGAATTTTCAAGAATGAAGCTAGGGCTGCTGCTCTTGAACAAATCTTGATAGGCCTGGAGTAGCCTATTAATGATTATATGCAGCTTAATAGTGGGGACATCTCGGTTCTAATTCAGACTGAATATAAGTCAATTACTGTTGAGTTCATGGAATTTTAGACCACTTTCCAGGAGCATATGAAGATCCATACTGAGAAGACTGTCCGAATAAATGCTTCTATGAAAGAAGTGACTTCTTCTTTGTCTCTTCATTGTTATGCCCATGATGAACATAATGATAGGGCGATACAGCACAAAAATCAGATTCAAGAACTCGAAGCCCAGCTTAATCAAGCGAGAGAGGAGTTGAGGGTGACTATGGACCGACGTCGGAAAGAGCTGGTACATTATGACTTACCAAGAGAACATATTTTAGAGCTTGAGCACAACAAGAATGAGCTTGACCTTGCTCGAAATAAGATGATAGAGTCATATGCTTCTATGGCTCCTTTTGTTACATATGACTCTAGAATGCTCGAAGCACGTAGGAGAGCGACATTGAAAAAAGACCAATAACTAGCTCGACTGACCTAGTTCCTCCTTGATCTTTCTACTCTCCCTGAGTAAAATCTATCTTATGCTCTTCCTTGTTTTATTTTCTTATAAGTTTCTCAATGAAAATATATTAAATTTTTTAGCTTTGAATAATGTTTGTTTGTTGTGTATTCATTATTTATTGCATATCTACTATTAGATACAAATAATAGGTTAAAGTAAAAACGAGATCATTGGTAATGTAGACGTGATATGTTTTCAAATAGGATCCCCCTGAATATATCTACTCAGAGATATTATGGACATGGCAAAGTATAATTCTGTGGGAGAATTTTGTAGATTTATCACTCAAGGTATACTCATGCTGAGTACAAATGATAAATTTTACGGGATGTAATACTATCAGAGGTGATATGTATGCGATAGCTCGATAGTTTATTCCACTGGGGAAGAGAAGAAAGAGTAGTTCAAAGGTGGACTATTGTCTTCTCTTTAGGAGATAGTAAATGGAATATGATTCAGAGGTAATATTGACATAAACCATATTACACTTATTGATTGGTGAATAAATATGTGAGATTATTTCTAGCCCCAATGGGGATTAGGAATATGATATCCTTAAAATAAATGGCCTTTAAGAATTTAATATCTTTGTTGGAGAGAATCGTTTAGATGATTTCAACGAAAGTTGTCACTCCCCATTCCTGATATACGTATTTGGAACATATTAGTTTTTCTATATATATTATTTCTTGCTTGCATGGTTAATTAGGTTGCATATCATGGAGACTAGACCAATTCTTTCGTTTACTTGCCTCTTGGTTTGATTGTTAGGATGGTTTAGTCATGAGAGAACCCATGGTCAAAACCTGAACCCTAGCTATATAAGCTAACCGCTTTCTCTCTCTTCTTTCATTCTCTTATTTCTTCTTCTTCTTTCATTTTTAGAAAAGTACACCTTGCACGTCATGAAGAAACTTTAGATTTTGATTCTTGCTTTTCCCTTGTATTTTATTAGTCTAATATGTGTACATTATGATTCTAAGCACTTTTAATCCTTGGATTTTTTTCAGTTTTGATGGGTAAAATTTAGTAGATCTGCATTTTAGCTAAGGGTTTTTTATGGTTCCAAAAGTTTTCTTAGTTTTGATCTATTAAAACATGGTAATTTATAAATTTTGTTTTTTTTCGTGATTAGGCATTTTATTTCAGACATTTTGGCTTTTGGTTCACTGAATTTGGAGTTAAAACAAAGTTTTTATAGAAAAAATAAAATTTTGA
This sequence comes from Iris macrosiphon, assembly GCA_036927795.1. NCBI lineage: Eukaryota > Viridiplantae > Streptophyta > Magnoliopsida > Asparagales > Iridaceae > Iris > Iris macrosiphon. The sequence goes on along the minus strand of JAYESA010000009.1, from coordinate 124,311,343 downwards.
TTTTTGGATCTTTTTTGCAATGGCTGAACTTACTGTCTGGAGAAGACGAAGTGCTCATGCGGCCAACACCATATGCGACAAAGAGTGCTATGTGGCCTAAGTACTATGTGTGCTGAGCTCTGTGCCGTATATACCTTCCAGCATGCGTTTCTCTTGTTTAATGCATGATTGATTATTACACAAAGTGTTCTGAAGCTATGTGCTTGGAAAAGTCCTAAGTGACAAAACTCCTTGTGTTTCACTTGCTGAACGAATGAGAAATTTGCTAAGTCTAAGAGGCATCTATGTGGCAAGCAGACTTATGCGGCCTCTTATCTTTTGACGCATAATTCTGCTTCGTCCTTGCACATTTTTCTATGATTTTGTCTTTTCCTTCCTGTCACTTTATGACTTGTCACATCCGTCACTTCTGTTACTTTACTGACATGTATTTAATGCATGTCACTTGGCTCTTGTCCCAAGGAGTAGAATTTGCCTTGACCTATGCGGCATCGACCTCTATGCGGCACTGACCCCTATGCGGCCTTGACCTATGCGACATTGATCCCATGCGTCCCTGGTTCTTATGCGGCCCTATGTGCATATTTTATTGTTTTGCTTAGTTTGATGTTTTATTGGATTTTGTGATTCTATACGTGTTATAAATGATTATAAATGCATGAGAACTAAGTGACCATGTATTGTACCTGACTATATGCTTAACCCGAATATGAGTAGAAATAGACTATACGACCAAGTGACTATGACTACCTATGTGCCTGACTCAACCCATGCGTTTCTATGTGCTAGAACTCATGTGATTTACCAATGATTGGTGACTTGACCCGACTATTCGTATTTGTACTGATACACTTCCTACGAGCTATGTATTCATATGTGCTAAGTGTTCCTACGTGATTATGTTACATGTTTTACACCGAGGTATACCTACGTGCTATAAAAAATATGATATAATACAATTCCTCCAGCATGGACATGATAGTTGGTTAAAAACCAAGTAGCTAGGACTTGTGTGGATTATTATATCATGCTGGGGTGGATCCAAATTGAACTGCCAAGTGACAAAGTAGATTTGTATCTAGTGTGCCCATAATTCGGTATAACATGTAAGTGTAATAACTTGTTACCACGCCATACGATTTCAGCTAACCATAGGGTTAATTAGGCAACTAAAATATGTAGATCATTGAGAGGGACAAAATCTCGAGATCGTGCTTAACTAGTCACCCTCAATCATATGGGGAGTGAAGGCTAGCCCCTATGGATATTATTTAAATTCTCATTAGTGGATGGAAATATCCAATTATTATATTGTACTATGTGTTCTATGCGATCTTTGCACGGTGGCCTTTCGAGGGACTAGTTCATACTACTATATGCTACACTATGATTCATGGCACGGCTAACCCCTGCAAGAACATGGATCGACCTGAGGATTCCTATTATATATATAATATTTTTGGGATAACCCAAACTCCACCTAGTAAGCCGTACAAGTGATTGGCCGATTATGTAACTAAATTTGATTGTGCATTATACCTTTTGTTAAATAGTTTAGGGACATGGACTATCATGGTGTGATGGTCTAACCCTTGTCCTTGTTTTTTTGTAGGGTTATATTGTTGTATCACGATAGGCTATGGACCAAAACTATGAAACATGACTATATATATGTATATGTTTATTCTTTCTGGTTTTGTTTCTTCATTCATGCTTCCTTTATGGAACTTGTTATTTGGGATCTAACCCCACTAGTTTTGCAAGGCAAGTTTAGAGCTAGCACCTGAGGATCAAGCATACTTCCTCCTGAATAATGGCGCACACCAAGCGAATAGCTATTTTGGGACAAGAGTAGGTTTCTTGATCACTACTCGTTATTGCACATTTTGGTCTTTTGGACATTTAGCCACCGACACTATATAGTAGTAAATTTGGACATTTTATTTTCTTACATGATTGTAATTAATCAGACTACAGCTGATCATGGTCATGTACTTTTGCAACTCTGCCAGCTATTATTTTGTGTGGCTGGTTTCTAGAATATTGTGGCAGGACATTTAGGATGCCTTACTTTCTTGTCATAGATGTTCTATGTTTACTATCCTTACTTGACTGATTAAGACATTAAATGTTCTATGTGACCCTAAGTGACTTGCTTGTAGTATACACCCACTTGTCTAGTTACAGCCATGACTGTCGTACGATGTTCTATACCTTGTACGAAAGAGCTGGCCATGTCCGTCTCCGTATTCTGACACTGGGACGTGACATGAGTGTTTCGTTGGATTGGAGTATTGTCCCACTAGGGAACTTTGAGGACCCATTACCCATTTCTTATTCAAGAATCAATATAGGTAATAGGTCGAGAGGCCGTGTAGTTAGAGTTACTGGGGATTAAAGATGTATTTGCTGTACATCTTATTTTAATTTGCTGGAGATATTGAGGAATATGTCGTTCTTAGACATAATACTTCTTAAGAAATTTGTCGTTGATAAACATCATTATCAAATCTCCATTAGGCTTAGCGAGCTTGTAGGCACCGTTGGAGAATATTGTTTCCACCACATAAGGACCTTTCTATTTAGCTTATAATTTGTCTTCGCTCTTATGAGTTGTGATTATAGGTCTCCTTACTGTAATGAACGATTCATCGATCTGGAATATTCTTTCCTTGACCTTTCGATTAAAAGCTTTAGAAATGCATGCTTGGTATAGTTTAATATGATGTTGAACGTGCATGAGGTTTTCATCTAATAATTCTAATTCTTACAGGCACAATCGATCATTATTCTCTACTATTAGCTCATTAGCAATGGCTATTCTAAAAGCAGGTATCTGGATTTTGAGCGAAAGAACTGCTTCACATCCATAGACCAAAGAGAATGGCGTACAACTAGTTGGAGTTTGAACTATTGTACGATAATCCCATAAACACTCCCCGAGTTTCTCATTCCAATCGCATTTGTTGGACGAGACAAACTTTTTAAGGAGTTTGATATGGTCTTGTTGAAGGCTTCCTCTAAGCCATTGGCTGCTGGATTGTAGGTCGTAGATGCTATTTTCTGGATTTGATTCTTGTCACAGAACTGATAAAATGTTTGACTGACAAACTGTGGCCTATTGTCATATATTATCCTCCAAGAAATACTGAAATGATAGATGACATGGTGTTTGACAAAGTTAATTATATTAGACATCTTAACTTCGATGATCGAGACTGCTTTTGCCCATATAGAGAAGTAATCGGTTATTACAAGTATAAATCAATGTCCTCTAGAAGAAGATGGGCTGATCAGACCAATAATATCCATTCTCCAAGCTTGAAAAGGCCAAGAGGTAGCTGTAGGGTATAATTACTCTATTGGTTAGTGGATAAAATCAGCATGGACTTGGCATGACTTACATTTACGAGCATAATCTATGGCATCTGCCACCATGGTGGGCCAATAATAATCCATTCTATTGAGGCGTTCTTATAATTTAGGACCTGGATGATGTGGTCCAGAGATGCCATCATGAGCTTCACGGAGTAATTATCAAACTTCAGGGTTGGAAAGACAACGTAGCAGCAATCTCTCATAAGAACGATGGTATAATATTTTGGATGAGGCATCATATTAGAATTGGAGTTAACGTCTTTTAATAGATGTGGCTTATTTCAGATTTTCTGGAAGAATCCCATAAGCATCGTAGTCTATAAAAAGGTCTATCCAATTTTTATCCATGGAAGTTGACTTTATGACGTAATTTTGTTCAACATGTAAGTTATTTTTTGTATAAAATAATTCTCGTCCTATTAGCATAATTGAGTGTCGTCTCTTTAGGGGAACAACAAATAATGCTACTAAGTCAGCCAAAGCATCTGCTTCCATATTCTGCAATCGAGGCACATGCTCGAAGAAGAATCCTCTGAAAGTAAAAGCCAGTTCGATTGTTACTTGATGATAAGGGATGAGATCTTCATGCCAAACCTTGTACTCTTCCCTGATTTGATTTACTATCACCTTAGAATTTTCGTAGGCTTCAAGATATTCTATGTCCAATTTTTTAACTAATTGGAGACCAATGAGTAGAGCATTGTATTCTACCATATTATTAGAATATGGTTCACTGAGAGAATATGCTCGATGAATGAGTAGTTTGTCAGGAGATCAAGGACTATTCCAACTCCAGCTACTATATTACATTTGGATCCTATTCTTGATGTGCCATCAAAGAATAGTTGCCAAGTGTCACCTCCCATAGCCATATTAGACTCTAAGACTTCATCTGGGATGTCATCGTACAGTTTAGAAGTTTTCGGTATTGGATAAGATGCCAGAAAGTAAGCTATTGCTTGACCCTTCACTTCTTTTTGTGAGACATATACCATGTCATAAGGTAATAGCAACATTGTCCATGTGGCAAAATGAGAATTGAGTGTGCTTGGCTTAGTCATCAATACTTGGAGAGGATTTTCTCTCGATATGACATGAATGGTTTGACCTGACACGTAATATCGTATTTTTTGAATAGCAAACATCAAGGCATGACATTCTTTTCTACCGTATTGTATCGATGTTCAACATCGACCATCATGCGACTGAGATAATAGATCGCATGTTCCTAGCCTTCGTTACCCTTCTGTGCAATGAGAGCTCCTAGGGAGTGATCCATTGCTCGAACATACAACAAAAAGGATTCCCTATGATCATAGATGACAGAACTAGTAGATTTGTTAAATATCGTTTGATGTCATCGAACGCTTGTTGACATAATACGTTCCAGACAAAGGATGTGCCTTCTTCATTAACTAAGTGAGGGGTCAGCATCGTCCCGAGAGATTGGAGATGAATATCTTAATATATGCCAGACTGCCTTGCAGACCATGAAGATATTTGAGATTAAGTAGAGGCTGCATTTCGAGGATGACCTTGATTTTATCGGGATCAATGTGAATACCTTTGGAGGTTATAACAAATCCGAGAAACTTGCCACTAGAGACTCCCAGAAAGGATTTAGTTGGATTCATCTTCAATTGGTGATGGCGCATCAATTCGAACACAGTCTTCAAATCTTGAAGGTTATCATCTTTAAGATGGCTCTTGACATCAATATCATCCACATAGCATTCTACTATTTTTCGTAAATGCTTCTGGAAAATTATACTCATGGCTAATTGATACGTTGCACCCACATTCTTCAAGCCGAAGGGCATGACTCTATAACAGTACACCCCCAATGGTGTACGAAAAGAAATATATTTTTCGTCATCTGATGACATCTTAATTTAATTGTATCCAGAGAACCATCTATGAAGGACATACGCTCAAATCAGCATATATTATCAACCATGACATCAGTAATGGGAAGAGAAAATTCATCTTTTGGATAGGGCAAGTTCAGATCTCGATAATATACGCAGACCCATACTTTTCCATTTTTCTTTATGATGGGAACGACATTGGCTACCCAGTCAAAATGTTGCTCTTCTCGAACGAAGCCACATGCTATGAGTTTCTCGACTTCTGCTTCAATTGTATCCATTATATCTGGGCATAATCGTCGTTGCTGCTATTTTTCCAGTTTAGCATTCGGAAGAATATTGAGCTAGTGTATGCCGATTTGAGGATCAAGGCCAGGCATATCCTCGTAACTCCAAACGAAGATATTGATATACTCCTTTATAGCTGGACTAAAGCGTGTTGATCTTCTTCAGGAAGACTCTTGCTAATAAAGATTTGTCTTGGGGAAGATTCTTCTCCTATATCAATTTGGACTATTTTATCCTCTATAGGTGGTTCACGTTGCTCAAATCGAAGCTCCCACTGATTATCCAATTATTGTGTCCATGGATCATTCTCGAATGGTTCTAATAGTTCATAGTCTTTATCATCTGGGGCAGTTGACACCATATTTACAGAAAAAGTCTGTTTGAATACGTCACCCATGCTTTCGTCAGAATCCCATAATGAAGAGTCAGAGGAATGAGAATGGGTCTCTTCTTCTGATTTTGAAATTTCAAGACTTGTTGGTGGTGTAACGTATCCCAAACCATGACCAGTCTGTTGGTAGTATATTTTTGGCTTGCCTTTTGGAGAGCAGTGACGTATAGGAGTCCGTATGCCTTTTTTCTAATTTAGTTCCAAACCAGATTTTAAGTTGTAGTCTATCATTTGTATAATGTTCTTGGTTGGTTGGCTGTAACTATTCGATTGTATCTTCCAAATATCCTCGTCAGAGTCATTAGTCTACATGCCTCTTTTATTTCTAGCTTTGCCAATAATTATCTGATATTGATTATCCTGTCTTGCTGGGACTATGAAGTATGCATTCTCATATTTTTCGTAAAATGAACTATATTGAAATAGAGATGCCACAAGTATGGACAGAGGCTCGTGGAGATGAAGAACTTCCAAGAATTTCTCAGCAAAGGGTTCTACATCAACGTAGTGCAAAGTAGTATATTCTTTATTCATGAAATATAAGATTTTTTTATCTTCCATATAGTCAACAGAATCTTCAACCTTAACAGGAGGCTTGGCAAGATTGATGATTAGGGGTTGATTTACTGATGATGGTTGCTTATTACGATGAAGATCAATAACAATGGTCTCATTCTCTAGTGTTGGTTGTTTATTGCATCGAAGGTTGATGACCAATGTAGGTGATTTGTGCAGGTTGATGTCGAGAGATTTTGAAGGAGTTGGACAAGTAGTACGCCCTTTGACTCGGATTATTAAAGGCCCTTCTTTTGGGGTGTCTTCAGCTTCATCACTATCTTAATTAGCTTCTTCTTTTATATACTCCTGTGTATAAAGTGTAGAGTCAGGATTCGACACCTTTGAATGAGTTGAGGTCAGCTACCTCAGTTTTGACTTCTCCCTACTGTTGACATATTTGAAGCATTGATGTAGAGTAGAGGGCACAATTTTATGCTCGTGTATGCATGGCCGTCCCAGCAAAATATTGTATGATACGTAATAGTCAATCACATAGCATATGACTTTAGTACGTAGATCGCCTATCTGAATTTTTACGCGTATCTTTTCTAGAGGTTTATTCCTTCCAGCGTTAAAGCCTAGAATGGTAGTGCTTGTAGTAGACAGGTTATGCATTGGTATCTTCAATTCCCTCAGTAGGCTTTTAGGAATGATGATGAGTGAAGAACCAGGGTCATTGTGAATCCGGTTTACCTTGATAGATCCGATGTAATAGGTATTAAATAAAGATCTGTCATGCTGATTATTTTTTAGTAACATGTCATCTTGAGTGAAGGTGATGCTAGGAATATTTTCGATCATATTGTGGCACTAAGGACGATACACTAATGTCTCTTTATCAGTAGTCTTAAGTTGAGCTAAACATGAGTCTGCATATATTAGAGCTTTGCTCAAAGCTTCACGACTCTCCTTTGAGAAACGAAGTAACTCGAATATGGAAAGTCGAGCCGAGCTATTGTCTAATTGTGCCAATATGTCAAAATTGTATGGCTTTTCAAGTACTTAGGGTATATTCTTTTTCAAGGATTTGTCGAAGCATACTTACTTTTGCTTCCCTTTCTCTGTCGTAGTAGGCTTTGAAGGAGAAGGTTCGGTTGTGACCGTAGCAACAGGAGTTGGGGAAGTAGGAAGAGTGTCAGGTACATCTTTTGGGACATATTCGTAAGTTTTATGATAATCTTTGTCAGACCCGGTACCCGTCATGGCTTCTTTTCCGAGCATCAGAGAGATAAGTACCATGTTACAAGACTTGAGTTTCTTTTTATCACGCCTCTGTTTGGAGCGGGTCTGTGGACTAGTTTTATTGTAACCCAATCCACTACAGGATTTTTTGGACTGTCCTTGGAGTTGTAGAGGAATACGTTGCCCCTTGCGAAAGTACAAACCTTCAGCTTTCTGGAAGTCATATCGCATTTTTTGCATCAAGCGTATAGATTGCCGGCTGTATTAATAAAATTGGGGACGATCCTCCTCAAGCATTTGAGTTGAGTTCGATGCTCTAATTGTTGTAGCAGGAGGAGAAAGAATTTTTCTAGGAACACCTTCATAAGAAATAAAGATTTGTTGTGACCTATACAGTGGAATACTGCCAATCATGGACCATTGTCGGTGTGTTAAGCGAAGCTTGTGAGTAGAGCTTGGTGGAGTAATGTTCAGATTTTGAAATCTGCTTTTGAGAGAATCATCTTCTTGATGTTAATCTTGATCTCTATCCAAGTGATGATCTAAAGAAATTATATTGCATGATTTATACTTCTTACCCTTCTTGGATTTTGAATTAGAAGATGCTGCTCCTTGGTCCCAATCTGGCAGCATGTCGGGATAAATCCACGTAATCTTGCCATGATCTATTGTAAGTGGCACCAACCCCTCTATTTGACTTTGAGGAGGTAGGATATTTACCACTTCCATCGTAGTTTGAGGTATTAGGATGACACCGTTTGGGATTTCTTGTACTAGAAAATCACAGAATTGAAGAGACACCATATTGGCGGTGACCGTCTTCTCCTTATTGTGAAGGGTGATAGCTTTAGCATCTATCAACTGTTGGATTTTTTTTAAGATATAACAAGCCTTAGTAGAAAGATATACATACTAATGATATAAGCAATACTTCAGGTCAGGCAACTACAACTTGTTGCATTTTATCAAACATTCAAAAATGTTGTGGATATCTCTCTTCAAAAGAATATTCTTTCTTAGGCCTGGAAGACTCTGGAGGCTTTTGTACAGGAGGAGAGGTCAGTGGCTTTGACAGGTTTATTGCCAAGGCCTCCTTTCCTTTGTTGTTGTGATTATTCATACTATTGGAGGGACGCTTTCCTTCTGCATTTGTCATTTGTAACCCCAAATTACATGCCACATTTACGTTACCTTCAGTAATTCAACTCCAATGATGAACGTCGTCCAGTCTTAAAATTGTGTCAGACCTGTCCAGAACCCTACTAAAGGCAGTAGGTTCTTTTTGCAAGTTGAATGCAGAGTCTGGAATACGAGGGGGTAACTTCAAAGTTGCTTGCCTGAACACTCTATGAATTCATGAGCAGATTCATTTTCCTTTTGTTTGATTTTGATGAGTGAAGATATTGTCATATTCATGGGTCCCTCGTAGAATCGTGAGAGGAAACGATATTTCATGTCATCAAAAGAGGATATGCAGATATTAGGTAAGTTGCGATACCAATCGTAGGCTACGCCGGTCAAGCATCCTACGAATAATCTGGTAAGAAGAGTATCTTCTTTCTGCAGATGATCCATCATCATATTAAAGTAATTAATATATTGGCTCGGTGATGTCCTGCCTTCAAACAAGACTATCGATTGGAGCTTGTGTTTAGGAGGGAATGGAATAATATCCCAATGAGGAGGATAAGGCTATTTTACCCCCAGCTTACGGAGTTGGTCTTTGTTCTTTAAAATATCTACCTATGCAAGCAACTCCCAGATAGCTTCGAGAGGATCTTCTGGTCGGAGTGGTACAATTGATTGATAAGATCCTTGTTGAACAGGTATTATCACCGACGGAGTTCTACTCCCAATATTGAGAGTATTAAGAGTTGGCATTATTGACTCTTGGTTCATGACTGCTTATGGATTTGTGTTATCCTACAGAGGTATTATTCCTGGGGTAGGCTGTACAGGTATAAATGAAGCCACTTGGACAGGTACTGGTGTAGCAGAAGTTATAAGCCAAGTTTGATACTTTTTTATTTGGCTGTTTGAGAGCATATGCTTCTGTTGTATATTATCAATAAAAAGTGTCCAGCAGCACATAACTTTTTTCAGTAAAATGGCGATTGTACCAGTTCGGCTAATGCTCCCAGGTTGATTTGATGTCTTCCACCAGTTGACTGGAGACTTGATTATTGGTAAGTTATTTTTCTATATTATGTTGTTATTCAATATCTCTATTTTATTCACTACGAACTTCTACAAAAAGTTACTATTTTTATAAATATACGCTATTTTATAAATGTAAAAGCACGCCTTGTACAAGCGCAACTTAGGCTTGTACGATATCAAGCCCAGTGGAGACTTATCCATTCGATAGAATTAGAGCATAAAATTGTTATCATATGAACACTGGAGATCATGTGCTACTTTTATCGCTGTAGTGGGATCAATGCAAAATATTGTGATTCCCTTTGTGGTCTTCCCCTACAATGCTTTAGATAGCCTTATGTTGGCTATTTGAGGAGGACTTTTGGAGCGATAGCAGTCAACAACTCAACGACAATGACTACCGCAACTAAACCAGACGAAATTAAAGCCACGGAATCTAACTTACAAGGGTGAGGAGTTTCGTGTTCGACATCTCAGAATTAAAAAATATATGCAACACATTGTTCAACGGGGCTGAAGATCCTGCTGTGGCGATGGATTGGTTGATCAAGTTAGAAGACCACTTCAAATTACTTGGCATCCAAGGGTCAAAGAGAGTGGCATGTGCACAACTTCAACAGTTTTTGAATATGCATGATTGGTGGGACGTACAAAAGAGATACATCCTTGGGGATAACAAAAATGTGAAGACTACTTGGGGCACGTTCAAGAAGACATTTGAGGAGGAATACCTCCCTCTAGCTGTTCATCATCATAAGGAGAATGAGTTCGTTCACCTAGCACATGGAGCATGGAAGTTCAGTAATACACATCAAAATTTAACAAAATTTTCCAAATTTGCTAGTTCACGGCTACCGTATACGACAACTTAAGCTCAATGATTCAAAAAGGGTCTAAGGCCTGCCATATATGCTCATGTCATGGTCCCTCAGTACAAGAAGATCATAGAGTCACTCAACCATGCTCTCGTACTAGAGCCATAATATCCTCCAACTTCTTCAGGAGCTATGCAAAATTCCAATCACAAGTGCTCGACCTCCATAGGAGGATGCAATGCACAGAAGCGTCCAAACAACGACGGCTACCAAGAATGCGAGCAAGGACCTCATTGTGTCAAATGCAATAACAAAGGAAACTTGTCTAATGATTGTCATGTCCTAGAACGGAGTACCATTCATGTGGACGAACGACTACGAGGCTAGCTTCCTGGGGTTAAAGCAGCGACTTATTTCAGCTCCAATACTTACACTTCTAGAGAAAAATAACATATTTCAGATATTCTATAATGATACATCAAGACTGGGCTTAGGATGAGTGCTTATGCATAATGGAAGGGTGATATTGTATGCCATAGATAGTTGAAACCGCACAACAAAAATATTCTATACGTGACCTAGAATTAGCGACTATTGTATCTGCATTGAAGTAATGGCGATACAATTTGTATGACATAACTTATAAAATCTTAATCGACTACAAGAGTATCAAGTACATATTCACTCAAAAGGAATTAAATTTAAGACTAAGCAATGGTTGGAACTTATTAAGGATTACAACTTGACAACTACGTACATACTAAGAAAAGATAATGTTGCAGCAGATCCATTGATGCAAAGATTCGTGGAAGGGCTTAGAGAGTATAGACATTGAGTTTCGAGTTTACTTCCAAAATGCATAATTATCTTAACTATAACTTTAGCCGAGTCTACTCGAGAAAATCAAGAATGTGTAAAGGGAAGAAGAGTTTATATAGAAAATACGTAGACAAATGGCAGAAAGAAAAGTAACTGATTTCACAAAGCTTGAAGATGGAGCATTACGACGGAATGGAAGTCTATGCGTCCCAAAAGATGAAGAACTCCAAAAAGAGATACTGATAGAGGCTCTATATACAAACTATATGTTGCATCCAAGCAATACAAAAATGTATAAGGATCTATGCACAACTTTTTGGTGGCACGGTATGAAGAAAAAAATAGCTCTCTTCATATCGCAATGTTTGGCTTGTCAGTGAGTGAAGGTGGAATATCAGAGACCAACGTAGAGATGCAAAATCTCACCATTCCAGAGTGAAAGTGGGACCATATCATCATGGATTTCATTGTGGGCTTACCGAAAATACATCGATAAAATGATGCGATTTGGATCATTATTGATCGATTGACCAATTCGGCTCATTTCAACGGCATGAAAGTTTTTTGGAGCATTGATCGATTAGCTCAAAATTATCTTGACAAGATAGCTGCTTGCATAAAGTGTCGGAGTAAATATTTTCATATCAAGATGGATTCTTGTCACATTTTTTTAGTAGTCTTCAGTCGGCGATAGGGACAGTTGAAGTTCAGTTCAGTGTATCATCCTCAAATCAATGGCCAAACAGAAATTGTGAATCATATCGATGACAACGATGTATAACGACGTTTTTTCATTCAGCGATTAGTAGATACGCGACTTTTTAATTTCATCGTTGATTATGTCGCTAAACATAATTAGCGACGTTGTTTCTAAGTTTAGCGACGAAATATAGAATTGCCAATTTGTCTTATTTTAGTAGTGAAAAGCCTCCGAGCATCGAGATCCGACGTGATCCGCACTCCGGTTCCAAAATTGAGTAACATCCACTAATTACGAGTCGATTATTTTTTTTGTAGTTATGTTATAATCATTTGTGACAAATTAATAATAGTTGATTGTTCTCAAATTTATTAATGCTCTGCATCTAATTTATGATCATAAATCCTTGAACTATAATTTAGATAACCTGTTCTTTTTAGATCTTTGTCTTGCATCACTATTCACCATAAATAACAATACTACAAATTTGTGAACAATTTTAATAAAATTAAAGCACTAGTACACAAGGATCTATAGAAAACACAAACTCAAAAAATAAATAGAAAGAGAAATCAGTAAATGAATATAAAAAGCTATTACAAGATCCCCTACAAGTAACTTCGCTATCCCAAATACAACTGAAAACACAAAAGAGCATCCAAAAGTTTTAAGATATTACAACCAAGAAGAATGCGAGAAATCCAATCCCACTTCTTCAACCTCTCTATTTCTTATCTCAAATTATACGGCATTCCAATCCTTGTGACGAGAGTAAACTCAGTTTGGTATCAGTGTTCCTGCTCAGTCCGAGACCAACCATATTACTCCGTTCATCTTGACCGCAAAAGGTCTGGTCATGACTCTGGAAGATTTTCATTCAATACCTTTATCTTTGCCATGTTCCCTTTAATTTTCAAAACTTATATATTGAGAGAAATAGCATGTTGCTGTGGTGTGTATGAATGCATGATTGTCTTCTTTTTTCTAAACAAATACTGAGAGAATGTAATCATATATTGGTGTCTACGTACAGAATACCTAAAATTCAGAATAAAGTGTAATAAAGTGAAGCCGCACTTGGCCTCATCTGTACCAGAAAGAAAAGAAAGCAAGGAAGCAAAGGATGAGAGAGAATAATTATATAACTTATAAGCTAAGCTAATAGAAAAAGGAGGAAGAAGAGAGTACTAGAGAGTAGAATTAGTAGTAGAACATTAGAGCGAGAGAAAAAGAAAGAGATGTATCGATTTAGCAACACATTGATCGGCTACCTGAACCTCCTGACACTCCTGGCCTCCATCCCCATCATCGGCGGAGCTCTGTGGCTGGCACACAACTCTGCCACCTGCGAGAACTCCCTCCAGACGCCGCTCCTCATCCTCGGCTTCGTCATCCTCCTCGTATCCCTTGCGGGCTTCGTGGGAGCATGCTTCCACATCGTTTGGGCCCTCTGGGTCTACCTCTTTGTCATGCTCCTCCTCATCGCGGCGCTCCTGGGACTCACCGTCTTCGGATTCGCCGTTACCGGAGGGGGAGGCGGGACCCAGGTAAAGTTGAAATGGTTTTTTTATTTGATACACCGACCAAGGGTCCAACCAAAAATTCAAACTAGAATGGATTAGAATAGACAAGTTGTAACTAACTCATATAAGAAAAGAAAAAAATTAAAAATTAAAAAAAAAAACAAAAACAAATTTTCGGGAAAATTGGAGCCAACCCCAGTCCATATGTGGTTCTGCCACTGACACCATGTATCCATAGTTTATATATTAAATTTTTTTGATTGGTTGGTAATGGAACACATAATAAGCATATTAAGTGAAGATTTTGGGAGGATGGACTTTGAGCTCTTGTGATCACATCGTACCAAAAACATGCAAATACCTGCTGCAGGTATCAGGGAGGGTGTATATGGAGTACCGGCTGGACGACTACTCGGGGTGGCTGAAGAAGAGGATCGCCGAGGATCGGTACTGGCGCACGGCCAAGGCATGTGTTGTGGGCTCCAAGGCTTGCTCTCAGATGGCTGCATGGACCCCGCTCGACTATTTGCAGAGGGATCTCACTCCTATTCAGGTCTCTCTCTTTTTTTCCTTTCATACTGCTTCCTTTATCATGTTGATGTCCATTACCGTATCTTTACCAAAGCAGCAGCAACTTAATAATAATACTAGCAAGCTAGCTAGCTAGCTTCCTTGCTTTTAAGCTAAGCAAGTCGAACTTCATCAGTCCAACTTAGCAACTTTGGTGTGTAATTCTATACTTCTGATCTGAGATGATACTTCTTTAATTACAATTATATAGGAAAGAAGCTTTGCATGATTTGTAGCATTAAAGCAATGGAACTGGACCTATAGCTGGGCCGAAACTTTTAATCATGACCTATAATATTATTACCAAAATGCTCTAACAAATATGTCTGCAATAAAGAATGAAAAACAATTGAGACTATATATGTAAGTTACTAAACTGAACAATTCTACTACTCTTCACCGGTTCCAATGTTGACGATGGAGAAGACCAAAATGATGTGAAATGTTGTGGATGTTGGAATTTTGGTTCGTGTTCACAGGGGAGTGCCACAGGCACCGCCTGAGAAAATCAGAGAAGAATGGAAGGAGTCAAAACAACAAGAAAAAAGTAGTTGTATCAGCCTGGCGGCATATAGGCGACAATCCTGCCGGTGTACCATTGGCATGCTTAGAAGTCGGTCTTTCATCAAGTTTCTTTGTACAATTGTGTTTCAGGTATATCAACGGTATTTTGGTGGCATGATATCGAGTCAGGATCTGCTCAATTTGAGCAGATCAGATTAAAGTTTGGCTTTTTGGCCGTCTAGATTGCTCTTGACTTAGGTTAAAGTTGAGATCCATATTTAAGACTCATATTAGTGCCTAAAGGGGTGGATGAAGAAGATTTTTTTTTTTAGGCTATTGTGTGCTAGAGCAAAAAGGGACTTTTCTATGGTTTGCTAGAGAAGCTATTAAAGGAGTCTCAAAGAGGAGAGAACTCAGTGGAGATCTCGATAAGGGAGGGTTGCTATTTGCGATTCATGACTGTAATCCTTGTAAGGTTTTCTTGATAGATTCAATATATAGTATTTTTTCCTTTTGTCCTGTAGAGTAGGTCGAGTTTGACCTCGGCGGAGATCTCGAGGAGTGTTGCTATTTGCGATTCATGACTGTAATCCTTGTAAGATTTTCTTGATAGATTCAATTTATAGAATTTTTCCCTTTTGTCCTGTAGAGTAGGTCGAGTTTGACCAAACCACGTAAATCTTATGTTCGTGTGCTATTAATTTCATTTGAGTTTTGCTAATTTCTTGTCATTATAAGGTTAAAATATATTTTTATGTTTACTTAAGGTGCTTACTGAGAATGCAAGAGAAGTCCTAAATGTTAGTCCCAAGGCTGATCAAAAGATGGATGAACGGAGACCAGGAACAGAGGTTCAAACAAACTTTACAACCTACCTTCTGTTAGATCCTGATGTTGTAATCAAGACTAACAGAGATTCATTCAAACAAGTTTACTCCCTGAAGAAACTCGATTCCAACGAAAAACTATAAAAGATCGAGAAGGGGCATTCTCGGTCAAAGCATTGATTCTAATTCTTCTATGGGGGGCTAGGTCAGAGCTAGCATTGAATAAGAATAAGCTCGGATTCCGGTGTAGGGGGGTACAAGGACTGGAGGATTGGCTCGACTCCCTACTCCCTATCCTCACAACGCTCGCTTTGTCTAGGTCTTGACCAAGCCAAAAAGAAGGCCCGGGTCATATAAATTCTTCTAGATTATAAAACTCAAGAACCAAAATATGTTCTTCCTTGCAAATACAGTTGCAATTGGGACAAAACATTTAACAACTAGTAAAAGGGAGGAGAAAAGATAGAATAAAAATTATTCTTGATGGGATGGTGAAGACTATAGTTGCTTAAATCAAGATTCGTCCTCTATCGACGATCTGCTCCCAGGTGCCAGCAAATTCACAAGAGAACTTTTGGAATGCTTGTATTCACCTCTAAGTGTGACTCATACAGATTCCCTCGACTACTCTTTTTTTTATTTTTAGTGTGTCTCCAAAAGAAGGCATGAGGACTCTATTTATAGAGAATGATGGAAACCCATCTTGTCACGACCCGCACCCAGATAATCGAGCACGAATACGTGGGTACGTCCAGTCTATGCCGCAGCATCGACGGTAGAGCGCTAGGTCGACAATACTATCTATCCATCTCACACAATAATATATGTACATGTCAATGATATCCCAACTCCAAAATAGAGGACAATATAATAATAATAATAATAATAATAATAATAATAATAATAATAATAATAATAATAATAATAAACAATACTCAATCACAATAATCTATAAGGAGAAAAATGGCACGATATCATATAAAAAGGAATGGAAGTCTCAAAGTCACAACTGAAATTGTCACAAAAAAATATCCAAGTCTATGAGTCTAGCAATGATCACAATAATTCTAAATAACAATATCATCTCAAATATCTAAAGCTGGAGACAGATCTAGTACAATGTAAAAATACTAGTTACGCCTCGGCAATAATTAATTGAGTCTTATCACACAGCTAGTACTGGCCCTCTTGTACTACAGGTGCATCCTCAACTAACTCTCCGTCCTGTGGGCCGTAATACGTGGGACACAAATCCTCTAAGAAGTCATATGAAAAATATATCCAGTCAGGATGGAGAGAGTACAACCCAATAGCATTTCTAATTAATTGACAAAGATTATAAAACTATAACAGTAAAGTAATACAAAATGAGCAGATAAGAAATACAATATGGTATAAGAAATAGAGTGCAGCAGATAATATGGAAGCACATAAATGTAAAGACAGATAAATAAGTAAAACTAGCAAGCACGACAGATAAGAATATAATCAGTAATGTAAAGTGAAACCAGAATGTCTAGAGTGAAACCAGAAAGTCTAGAGCGAAACCAAAAGTATACACCTAAACTAGTGTGTTGAAATACCACTTTCGATATGTAAACGGCTAGGGGTAATATGGCTCATCGCACGTGAGGTGTGTGACTGCTATCATTCCATATTAGACCAAAAGGAGATGGTTCCAGATTTTGGAAATGTTTACATGTCTACTAAGGGTTTTTTTCCGTCCGACTAGTACAATGAATTCAAGTTCCGACACGTAGATTAATATGATGCCAGCCAATAAAAGTAATGCCAGAAGAGTCCTGATAATGGTGATGTCAGTAAAAGAGTCCTGATAGGCCAGCAAGTATAATCATGTATCTAAAAATGAATCTATAATACTATCTCATGTATCCATCGTGTCGAAAATTAGGTAAAACAATACTATAAACAATAATCATAGTAATTATCAAATAAATAAAACTATCAAAGAATGTACTCGCATGTGGTCTTGAGCAAATGATACAAATTGGTGTCCGAACTAGTGTCACACTGACCTATATATAAAATTTTATGTCATTTGGTGTATTGGAGTAATAAACATTATTAAATAATCTAAAATATGATTTCTAGGTCAAAACTAGGTCATACTAGTCAAACTAGGTCAAACTATGCCAATACCTTAATTTTGGGTTCAACTAACTTTTAAGTTGATTACAAGGCTAAACTAGTTAATACTAAGTGATACTAGGCTATACCTAGGTTTCTAGGTCCATACCTTGAAGGTATTAGCTATACTAGCTAATATTATTAAGTATCTATATATAACTTACAAATATACAAGTTATATCTATTATCTAGTATTACCTTAGGGTGTACTAATACCTTAACTAATATACCTAGCCATTTACCCATATCTAAGTACTAGTATCATACAATAACTACGTATCTTGATGCTATCCAGGATACCACCATACTAGATTACCTTATTATATCTGAACCTCACATATACCTCACTTATCTGATATCATACAATTTCTCCCCACAAAACTGATGTCTTACCCATGAATACTACCACTAATTTATACTAGATCTTCTACTCATGATACCAACTCTTGTTTAACACTGCCTAGTACTATCTTAACACCCACAGTCATGCACTTAACCATCCTTAGCCACAACACTTCCCTTACTATTACCTACACTAGTACACATTCACATGTACTCGTATCTCCTGATACTCTAGTACTCTTGCCCATAACTAAAACACACTCATGCATCTGTAATTCGTAGCACAACCTCCCCTCAATCAACTACTGTTATTGTTGCTATTGGTTATATCCCCAGGTCTGTACAGGTCTTGCTGCACTCAAAGCAAAACCAGAGTTTAGCTTGTAACACTGCTCCCTGCAGTGCTGAACTGCATTCAGTTCATCACACTTGACCTTGAACTCTGGCCTGCAATTTCAAGACCCGAGCACCCCCCTTACACCCTACTCTGAAACTCCAAGCTTGCAGACTTGTAACTCTCCCTCACATCCTAATTGTTGTTGCTCTCCTACATACAGTGCAAACATGCACCCAACCCCACCCCCCACCCCCACACTTTTAGTTCATGCACTGCCCGAGTCCTCTCTTCAATTACTGCTGTTGCTACTGATGCATTGATCTTAACCCAGGTCTGGACAGACCTAGCATTACCCCCCACTCTCCCCATTTCACAGACATAAAACACTCAAACACACCAGACACTTTCCCGAGCTACTGTTGTGAGCTCCTTACTCAATGCAGACACCATGGACACTACATCACAGTCCATATTTTACAGTCACTTGATTCCACACACTCGGTGAACACAGTTCTCTTCTCTTTCACTGTCACTCGATCACTGGCATGTGCACAGTCCTCACCATAGCACACAAAATCATTCACATCTACACACCCCCACATCTACACACCCCCATGGATACTAAAATGTGCCATTGATACACAAGTGTACACAGTAGTTCACATACCTATCACTAACACTCAATCACCATAATTCAAGCCTTAGCCCAAATGTATTAGGATACACCACACACACAGCAATACATAAGCAAGATAAACACAAATCACTCTCAACTTATCCCCATACTTAATCCCCCATCCCAATTGTGGTACATAAGCTATTAACTATACACTTCTCGCCTCTAACACTACATCTCACTCACTCACTTGCATCAGACCTGCTAGGCCTTTGTTGTCCCCATCACCTAGACAACACTCTTGATGTTCAGTAGGGACTGAACCCTTCAGTCCTATGCACATGCCCATGCTTTAGACCCATAGGAACACATCTACACACACAGGCACCCAATTGCTCACCTGACCTGCTGCCATACACCCAATGCACTGCACCAAAACAGTCCCTAATATACCCCCCAAGTACACACCAAACAAGCACTAGTGTATGCATGACCAAACACCAAACATGGTGTGCACACTAGGATACTCATGTGATACGCACACAAACTCATAGAATCACCCCCAATAGCACATATATATATATATATATATATATATATATATATATATATATATATATATATATTATCACTAGAATGACTATATTAAATACATAAATTGAAGTATTTATATCAAATAACTAAAAAAAACCTAAAATATCGATACACACCATAAGGTATCGCGATACACACTCTCCGTATCCAATTTTGGACACGTACACCCCCAATATACATGAATTAAATCCCCTAACAACCTATAGACCTATTCTCAAACACTTGGTGCACCAAATTTGGAATTCCCCCAATTTGACTACAAAAGTCAATGTAACTTTAAAAAATGCCTATTAGGACCTAATTCTTCTTCCTATAGGTAGTCCTTAGCCATAAGAGAGTTCCTATAGATCTAATACAACAATTAGAATAAAAATTGATGAAAAAATAAGAGTTATACCTATTGGGAGATAGATTCTCAATGTATCACCACCAAATGGACACAAATGAAGGTTCTACACAATCCCTAGCCAATGCTTTCCTCTAAAGCTTCCTCTAGCAATGTCAAGCTCCTTAGCCTCCTTTGGAATTAAATGGGATAATATTTGAGAGTGTATTGATTAGGATTTGATGTGGATTTAGAGATGAACCAATTAGAAGGGGTGGAGGCTATTAATGATGAACTAATTAAGGCATTAAAGCCTATATAGGTGGCCGGCCCTAGGGTTAGGGTTAGAAGCATGTGATAAGTCCAAGTTGTCCCTAGTTGTTGTCATGAAGGGTATCTAAATTATGGGTGGAAGGAATATTCTATCCTTGGGTCTAATTAATTAATGAACTAACTAAGTCATGACTAAGACTAGTGATTCTAATTAGTTGAACTAAATGGTCATGTCAAGTCTAGTTGGGTCTACTTGGGCTCAGTAGCACTAAGTCTAACCAATAGGCTAACCACTAACCATTCTAGCTATATTAACAATATGTATATTATTAACAATATATAAACAAATAGAAATGACAAAAATACCCTCCCAGAAATTAGGTGGTTACACATCTCTACTCCTAGTCGATGTGGGACTAAAATACCAACTCCCAAAATAAGGATTGATATTCCAAATCCCGCAATCAGCGGAGTCATGCGCCCAACAGCGCTGTCTGTACATATGTACGTAACAGCACATCAGCAAATGCTTATGCGCACATAGACCTAGCAGTGCAGCAACTCATGCGCACATACACGCATCAGTGCAGTAGCACATGCGCGTAAACATGCATACGCACATAGTCGCGCATAGTCCGCTCAGCGCCCACTCATGTGTTTGCACAAAAACTCGTGCATAAAACGAGCGCACGAGCACAACAAATGCACATAAGCGCCATGCGACGATGCTGACGTGCTAAGTGCGCCATCAAAGCGCTACTTTACGCCCTTAAGCCCGAGTCCGAGTCCGCATCCTAAGAAAAATTTTCTAAGAGTGACAAAAAGCATAAATAATTTTTTGAGTTTAACCTTAATCCTACTAGGAAAATATCCCACATGGTACCCACTTGGGCCACCACCCTATGTGCATCTCTCAACACCCGCATAATATTATATTGAGATATCCACTTGGAGTAGATATCCACTTGGAGTATTTTCCAATGTTGGACTATCTTTCTAGCCAAGCAAGAGGAAAACATCCCACAAATCTAAGAAAAACCTCCAACAAACCCCCACATATCTCAATATTATATGTTGAGTATTCCCCATAGTGACTATCCATTATGCATTAGGATAGATATTGCTTATGACTTAAATCTTCCTGTATGGGTCAAACAACGGTATGATACAAGAATGGACTAAGCCTTGAATTCTGTAGAATAGCTATTATTATTTTTACTCACACAATGACATCAGCTGTGCCTTCTGGTTGCACATTAAAGGCCTTATGCTAACCTAGTTTCGGTGTATGTATCTTGGGCATCTGTAAGTTTTTTCCTCAAGAGATGGCCTATATCGCTGTCCATACACTCTAGGTGAGTTCTTTCAAAGAGTTCCAGCATGAAGCCTTGTGCTTCCTGGCGGTGGTACGCCATTATGACATGCATAAAGTCGAGACTTTACATCTTTTACCTCATCGTACTGTCATGCTACTTTAGCATGAGGACACCGGCCTTTTTGTAATGGCATCATATCCAATATTAAGCCTTGCGCTTCCTTGCGGTGCTAAGCCGCTGTAAAATAGCTCGCAAAGTCGAGGCTTTACATCTTTTACATCTTTGTGGTGTCACATCATTGTAGCATGAGGTCACCGACCTCTTTGTAGTGATGTCTACCAATCTCCATTCTCCAGCATAAGGCTATCTGCCAATATGCGGTGCTACGTCACTATGACATGGCCCAAAGCCGAGGCTTTACTCTCTCGAGGTACCTCATGCGGTGTCACCCCACTGTAGTATGGAGTACTACGCTCTTTTGTAGTGTTGTATTACCTGTAATTCCTATAGAGCACGCTGGACATTCAAAATACACGAGAACTAATTATCGAAGCCATCCTCCCACATGACTTGTTCTATACAGGAAATAAATAGTAGACCACATTGGTTCCGGGACCGTATTCCCACAATGTCTCAAAGGACTACCTACTATACCTTTTTTTTCTAGTCAATGGTCCTCCCTTGAACCAAAAGCGAGATGCCGAGTAGATTTTTTTGAACTAATAGCATAAAACTTTATTATAGGATTGCAGAGACATAATATCAAAGGTCCTTCAAGCCTATTTTTCTTGTTGTGTCCTCGACCAGCTGATGCTTGAGGCCTTTTGTGAATGGATCTGCCAGATTCTTTTGTCTCCAAACATCAACCACTGTAATGATTCCACGCTTATTACACCCATTCAGTACCATATGTTGTAGTCGCACAGGCATCTTCTTATCATTGAAGAGATCATTCAATGCAATTGCTGCAACCACCTGGTTTTTGTAATACATCGGTATCACCAAGATCTACGCACCAACTACAGAAAGATCATACATGAGCCCCGAAGCCATTCCACTGCATCTGCTGCAGCTGATAGTACACAGAACTCAAACTCTATAGATGAGCAAAAGAATATTGTCTGCTTCTTTGACTTCCACAATATAGCAGCACCACCCATGGATCTACTTCTTCAACTTTCATGATATAGTAGTACTACCCATAGAGAAGACGTATCCTTCTATGGGCCGTTCTCTTTTTTTGAGTACCAATTGGCATCACTGATGCCTTCCACTACTATCGAAAACCCGTTGTAGTGCGAAATAACCCTCTGAGTCCTCTTGAGATATCTCATGATTCACTTCACAACTTTTCAGTGCTCAATACATGGATTGTATGTGAACTGACTCAGCATTCCTTCGACAAAGCTATGTCATGTTTGGTGTCACTCGTCGCATACATCAAGTTTTCGATGACACTATAGTACTTCAGTTGTCTGACGCTTTCTCCTGGATTTGGCTTTATCTTCTGATCATACTAGTAAGGAGTATCAATCCCTGGAAGATCCTGATATCGATAGCGTGTGAGCACATTTTTCATGTAGTAAGCTTATGATAGAGCAAGTCCAGCTACCGTCCGGATTATCTTAATCCTCAGGATGACATCCGCATCATCCATGTCTTTTATACTGAATTTGGATGAGAGAAATATTTTTGTTCTAGTGACACATTCTACATTCGTGTAAGGATTAGCATGTCGTCCATATAGAGACAAATGATGACACCTCTATCACCAGCGAACTTCGTGTAAACATACTTATTAGTCTCGTTGATCCTGTAGCCATTTGACCTGTTGACTTTGTCAAACTTCTCGTGCCATATATTGGAAGCTTGCTTCAGGCCGTACAGAGATTTCACCGACCTGCAGACTTTGTCTTCATGACCCTAAATGATAAATTCTTCTGGCTATTGCATGTAAATCTCTTCTATCAATTCCCTATCCATTAAAATCGTCTAAACATTCATCTGATGAATAATCTCTTCTGTCAACTCCCTATCCATTAAAATTGTCTTAACATCCTTCTGGTTGTTGAATGATAAGCCTTGAACTTATCAACTGTTTCATCGCCTATCTTCTTGTTCTTGAAGATTCATTTATATTCGATGGATTTAGCTCATTCAGGCAAATTAACTAATACCCAAGTGTTATTGAATGTTATGGAGTCAATCTCATCATTGAATGTCTCCACCTAGAAGACTGCACCTCTGGTCTTCATCGCCTGATAATAGGTAAGCGATTCAGCTTCCACATGATAGGTGATAAACTCATCTCTGAAGTCTTTCGGCCTCCTCACTCACTTTGCTGACTACTCAGCGAGTACTGGTTCAAGCGTTATCTTTTCAACGACAACCTCTTCCTGGACTACATCTTCTTTGGAAGTACTTGCTTCTTCGAAACTAACAATATTCTCCAGAATATCTGCGAGAATAATGTTCTTGTCTCTAGCAAACTAGTCTTCAAAGAATTTTTGTCGTAAGACTCAATGATATGATTTAATTCAATATCAAGGGACCTCCAAGCATTGCTTTCAACAACATATCCCATAAATATGGCCTTCGTAGTCCTTGTCCCCAGGTTATGAATCTTGATATCCGGAAGCTTCACATACGCCAAATACCCCTACACTCGAATAATTTTCAGGTTAGGTCTGACCTTGAACCAGAGTTCATGAGGAGTAATGTCAGATATGGTGAACAATACTTCGTTCAGAATAAACATAGCCGTAAGTGAAACCTCTCCCCAGAAGCATTTTAGAACCCGCAACATAAATCACATCATCTTGTCAGCATCCCGTTCTTTCTTTATGTAACTCCATTAGATTGGAGAGAATACGGAGCAGTCATTTCATTGACAATTCCATGCTCTTTACAGAACGATGCAAATTCAATAGAATGATACTCTCCGTCTCAATCACGTCTGAGTCTTTTCAGTTTTTGATCAGTCTGACGCTCAGCTTCAGCTCGAGGTCCTTGAACTTCTCGAACGCTTTATCTTATGATACATACCTGCATACTTTGAGAAGTGTCGATGAAAACTTCATGCCAATCTTTGTAGAGAATTACTAGAAGTCACAAATATCTGAATGTTTTAACTCCAGGAGATCTGTACTTTAGTTTAATCATCTGAGTAGCTTCTTGACAGTCTTCGTCTGTACATAGACTTCACATACCTCCACCTTCCTACCCCCACATTTGGAGATAAGACCTTGACTGGAATATTAATTTAATGTTATTACATTGCACATGGCCTAGTCTATTATGCCATAACTCAATAAAGAAATTACACTGACATTATCAGAAGGAGTTATAAGCAGAAGTTTGAACATCCCTTCGATGCTGAAAGCCTTTTCGAGGTATGTTACTTGCCATGACATCCCCATCTGTCCAGCATGGATATCCATCATCTGGCTTGCATAGCACAACAGACTTCCTGAGATCAGGTCCTTGGAATTACTGATACATGCTTCATGCACTCCAGTTTCAGTAACTTTTCTGAAAGTCAATTCTAGCACCACTGGCCCATTCTCCTGATCTTCTGCTTGAGACTTGTTCGTCATCGAGATCTTCTTTAAAGAAAGGCTCATTCTTGGTAAACAGCTCCTTCTTAAAGCATATGTGGCCGGATGCACCAGTGTCCACCCACCAGTAATCAACCACGCTAGATGACTCAACCTACACAATCATAGAAACCAAGTTAAGTAATTATAGCAACCAAGATAAGCTATACCTTGCGGGTCGAAAACTAAGATGCTCATAAAGAGTCAATAAAAAAGGGAGATAAACGACTTTTTGGTTTGGAATTAGATCCGTAATCCTCCTTCAAATGGTCCTTCGTGTCATATTTGTAACAAATTCCGTCAAGCTTATGCTTAAATAAAGTTGACTTCAAGTAGGTCTATTACTCTCCTGGAGAACCTATGCACCTATATAGTTGAAACCATGCGTATAGTTTAGAGCAGAACCTATGTACCTATCCGAGCAGAACCTATGCGCATAATTCGAACAAAACCTATGCGCATAATTTAAAATGCATATACATAATCTGAAAAAAAACCTATATGCATCATCTGAGCAGACCCATGCGTATAATCTGAACATAACCTATGCACATCATCTAAGAAGACCAATGCGTATAATCCGAAGAAAGCGTGTGCTTAATCTGAACAGAATCCATGCGCACAAACAACTGTGTATAGCCCGCCGTTCAGAGATTGTACATACTATTGTGCATCAGCCATGCGCCAATTACCATATGCAGATATTGCCGCACAGATATTGGCGCGCAAAGGCTTCCCACACTATGAGTCATGCGCACAAATGCCTTAATCTTCTTCTTAGAGAAGCTTCTTGAGAAACTCCTCGTCCTCTATTGCATAAGTTATAATCTTCATGCACTATCGGCGTATCACATGTGCCATGTTTTGTGCATCATCCATTTTGGATAGGTTGGTCCAACACTCATCGAACATTTGACAAAGAGTTTCTTCTTTATCCAAATGTTGAAGTGTTGTTCATCAAGCTTTCCAAGTTTGTGAAAACTTGTATCTAGAAGGATTGAACGGTAGTTCTCCATTTTACTCGGATCTTGCTTTGAGATTGTTAGTCCCGAGGCTAATCAAAAGATGGACGAATGGAAGCTGGGAACAGAGGTTGAAGCAAACTTTATATTCTAACCTTTGTTAGATCCTGATGTTGTAGTCGAGACTAACAGAGATTCATGCAAACAAGTTTGCTCCCTGAAGAAACTCGATTCCAACGAAAAACTATAAAAGATCATATTACAACTTCTTCTGGATTACAAAACTCAAGAACCAAAATATGTTCTTCCTTCCATACACATTTGCAATTGGGACAAAATGTTTAACAACTAGAAGAAGGGACGAGAAGAAGATAGAATAAAAATTATTCTTGTTGGGGTGGTGAAGACCACCGTTGCTCAAAGCAAGATTCGTCATCTATCGACGATCTGCTCCCAGGAGCCAGCAAGTTTATAAAAGAACTTCTAAAA
This sequence comes from Iris macrosiphon, assembly GCA_036927795.1. Taxonomy (NCBI): domain Eukaryota; kingdom Viridiplantae; phylum Streptophyta; class Magnoliopsida; order Asparagales; family Iridaceae; genus Iris; species Iris macrosiphon. Next base: position 124,284,762 of record JAYESA010000009.1, on the reverse strand, counting down.
CGCTCGTAGTCACCTCTAAGTGTGACTCGAATGGACTCCCTGGACTCCTCTTTTTTTTATTTTCAGTGTGTCTCCAAAAGAAGGCATGAGGAGTCTATTTATAGAGAAGGGTAGAAACCCATCTCCACTTCTCGCCGATGTGAGACTAGAATACCAACTCCCAATTGATATTCCAAATCCCGCAATCAGTGGAGTCATGCGTCCAACAACGTTGTCTGCGCATATGCATGCAGCAGCACCGTAGCAGCTGCTCATGCGGGCATAGGCCCAGCAGTGCAACAGCTCATGTGGGCATAGGCCCAGCAGTACAGCAACTCATGCACGCATACGCGTAAACGTGCATAGCCACGCATAGCTCGCGCATAACCGTACATAGCCCGCTTTTGCACCCGCACATACAACAAACACAAAAATGAGTGCACGAGCACAATAAATGCGCACAAGCGCCATACGACGATGCTGATATACTAAGTGCAAAGTGAGCCATCAAAGCGTCACTTTGTGCCCTTTAGCCCAAGTCCGAATCCGAGTCCGAGTGGCTAAGCCCTTTGGGACATAGCTCCTAAGGGAATCTTTCCAAGAGAATAACAAAAAGCGTAAATATTTTTTAAGGAGTTTAACCTTAATCCTACTAGAAAAAAATCCCATATGGTACCACTTGGACTACCACCCCATGTGCATCTCTCAAAACCCATATGGTATTATATTGAGATACCCACTTGGAGTATTTTTCAATGTGGGACTATATAACCAAGCAAGAGAAAAACTTTCCATAAGTCTAAGAAAAAACTTCAACACTAAGTAAGTCGGTTCTATGGTTGAAATGAAAGTTCGGGTCTGAATCGCTTTAATTATTTCTCATTCTAGGATACCTGTTGAATTTATAGGAATTTCTTATACTAGACTAAATCTAAATCTCAGTCTTAATTCTAATATATTATACTATAACGTTTGCCTTGCAAACATTGGACAAGTTCCTACACTAAATCTTAGGTATTATTCCATTCATTATTGAAAGTTATCTCACTTAGTGTATAATCTTGGTTTAATCCCAAATTTGGATGAAAATCTATTCTAGTACCATAGGACTACCCCCAATCTTAATTCGAGAGATTGATATCATAGGTTTTCTTAGGATCTATATCAATTAATTCTATGTCTCGTATTTAGGTTGGGTTTTCAAATAAAGTTACGATTCCCATATCTATTAAGTACCAACAGACCAATACCGGCTTATGTAATTTGGTATAGGTCGGTATGACTTTTAGGCAAAACCTTAAAATAGCATTGTTAACCTAAATTAAATTATATCACACTTATTCTTAGCTATTGCCTAATTATAGCTTGATACTCATTCTAGGTTTTCGTATTCCTAGGTTCTTAATCGTTACTCTTAGTTTCTTCAATTATCCCACTTTAGGCTTCTCCTTCATTTTTTTCCTAAATTAATTAGGTTTTTACCTAATTTAATTTCTAGGATTAATTCCTAATTTGATGTTTATACATTACCGTAATACCCTATTCTATTTCTGACATTGATGATACGCTTGTAATTTGCGGATTTGGATTTTCTAAGCCTAAGTATTACACTTCTCATTCATATAGAATCATTTCAAACTGATTACACACATACAACCTGAAGTGTCATCCTGATATCCTAATGTTTGTGTCAATGTGTCCGAATTACTTTCAACACGTGTCCGAAACATAGCATTATGATACATGGTTTCTTAGTCAATCTCCTATACCTAAACATCATAATATATAAATGTAAGCCCTAATTTCTACACTAAACAGTAAACAATCTAAGTGATTATATGAATTAACAAAATTATTGAAGAACCAAATAAAAAATATGGAACTTGAAGTAGGAAAGAGAGGACTTGCCTTAGGGTTATAGGCTCGGTCTTAAGGAGAAGAGAATAGAGATGAGGCTAGGGTTCTTGCTGCTACTAGAGGAGACGGGGGGGTTAGGGTTGTTGGACTTGGGTTAGGGGCTGAGATTGGGTCGGGTTTGGGGTCTAGAGAAGGCAGCAGGGAAGAAGGGGTAGGGCTATGGTGGTGATATTGATGGGTGATAATGATGATGCTAGTCAGATGGTGGTGGTAGCGGTGGTTGGGGTGGGGGTGGTGGTGGTAGCCGGCAATGTTGTAAGATGGTGGTGGTGGGTGAGGAATCGTTCGGAGAGAAGATGGACATAGAAACAAAGAGAGGTAGGAAGAAATTGGGAGTAGAAGTAGTATTAGTTAATTAAAGGAGGAGGAGAAGGTCGGGTTTGGAAGAGGGGGGGGAGAATGAAACCTCCCTCCCAAATAAATAAAAGTAATTCTTTTCTCTCTCTTTTTAAACGACATTATACACGCAATGTGACACATAACAAGGCTTGGTGTCCATGCACTTTTGTAATTTTGAAATTAATGTGGACTTATTTGAAAATAAAATTTTACATAAAATTATTTTACTTAAATAATTAATTTATCGTATATAAAAATAAATGCATAATTATTTAATATATTAGTTTTAGCTTTCTTTTTTTTTAAAATACACAACATTTACCAGAATACATATATAAAATAATAATCATAATAATAATAATAATAGCAGCAACTATTACACTCTACTATCCTTAGAGAAAATTGTGTCCTCAAAATCTTAAACTATATTAGCTAAGAAATAACTAACAAACAATGATTATGATGAAGCTAACCTTAATCTCTAAACAAATATGGGTATTGTTTCGGCATATCCCTTCTCTTTTCCAAGTAGATTCTCCATGTGAGCCTTTACTCCAAGCTACCAGTACCAAGGAGATAACGCAATTCTTTTCTCTTCAATCCAAAAATTCTTACTAGTCGTTGTTACACCCTTAAGGTCAGCACAATGGTTATCAATGAATGATCCAGTACATAACTTGGGTCTAGAACATATCGATGAAACTGGGATACATGTAACACGTCATGAACTACATCCCAATATCGATGGCAGAGCCAACCTATAAGATACTCTCCAGTTCTTTTCAATACATCAAATGGTCAAATGTATCTTGGGCTCAACTTTTCTCGAATTTCGAACATGATCATTCCCATATCTTCAAGAATATATGATCGCCTGGCTAGAAGTCCAAAATTCTTATGTGCTTGTCAGCTTACATCTTTTGTCTATCTTAAGGCACCTGAAGATGACTCTTTACGGCCTTGTGTACTATCATTTCTTCACCCAAAAGTTATCATTCTCCTACTTCACTCCAGTATATTGAAGATCAACATCTCCTTAAAGCTTGGAATGATGCCATTTTGATACTTACTTGAGAATTCGACCAAATGCAGATGATCATCCCATGAACCACCAAAATCTAACACACAAGTACTTAGCATTTCTTACAGAGTTTGGATTGTCCTTTATGATTATCCATTTGTTTGTGGGTGATATGTCTAGCTGAACTTCACCCGATTTCCAAGGCTATCATATTGACGCTTCCAAAATTATGAAGTAAATCGAGTATCTTGGTCAGAAATTATGCTTACTGGTACTCTATATTGACTAGCATTCTGCCTTATATATATCTACCAACACTTTCGTCTATCCAACAAAAAATGGTAGGAATCGTGCTGACTTGGTGAGCTTGTCGACAATCACCCAAATAGCAATATAGTCTTTCTGTATCCTTGGAAATCCTAGCACGAAATCCATCGTAATTTGCTTCCATTTCTATTTTGGTATTGGAAGAGGTTGAAAAAGTCCTAATGTTCTCTGGTGTTCTGCTTTTACTTATTGGCATACCAAACATATTGACACATATTTTATTATTTCTCGCTTTATTTCGTGCCACCAGAAATTGTGTTTCAAATCTTTATACATTTTAGTACTTCCGGGATGAATAGAGTATTGCTAATTGTGTGCCTCTGATATCACTTCTGTTCTTAACTCTCCACTTGGTATGCACAATCAAATCTTAATGATCTATCTTGGTGTTTTCTTAATCCAATTAGAAATCATTCTTCTGTTTTTTTTCAAAGTTTCTGCATTCTAACATCTATTTACTGGATTGCCTTAATTCTTTCCACCAGAGAGGATTGCACTTGAAGATTAGCCCATAAACCTTCAACAATAGGGTATATTACTTCAATCCCTATCTTTTGTAGATTATCCAGATTTTTTTTTGTCTATTCATGACGAATGTCATAGGTCTCCTACTTAAAGCATCTACCACTTTGTTCGCCTTACCTGGATAATATTCCATTTTATTTCAAAATACTTGAGAAGCTCTAACCACCTTCTTTGTCTTATATTATACTAGCATATATGCACGTGCTTTGTACGTATTTTATAGATTATTATTATGAACACTAAAAGACTAATGTAATTATTATAATCTTTATTAACACTATTTAGAAAGACTAAAGAGAAATCTTCTTAATTATTCTAAATTTATTATTATATTATTTTATAACTGCGACTACTTAGAAAGACCAAATGATAGCTCTCCTAATAAGTTTGTTGTCCTTATTAATTTTAATGAATAATTTTAATTAATAAACATATGAAGGGTATATTTGGAAAAAAAGTTCACGGAGAAGCTGGACTTTTCCTATTATATAGTAGTATAGATTTCTTTTGAGTGAATATCTAAACTTTTGTGGTCAGTATAAATCTTGATATTTTATCCATACAGATAGTATCTCCAGAGAGTACAAAAACCACTACTACAAGTACCAAGTCACGATTTGGATAATTTCTTTCATGTTGCTTTAATTTGTGAGAGGCACATGCTATGACTCCCATGTTCTATCTGCACATAACTTAGTTCTTTACCAGATGCATTAGTATATATCCCATATCCTCATGATCCTGTTGATAATGCTAATACTATAGCCGTGATAAGTTTTTTCTTCAATTCTTCAAAAGTTATTTGACTTTTTTTTGTCCTAATAAATTTCTCCTCCTTCCATGTCAGATGAGTTAAGGTTTTGCATTCCTAAGAAGCTCTACAAATTTTCTATAATATCCTGATAACTACAAGAAACTCCAAATGTCTGTCAATGATTTTGGTGTAGACCATGATTTTATCGCTTCAAACTTCTTCGTATCTATAAAAATTCCTTCACCACTAACAATATGATCTAGGAATGGAATACGGTCTAACCAAAATTTATATTTATTGAGCTTCCCGTATAACTGCTCATGTCTTAAGGTTTGCAAAACAATTTGTAGGTGCTCTTTATGCTCTTCTTCATTCTATAAATATATTAGAATATCATCAATAAATATAAACAAAAAATTATCCAAGTACTTATAAAATATTCGTTTTATCAGGTCCATAAATATTGCAAGGCATTGGTCAATCCAAATGACATAATTATGAACTCGTAATGTCCATATCGAGTCCTAATAGCTATTTTGGCACATCTTCTTTCCTTACTTTTACTTGATGATACCCTGGCCTCGGATTAATTTTTGAGAATACCCTAGCTCCTCCCAACTGGTCAAATAGTTCATCAATCCTAAATAATGGATTGTTAACTTGATTGTCACTTCATTTTGTGCTTTGTAATCAATTACCAATCATAATGTTCGTTCCTTACTTTCCACAAATAATACTGGTGCACCCCATGGTGATGCACTTGTCTATATAAATCCCTTCGACATCAAATCCTTTAACTGTTTATTTAATTCTGCTAACTCTCTATATTCATTGGATATATCTTCTTTACTATAGGTGCCACTCCAGGCATCAAATCTATATTAAACTTCGATGCTCTATCGGGTAGTAGTCCTAGTAATTCATCAGTGTATACATCCAATTAAATTTAGATACTATCTTTTGAAATTGCCCTTTATCCAGGGTTTGAAATTATTCTCGAATTGGTAATACAAATTCTTGTAGCTTCTACATATCAAATTCCTTTCGATCTCATATAAATTTAGTATTTACTTTCCTCAAAGTTGGAATAAGACGTTCCCTTGTCTATAGTCTATAATTGCTAATGTCGAGGTTAGCTAATGATCCATTGTGAATACTACATCGTAATTATTTATTGGGAAGACTAATAGTCTTAATCATAGATATATGCCTCCAAATTTAACTAGACATTCCCTTCATACCCGACCAACCTCTACTCTGCAAGACCCATAAGACTTCTAAGGTTTTTAGTTAGAGGTTGTGATTTAATTCCATGTAGGGATGCAAATGTTGATGATATAAATGAATGTGTTTCTCTTGAATCAAATAAAAATGATGTTGGATAAGATGAGACAAGAATAGTACTCGTGACCACTTTCGTAGCTAACTTCGCTTAACTTGTGTCCATCATAAATGTTTTTTCGTGCTTCTTTCTTTTCCTAGCGTATGGATGCTTTGCCTTTTCAACCTAGTGGATTTGATGAGCTTGGAATGACAATGGTGGTCTCCTCTGGAATCCCAATGGCATAATTTCTTGAGTTGGTGGTGTTGCTTTGCATCATAGGCCTCGGTCTACTTTGTTGGGAACGAAACGCTAAAATTGTTCCCTAAACCAGAGAGTACATGCGAGAGAACTGAGCAAAACGCACAAACCATAAAACACCAAACACAAATCGCAGACACAGAGATTTTTACGTGGAAAATCCAGATAGAAAAAATCATGAAACGATCGGAGTGCAACCCTGAAGAACCTTCACTAATGGAATAAAGAGAATACACCCTCTACAAGCTCCTCAACGATCCAACACGGATCACCGTAACTCTTTAGAACAAAAAATAGATTACAATCTCGAAGAAAAAAGATAATAAGAAATACCCCAAATTGACCTCCTTCTCCGAAACAGCCTCCAATCATTCTTTCTCCTCTCCAAAGTTGCAATAGCACTATTGCCATATTTTTTTCTCTCACTTATATTTTTCTCATATTGTTGTATATTGCATGAGCCTTTATATAAACCCTTGCATGAATTAGGGTTTCCATATGAAAATCTATATATGCAAGCCTAAAATATTTATGAAAATCCAATTACATTCAATCATATATTTAATGAAAATTAAATCATAAATTGACTTGCCATAAATTGGAAATCCAATTATATGGAAAGTTAATATATCAAAGATCCAATCATAAATATATAATTAAAGTCAAAGATGGAAATCAAATATAATATTTGCTTACCATAAATGTTCCAATACACGGCGCTCGATGCACTTTTCGAGCTTTTTCGACACACAGATGGCGTTCGTCGTACTCCGGGGTATTCTCTACATAGGTTGGGAACCCCACCCACTACAACAAATCTCCCCCTTCAAAACTATGTGGAGGGAGTCGTCATCCTGACGATCCGCCTATAATACTCAAATTTTTCTCTTGGAAGAATCTTTGTGAATATGTCTGCTCCGTTGTCATCTGTATGAACATTCTCAAGCGTTGCTTTCATCTTTTCTACAACATCCCGTATACAATGATACCGGGTCTCAATGTGCTTGGACTGGCTATGAAATGCCTGGTTCTTCACAAGGTGAATAGCACTCTGACTATCGCAAAGCAAAGGATACTGCTCTTGCTTCAGCTAAATTTTCTGCAACAGCTTCTTCATCCACAATAACTCCTTGCAAGCCTCCGTTGCCACAATGTACTCTGCCTCTATCGTCAACAAGGCAACACACTTCTGCAGCCACGACTGCCATGATACTGCTCCACCAGCAAACATTATCACAAAGCCCAAATTCGATCGCCTCGTCTCTATATATCCATCAATATCAGCGTTGGTATACCAAACCAGCTTTGACTTGTCACTACCAAAAGAAAGTATTCAATCAGCAGTGCCCTGAAGATATCGTAGAATCCACTTGACCCCACTCCAATGTATTCTTCCAGGATTGGAAGTATACCTGCTAACTGTGCCAACTGCGTGAACGATGTCTGGCCTCGTATATACCATAGTATACATAAGACTCCCCACAGCTGAGGCTTATGGAACCCGCTCCATATCTTCCTTCTCGTCCTCGGTAGATTCGATAGATGGACACTGCTTCTCAGTGAACTTAATATGAACCGCAAGGGGGTTACTCACTTTCTTTGACCCGTTCATCCCGAAACACTGAAGTACCCGGTAAATGTACTTCTTTTGGGACAAGTATAGCAGCTTGGACTCTCTCTCTCTCTCTCTCTCTCTCTCTCTCTCTCTCTCTCTCTCTTGGCTGATCTCTATCCCAAGAATAGTCTTTGTTGTGCCAAAATCCTTCATAGAGAAGGCCGCGCCCAGTTGGCGCTTCAACTCCGCTATCCTAGTGGTATTCCGACCTACCAGTAGTATATCATCAACATAGAGTAGTAAAATAATGAAATCATCCTCGGTAAAGTACCTCACAAATACACAGTGGTCTGACGTCGTTCGTGCATAACCATGCTCCCCCATAAATGACTCAATCTTCTTATACCACTGCCTCGGAGCCTGCTTCAGATCATACAAGCTCTTCCTCAACTGGCAGACCAAGTGTGACTTACCCTTCTCACAGAATCCCTCTGGTTGGTCCATGTACAACTCCTTCTCAAGATCACCATAGAGGAATGTCGTCTTCACGTCCATTTGCTCGACCTCCAAGTCAAAACTGGCTACCAATGCTAGTACCACCCGAATAGACGAATGCTTGACGACTGGCGAAACGATCTCATCATAATCTATGCCTTTTCGATGACCATAACCTTTAACTACCAACCTCGCTTTATATCGAGGGCGAGTAGCATCATCTGTCTGCTTCACTCTAAACACCCATCGATTCTTCAAAGCCTTATTTTCCTTCGGCAATCGCATCAGATCATAAGTAGAGTTGGCCTCCAAGGAACTCATCTTCTTCTGTATGGCCTTCATCCACTCCTGCATGTGTTCGTCTTCCATAGCCTCAGCAAAACATTCAGATTCTCCCCCGTCAGTCAGTAGCACATACTCACCCTGTGAGTATTTCGTAGATGGTAGACGCTCTCTATCGCTCCTCCTCAATGGAACCACTAGTGCTAGCTATATACCAACAACCTCCTCCCCTTCAGGAACTACTTTCTCGGCATGCTCATCCTTCTGAGGGTTACCCTAACCACCATCAGCAGGCTGATGATCAAGGTTGGGAGCAACTTTATGTACTGGCTCCCCCATAACTGGATCCTCGGCAATGTCCTCTGGAAACTGCTCGAAGAAAAATGACTCTAACTCAGGCAATTCCTCAGCCTCAGAAGGCTTGTCGGAATCCTGAGTGTTGGTTATGGCCTGATCCTCGACGAATACCACGTCCCTCCTTCTGTAGGGCTTTCTTCCCACGGGATCGTAGAGTCTATAGCCAAACTCATCCCGACCGTAACCGACAAAGATGCACCACCTCGTCTTCGTCTCAAGTTTGGATCTCTCGTCCTTTGGTACATGCACGAAGGCCTTACAACCAAACACTCGCAGGTGATTGTATGACGGCTCTTTGTCGTACCATACTTTGTCAGGCATATCATCCTACAAAGGAGCACTAGGAGATAAATTAATAATATAAGCAGCTGTATAAAGTGCCTCACCCCAATAGCTACCCGGCAAGTTTGTTTCTGACAGCAAACACCGTACCCTCTCCATCAGCGTCATGTTCATCTACTCCGTTACACCATTGAGCTGAGGTATCTTTGGCGGACTAGTCTTCTGGTGGCGTATCCCTTGATCTTTGCAGTATGCATCAAAGGGACCGATATATTCGCCGCCATTGTCTGACCGAACATATAGCAGCTTTTTGCCCATCTCCCTTTCAACGGAGGCCTAAAACTCCTTGAAAGTGGGCAGCACATGATCCTTGGTCTTTAAGGCATAGATCAATACCTTTCTAGAACAATAATCAATAAAAGTTACAAAGTAAGAAGCACCACCAATGGATTTTACCTTCAAAGGACCGCAGATATCGGAGTGAATCAACTCGAGCAACGCTGACTTCCTTGAACTTGGGTGACTTTGGAAAGATACCATATTTTGTTTTTTCCGTCAAACAGCGCGTGCACCTCTCCATCTTTGTAGACTTGATTCCTGAAATCACCAAGTAGCTAATCCCTTTCTCACTGATGTGGCTGAGCCGCTTGTGTCATAACTCGGTAGACGCATCAGTAGCTGCATTTACCTCATGTACCCCCTGTGCACTCCATTCCACATAGTAGAGTCCGGACCTCTTGCTTCCTCTGAAAGTTACCATTGAACCTCTGGAAAGCTTCCACTGACTGTTCCTGAAGAGATTGAAGAAACCCTCATCATCCAACCTTCCAACCGACACCAGGTTCAAACGGATATCAGGGACATGACGAACATCTTTCAGAACAAGGACTGTACCTGTCTTTTTCCTCAAATGCACATCTCCAATGAAAACTGCCTTCGACACATCTCCATTGCCCATCTTCAACACTCCATAGTCGTCTGTTGTATAAGTAGCAAATAGTGCCATGTTGTGAGATACGTGCGCTGAAGCACCTGACTGCACCAGCCAAGATTTGTTATCGCAGACGAGGTTCATAACTACCTCATCACCTACAATGATCAGATCGCCTCCATGTGTCGAGGCCGCCGCTGTAGTGTTCTCTCCCTGTTTTCCCTTATCGCCTTTCTTCTCTCCCTTCCAAGCGAAACAGTTTCGCTTGATGTGGCCCTTCTTGCCACAATGGTAACATTCCGAGTCCTCATACCGCCCCTTGGACCTTCTTTTACTTTTGTCTCTGCCACCGTCTGGACCCCTGCTTTTACCCCTTCCGCGACTCTCTAAAACAAGCGCCTCTGAGTGGGCTATGGATGAAGTACCCTGAGAACGTCTCTACATCTCTTCATTCAGTATCCCGCTCTTGGTAAACTCCAGACTGACCACGCCTTCCGGAGCAGAAGCGATCATAGACACTCGTACGGTCTCCCACGAGTCTGGCAATGTACACATCATCCATAGTCCCTAAACCTCGTCATCGAACTTGACTCCCATCGAGGAAAGCTGGTCAACCACGCCCTGAAACTCACTCAAATGATTCATAATTGATGCCCCATCTTTGTACCGCAGACTCATCATCATCCGGATCATGAACAATTTATTTATCTCGACCTTCTTCGCATATAAAGATTCCAGCTTATCCCACAGTGTCCTCGTTTGCTCAATACTGGCAACGTGGTTGTACACGTTCTCGTCAACGAACTGCCTGATGTACACACACACATGTATATTTTTGAACTTCTAGTCCTCTTCGGATTTGTCATTGGGCCTCTCAGAAGCAAATACCGGCAGATGCAGCTTCTTGACAAATAGCAGATCCTTCATCTTGCTCCTCCAATAATGATAGTTGATACCGTTCAGGTTTACCATGCGCACCGACTTCGCGTCCATCTCTCCTCCCTGGTTTGTCTGTCAACTCCTGACACCCTTCTGAAATTTCAGAACCTAGCTATGATACCACACTGTTGGGAACAAAACGCGGAAACCGTTTCCCAAACCAGAGAGTACCTGCGAGAGAACCGAGCAAAACGCACAAACCAAAAATACCAAACACAAATCGCAGACAAATAAATTTTTACGTGAAAAATTCAGATGAAAAAAACCACGGAAACGATCGGAGTCCAACCTTGAAGAACCTCCACTAATGGAATAAAGATAATACACCCTCTACAAGCTCATCACCAATCCAACACGGATCACCGCAACGCTTTGGAACAGAAAATAAATTACAAGCACGAAGAAAAAAGACAATGAAAAATACCCCAAATTGATCTCTTTCTCCGAAACAGCCTCCAATTCTTCTCTCCTCTCCAAAGTTGCAATAGCACTCTTGCCACCTTTTTTTCTCTCTTATTTTTTTCTCATATTGTTGTATATTGCATGAGCATTTATATAAACTCTTGCATGAATTAGGGTTTCCATATGAAAATCTATATGGAAATCCAATTACATTCAATCATATATTTAATGGAAATCAAATCATAAATTGACTTGTCATAAATTGGAAATCCATTTATATGGAAAGTTAATATATGAAAGATCAAATCATAAATACATAATTAAAGTCAAAGATGGAAATCAAATATAATATTTGTTTACCATAAATGTTCCAATACACGGCACTCGATGTACTTCTCGAACTTTTTCGACACACAGATAGCGCTCGTCGTACTCTGGGATATTCTTCACATTGGTTGGGAACCCACCCACTCCAACACACTTTCTTGTAGAATTGGTCTCGGATTACTTCCTTGAAGCAATGGTTGTGATCCTTGCTGTGGGATTTTTATTGCTGGTCTCGTCATTGATTGTTTTGGGCATTGATATGCTTGATGGCGTGTTGATCCACCATCTTAAAGATGATCCTGATCCTAGTCTTCTGTAATTATTCTTCATATGTCCCGGCTTTTAAACAAAATTTGTAGATGATCGGTCCCTTTTGTAACTCAACCTGAGGAAGCTTGGGTGGTCCCTTCTACTGATTTCTCGAAAATGATGGTCCTGCATCCAGAGTTATCTTTTAACTTCCTGTCTTTAGCATTTGCTTCTTCTTCAACACTCTCATAATCTCTTGCTGCTTCGGTCACCTCCAAATAAGCTTGGCACCGATATGATACTACTTTGCTCTTCAATCGTGCATCAATACCTCCCAAAATCTACCACATTTGTCTTTTATGTGGTTACCATATAGGTTGCAAATCTACGCTCGGTGAATTCAACAACATATTCATCCACAGTAAACCTCCCTTGCTTCAGATGGATAAATCTACGTTCCAACTCCATTTTTGTCGACTCGGAAAAGAATCGCTCTTCAAACTTTCTTTTTAATTCTCCCCATGAAGCCACCTCTTCTGACTCCTATGGATGTTCCACACTCCACCAATTATGAGCAATGTCTTCCAATTGGGTGCGTATTACCGACACCATATTCTCAGGATTAATCCTTGCAGCCTTTGATAATATTTTTGTTGGAAAATAAATTATGAAAAAAATACCGGGGAGTTAATCCTTGCAGCCTTTAGTAATCTCTTTGTTCGAGAATAAATTATGAAAAAATACTGCTTTCTTGTGGAAATGAATCCACCCAACTAAAAAAATGTCTCCTATCTCAACCACATGTAAAGGTGTTTTGCATCAACCTGACTCAGAACTCTTGTCATTTCCAGTTATTGCATTACAATAATGAATCAAAAGTAAATAGTTTTGGGTAGACAAATCATAATCTATTGGAAGATGTTTGTAATTAAGTGTACTGAAAGGCGCAGTCACCAGAATTTTTAGAGTATTAGTAGAGTTTTGATACAATAGCAGATTTTACATGAAATAATACTCCCACATAATGAGGTCTATAACTTGAATCTTGCACCACTACATAGAGAGATTCAGGATTTCAGCTATTAAGCATCTCCGAAAATCTCAGAAATAATTTCCTCATATAATGTAACAAGTCATTCTTATAACATGTGACTTACGACGGTGCAGTCTGGCTGCTGCAAGCCTCCCACCGCCTGCACATATGGCAACGGCATGCCAATGGCGAGCACAGTAGGAGCTCAGGTCGACGAAGACTGCTACCGTTGGAACAACGACATGAGCGTGCTATGCTACAACTGCGACTCGTGCAAGGCAGGTGTACTGGAACAGGTGAGAAGGGACTGGCACAAGCTCTCTGTCCTCAACGTCGTCATCGTCATCTTCCTCATCGCACTCTACTCCATCGGCTGCTGCGCATTCCGCAATGCCCGTCGCTACGAGTCCGATCATCCTTATGGCCAGAACCACATGTCCAAAATCCATCCCCGCTGGGATTATTACTGGCAAGTACTAGCTATAACGTTCTCTTTTTCTTCTATATATTCGCTAGCTCTTTCCATTACATATATATTCATTTGGGGTTGGTTGTCACAACAGGTGGAGGTGGTGGCGCGACAGGAGGGAGCAGCTCTACTAGCTCCAGTTCCTTAACCCCTTCTCTCTCTGCTCGTCTCGGAAAATATATCTTTGGATTGGGACAGTAGGTTTTTGCATGTCAGTACTTCAGTTTTGTTTTGTGTGTAAATGCGTATTAGTAAGGACTTACCGAATAGATTCCAGCTTGTATATTAAGTTGTAGACTGTACTAATGAACATAGTAGCAGTTGCTTCGAAATAGCCAGAATCTGTCTGCATATTGATACATAATATTTTGGGTTACTTAGTTTTAGGATCTGGTGTAATATTAAAAAAAATTGTATTTAAATCTCTACATTGTCGAGGAGAAGAATTGGGTCCAAAAGGTTGAGTTCAAAATGGAACTAAATACAAATTTTAAATATTATATGAGACCCTAAAACTAAACGAAAATACATGAGATTGTGTTACTTGAATTATTTAGTTTTGTATGATGAGAGTTATGTGACTTGGATTATTTAATTTTTTTTATGATCAATCGAGTATGAAATTTATAACATTGTTGTTTGCTTCTATCATGATCTTAACAGCCAAACAATCCTATGGGATCTTGAGTTGCAAGCATCGTTGCTCAACAGTCACACAACCTCTGGAGCTCTTGAGTTGAATTGAAACACATGCTCTTGAGCGTGCATTTCTCTTGCTACAAGACAATTTACACGAGAGAATCAGAGAAATTATACTAGCAAACAAATAATGGCGGTTATTCGACTCAAGTATATTTTACCTACACATAATAAGAGTAATTTCTTCGGAAATTGAGTTAGAGAGCTTCCCTATAGTTCGTTCATGAATAGGAAGTAAATGCAGGCAATAATAGATTCTCCAATAAAACTAGAATAAAAGGATATGTATTTATGCAATGGCAACTGTGAAATACACACCCTACACTCTACTTAATACATTCTATATTAAATTAAATAAAAAGTAAATATATATTAAAAAATATGATTATCCATATTCCAAATACTCCCAATCGAATATAATTTTTAAACACATCCCAAATTAAAATTTTCTCTCATATATCCAATAAATATCATCTTCTTCTTCCTCTTTTTCAAAGTTCCAAACTCACTCTAAATCCAAAAAATCCTAGAAATCCTACATTGTTTTGTGAAGAAAAAAAGTACCATGGAACATCAAAAAATACTTGGAAGGAACAATATAAGTTCTATCATTACGTTTTTTGTGATTTTAAGTAGTGTATGAAAAGATTTCGTGTACTAAAAAAATAAAAATAAAAATTTCGCGATGAACACGACCAATACAAGTAGAACGGAACACAGTCCGTCCGATCTGAACTGGCCGAACATTAGAGTGAATGTTCGACTTACGGGGGCTGAAAAGTAGATATAATGTTTGACTTACGTAGGCCGAACAGTACATATAGTGTTCGACTTACGTGGGCCGAACAGTACATATAGTGTTCGACCTGTACTGGTCAAACTGTTGATGCATGTGGAGTTCGGTCATGTCTAGTCGACAGTGTATTTTTTTATTCTTCTCATATTTTTTTCGCTGAACAATGTATTTATTACGTAATTTTTGTATTTTCTTTTACAGGAAAATATTTCAAATGACACCGAATTGAGCACTATTAACCGAACGAAAGAACATCAGGCGACGGATTTGAACCTCATCATCAATCCCATGTATGAACTAATAGATTTCTCAGAAGAATTTCGGACGGATGAGATATTTGAAAATTGTGAATCGTTGGTGAGTTGGACATATATGGCAGAAAACCGACATAATATGGTCGTTTTGGACGATCGGATAGCGGGAATAGTGGAAGGCGAGCTCGGATATTTTTGGGTTGTGAGCGTGGTGGTAAATATCGGACGCCTAAGACTAGGGTTTGTAGAGAGGAAACCGGATGGGTAGTGTAGAGGGGGGACCTGGTGGAGTGTGTTTAAGAATTTTGATAGTTTAGGAATTGATTATTATGTTAAAATTGAAAAGGGTAAAATGGTAATGTAGTGGAATGTGTTTAAGATTTTGATAATTTTAAATTAGTTAAATTTGAATGTGTTCAGTATTTGTGGTATATTAAGTAGAGGGTGGGGTGTGTATAGTTGCTCTCTAAATCCATTCCTTACAAAAATGATCACAACAGCTTAAAAGAGAGAGAGAGATGATCGACTAGCCCATCGTAATACTACCATCAGCACTTTTGTTGTGTGTGCTCCTAGCTGGTCATTATATGGTATAAATACATAAATGAATCTTATTAGAAGCTGCTCTCAGAGGCCCAACCCTTTTTCTCCAGCTCTAATCGCAATGCCTGCCACGACGACGAAAAATTCTCATAAAAAAATCATAAAAAATTCTAATACACCCATTTCACCTCCCTACCTTAATTCTCTTCTTATTGACATCGAAATCAATATTTCCCTGGCGAGATGCAGACCGATACTGAACAAGAGATTTATTGCCTGGTGGGAACCAAAACTCTACGTCGTCCACAAACTACCAAGAAAATATAATAAGGGTCAGATACCATGCACCGATGAAGGTCAAGTTTCAGAAATATGTGGATGAGAACATTAAAGAGAAATTACCCCCAGTATAGGACTCTCATATTCAACATAAACATAGTCCTCTTTTCTCTCCACGATCCGAGGAGTGAACTTATCTGGCTTTGTTGAGGCTATCTGTGCAAAGGGTTCTAGAGGCACCATTGTCAGGTAATTTCCCAACTAATAAATGAACAAGGTCTTATATTCACAAGTTATGCTGTTACGACGTTAATTACCACTTGAAGGAGCTCCGCCATTGCTTCTTCTCTACTTATAGGCTTCTTCCTTTTCCCATCTTCAGGGTTGTAATTCCTGGGAGACATTTAAAGAACCAGTAAAACATTTTAAAACAACTAACTTGGAGATTGTCCTGTGGAGATTAAATTTAGTGAGTCTGTTTTAAGTTCAGTGAGTCTAAGTAGTCTACTTTAACTCCTCATCGATTAAGTTCTCTGAGGAAGGTTCTCCTTCCTTTATTTATGTACCCAAACCACATCAATGAGGTACCCCCGATATAATTTTCTATATGGTATTGGAGAGCAGGGTAAATCATGACCTTAACTCACTACCTTCCACCAAAAAGAAAACCCTAGACAATTAACCCTACCCTTACCATCTATCCCAACCCAAGATTTCGACGAAGCATCTCCTGCCTCCATATCAGGACCAGACCACCCAACTACACCACCACTCGCTCTCTTCCACCTGACCACCATGACTTTTTTGGCCAATTCTTACAATATCCTCCTTTCTTATTCCATTTCGTCCACTGCTCTGACCTCGACGAGCTCCTCATGACCCCATCCATCACCTTAGACTCTCACCTGGACACCACCACCAACACCCAGCTGCCTCCAGATCCCGACCACTCCTACAGTACCGACTCCACCTACCCTTGCCGCCCTCCCCTTTGCCACCCTCCCAAATCAACCCCACCACTCTCCACCCAACCTCTTTCTAAATCATAGGAGCCTTCATTTTCAGTTCGAAAACCTAGTATAGAAAACTAATGCCCTAGCTAACCCATACTTGATCCAAAATTCTATTAGCGGTTTCTAGCAAAAAAAAAACTTATATCCAAAAGATACCCAAAAGCCTAGCCTCGTCTTCCTTTAGCTCTACCCACTTACCCTACTTCCTGTTTGTCAATACTCTTCTGATGTTCCCACCATTGTCTGCCACTATTTGTGTGGAGTTGCATCCTATTGGAATTAAATTGTATGATTAAATTGTATATATGGTGATTGGCCCATGTGACTTAGATCCAAGTTGATATGTGAATGTATATATATGTAATATCATGATAAATGAAAGACCTAGATTATTCTCTCCTATTTCTTCACATGGTATCAGAGCATGACGGCTAGGATACGATTTCTTTTCCCATAGCGGGCAGTGGCGGAGATTTTTTCTCCACGGCGGCGGCGGCGAGTCTCCATTCGACCGGCGGTATGACAAGCGGTGGCGGCGGCGGCGAGTTTTCTACGTCGGTGGCGGTGGCAACAAGGATCGATCCCAACTTCCCGTATTACCTTGGTTCTAATGACAATCCGGGTAATACAATTACGAAAATGGTGTTTCGTGAAAAAAAGTATGTGGAATGGTCGAGATCTATTCGACTTTCTCTACGGGCTCGACAAAAATTTGGATTTATTGACGGGTCTATCGATAAACCTACGGAGAATGACAAATTGGAGGATTGGTACTGTGTCTAATCGATGCTTGTGCAATGGATCTTGCACACTATTGACGCTTCGGGGAAGAAGATACCCTACTTTGTGGAGGCGAAACCACTGTGGGATTCGCTCAAGGACCGATTTAGCTTGCGGAATGGCACTAGAATTCAACAGATTAAACATTCGTTGGCAGAGTGTCGCCAAACGAAATTCATGTTTGTGGTTGACTACTTCGGCCAATTGCAGACTCTTTAGGATGAGTTGGGGACTTATGAACCTATTCCGGTGTGTAGTTGCGGCAAATGTACGTGTGATATCCCGAAGAAGCTGCAGAAACGGGTTGATGAGGAGCGCTTTCATCAGTTTCTTTATGGGATCAATCAGGAACTCTATGGCAACGTTCGCTCGACTTTATTGACACAAGATTCGTTCCCTACTTTGGCACGTGCTTATCAATCCATGCTACAGGAGGAACGATTGCGCACGTCCACACAAGTTTCCTCTGAACGGGACGAGGTTATGGCGCTTGCGGTTAAAACTCCTTCGGGTGGGCCATCTCGTTTGGATGCTCGGGATAAATCGGAGTTGTTTTACTATTTTTGCAAACGCAACGGACATGAAGAAGTCGTTTGTTTCGAGAAACATAGCTTTCCGGATTGGTGGGGGGATAGGCCGCATGGCGGCGGACGAGGGGCTGGCCGCGGACGTAGTGGCGGACACGCAACTGGTGGTGGACGTGGACGAGGTGCGGAGGTGGCAGAACGTGGCGTGACGGTTGCGGCACAGACACGTATGGCAGGTGATGGTGCAGGCGGTGTTTCGGGAATAACTCCGGACCAATGGCAACAACTTATTTCTCCGCTTGATAACTCTTCGGTCAAATTTTCGGAGGACCGTATGGTGGGTATGTATATTGCACATTGGATTATTGATACAGACGCTTCGAATTATGTTACTGAAAATTTGAATTTATTGTCGGGGGTGACGGAAAAGGAGGAATGTCCCGTTGGGCTCCCGGACGGACTGCGGTTGCCTCGTGCTGGGGGCGTGTTGCTCTTGCACCGGGTGTTGTTCTCATGAATGTTCTATTCATACCTCAATTACATTACAATTTAATTTCTATGGCCCATCTTATTGATGATATAAATTGTGTTGTACAATTCACTAAAAAATTGTGCGTGATACAGGACCCCAGTTTGAGGACCCTGATTGGCGTCGGTGAACGACGGGATGAACTCTACTACTTTCGTATTGTACTGAAGATTCAGGCATTGGCAGTGACTGGGACGACTTCTCTGGACATTTGGCATCAGTGACTTGGACATCCTTTTGATAAAGTAGTAAAGTATTTTTCTGTTGTTAGTAGCTCTCGTAGTTCAGTGAATAAGGCATGTGAAGTTTGCCATCAGGCAAAGCAAACTCGAGGTATTTTTTCTGTCAGTGACTCTCGGGTTGTTATAATTTTTGATTTGATACATTGTGATCTTTGGGGGGCGTATCCTAAGCCATCTTCGTGTGGAGCTTGATATTTTTTGACGATTGTGGATGATTTTTCTCGTGCTGTTTGGGTGTTTGTGTTGATTGATAAGACTGAAGTATACAAGATATTCTCGTCATTTTTTTCTATGATTTAGTGGCAATTTAATTCCAAAGTTCTAATTGTGCGAAGTGATAATGGTAATGAATTTAATTGTATGCGTGACTACTTTGCACAGAATGGTATTTTGTTTCAGACATCTTGTGTGGGTACACCTCAGCAGAATGAGATGGTCGAACGAAAATATAGACATATTTTGAATGTGGCACGTTTTACATTTCCAGGAAAATTTGCCAATTTTTTTTTGGGAGAATGTATTTTAGTGGCCGATTATTTGATCAATCGAACCCCTTAAAGTCTTCACGGTTTTAAAATCCCTTATAAAATTTTATTTGGTGCTTCTCCTTCTTATGATGAATTACGTGTTTTTTGTTGTCTATGTTTTGCAACAACCAAAAAGCTAAAATGAACAAATTTGTCAGTCGTAGTCAAAAGTGTGTTTTTTTAGGATATCCCCATGACAAAAATGGTTGAAAATTGTATGATGTTGCTACTGGTGATTTTTTTGTCTCTTGAGAAGTTAAATGTTATGAGTCTGAGTTTTCCTATTCTGTTGAGGATGATCGTGGTGGTACAGCTTCACCTTAGCTTGCACCTCCTGTCGTGGGTAATGATGATTTGGGTTTTGATCCTGTGATCGACAGTACTACGGGGTGTGATTTACCTCATATGGATGGGACAGTCGTATCCCATGATGGAAACGACGCGATGAGAGCGGCTGATGGTGAGGGTGGCGCGGCTGAGCATATCACCCTGGTCCAGCTTACCTTTAGCCCTGCTTCTCGTCATCAACAATGCTTTAACGATGACCGAGAAGTTGTTGCTGCTAGCCGACCAGAAGTCCCCTTCCGGAAAGTACCTTCCCTTGACCCAGTCAGCCCAAAGAGACTTTCTGTTGATGAATCTCCAGAACAGTTTGAGGTATGCGGTTTCCCTGAGGAGGGCCAAAGATTTCAGCCCAATTCACCCTCCTTTATAGGTGGACACAACTCCTCCAAACTAATAGCATGTATGCCTTCTTTCCACAGAAAGTCCATACACATACTTTCGATCTTCTTTATCGTGCCCTTGGAAAGCATAATGGCCTACAACCAGAAAAGCGCAACCGCCGCAATTATAGCTTTAATAAGTTCGATCCTCCCCCCGAAGGACAAGATTTGTGCCTGTCATCCCTCTAGTCTCAATTGCGTGTAGTTGAGGAGATCCTCACACTCCTCATTAGCGACATAGTTGATCGAAAGGAGTAGCCCCAGGTATCTTACAGAAGCATTCCTTCCGCGATGTCCATCTTGGACAGCCAAACTCCTTATTCTCACAAGTGCGATTCAGGAACATCTTGCACTTGTTTTGGTTCAGCTACAGATCCAACCAATTTTTCATGGTATCGAGAATCCCCTTAAGCGTGTCAAAGTATCTGTCAGATGGCTCCACGAACACCAGTAGGTCGTCAGCATAAATAAGGTGAGAGACCACTGGTTCCACCTTCGAAATATAGGGGTAATCAACCCGTCCAGCACAGTATCGTCTAATAGATAAGTAAGGAACTCCATTACAATAGCAAAGAGATAAGGAGAAAGAAGATCCCCTTGCCTCGGCCTCTGCCACTGCCAAAAATCCCCTCCGACTGGCCCCTAATCATAATCAAGAATGAGGAAAAGCAGACACACTTCCTCACCATGTCCACCCACCATTTGTCAAAGCTATACAAATCATGATGTTACAAATATATATATATATATATATATATATATATATATATATATATATATATAGAGAGAGAGAGAGGGGGGGGGGGGAGGAATCCACATCCCCGATTTTTTGCATCCCAAGCATCCCATGTTATCAACAGTTGGATCTTGTTTAAGTCATCTATTCTTAATCGTTGCTTTGAACCAATGGTTCAAAGCAACGGTTAATATTAGATGACTTAAACAAGATCTAACGGTTGATAATATGGGGATGCATGGAGACGCATAATAGGTGGGGATATGGATATAAAAAAGGTTTATTGCCTGGAACCCATGAAAGTTAAGGAGGTTACAACGTCAGCATTGCCTTGTCCAAACAAGGATAGTAGTCGTTGATACAAAAGTTCTAACTCCTACGACCTCCTTTGATAAGCATTACTCCTGAGATAATTTTTTGGCGAGAGCTTGGCACGGGTTGAGGAAGATGACCGCGGATTCATGAGTTACTGTGTGATAACTCCTGCTGGGTTTTTTGATCTCCTATACGTCTTAACCGTCCGTGATCCAAGGGTGCTTCCCGGTGGCTGCTACCAGCAGACTGTCCGTTGGTGCCAGTCCCGACCCTCTATGCACCTCTGCTCTAGCCGAGAGCAACTTCCTGGAGCCATAGCCTGCTCCTAATGGATCCGCCTCCACGATCTCACACTCATCAGCCCAACTACATTCACTTGTAGGCGACAAATGGTCGTGTGTCCCCATAGGGGATACCCGTACCTTCACAGGGGTATGGAATCCCGATGTCTGATACACAACCGTGATTGCCGCCCTTCACACAAACAATTTCGCCCGGAAGAGTCCTTCCCGCTGACTGACGCAATGGCTCGGTGTGCTCCAGGGCGCATCTATCCCCTGCACTCCATCAACCCCCTCCAAGGACGATGACTCTGCCACCGCAATCGAGCCAGAGGAGACACTCGCCATCGGAAGAGGGCCTCGACGTCGGTCTGTGCCAAAACCACTGGCGATGCCGAGGGCTTCCCTCCCTACTTGAACACTAATCTTCGACTCCCCAGCAGAGAACTGACACATGTCGACCACCTGCGCCATGAGAGTAGGCGATAGGGAGGGACACCACTCTCTCTAACGGAGTAGGGACGAACGTGTCCCGGGATCCTTCGCAAACCTGTTCTGATACCGCAGCCGAGGAGATGACTACAGGGTTCTTGTCGGGGGGGGGGGGGGGGGGGGGGGGGGGGAGACGGCAAGGAAATAGGGGAAACACACAATACTTGAGGTTGAGTACTTCTTACCGAGGGCTTGGCAACAATTGTCGGGCTTGGCAACAATTGTCGTAGTCGAATCCCGCTCCGAAGAAGAGTTGTTGCGAGGTTGGGACCAGACCCTTGGGAGAAGGAAGGGGCTGATAATTGTGGTCTTGGTAATACCAGCGGTGGCTGGTAGCCGCCTAGGAGACGAAATCCCTGAGTCCACCAGCGGGCGAGTCGTGGAGGGCGTGGATGAGACCGGACCCGTAGGCGGGATTTACAAGCCGACGAGGAATGGCCAAGGTGACGACAAAGAGCACAGAAATCCGGAGGGTCTTCGAATTCGCACTGTTGCCAACTCCGGTTACCTGGGAGGAGCACACGGCTCCGAGCAAGAAGAGGACGGCTGATATCTACTTCCACAAAAACACGGCCGACACTAGGTTGGTTGAACTCACCGGTCGCCTTGTCTATTTTGAGAGGTTTACCGAAACACTTAGCGAGTTGGAAGAGAGCAGATTCGTCAAAAAGCTAATGACGAAGAGATGGAAAATTCACCCAAACGGGAGCGATAGACGATTCTACCGTCGGATTGAAATCCACTGTCCATCGAAAAACTTGTATAGGGGCCTTCGCCACGAACAAAATGGACCTGGACCTCAGGCGAAGAAAATCTGCCTCCGTTTGTGGCTGAATGCTGACATGCTGGTGATCAATGATGCCGATGCGGACGTCTCCTGCGAAGCCAAAGGAAGTGAATGCCACCTTACCACGTCAACTGGAGGCTGTTTAAGGGGGAACTTACCGATGAGAGCCATCGAAAGCGGATGAAGGAGCTAACATTCCTCCTCTCCGTAAAGACTACAGCCGGCTCGCCTTGGAAGAATTACGGGACCCTATCAGGGAGGGAAAGGCGAGGAAGGGCGGAAGAACTCGTCAGAACCTGGACAAAAGAAACCGGGAGGAAAGCTGGAACGGCAGAGGGAATGACTGAGCCGAGGAGGGGGGCCTCCAGGGCACAGACGAACACCGGCTCCGCAGGACGCAGGGAATGGGTCCGTCGGAGGTGGGGGGAGGAGATCGCCTCAGAAGAAACCGCTGGGGAACCGGCCACCGATGTCGCAGGGTACCGCTGTGGAGATCGTAGCAACACCAGATGAAAGACCTCCACCTCGGAGACTACAGGGAAAGAAAAGGAGGGGGAAGCACTCTCCGGCCATCCGGGGAGGCGCCGGCGAGGGGCGAGGAAGCGCAAGGGCTTCCCCCGCAGGGAAGAGAGCGGCCGCCAGAAGGAAAACATAGGACACCGTTAGAAAAAAGATATTATATATATATATATATATATATATATATATATATATAGAGGAATTGGGCTTTCTTTAATAATGTGTGTAATTAATTGCATCTTGTTCTCAACTTTTCTTGTATATATTTTAAGTTTTGGAGTAAAAAAGATTTTTTTTTTTTTTTTTTTTTTTGCCCTTCAAAATTTTGGCTAATTTTTTTTTAGCGACATAATGGGCTAAAAAAATTTAAACACATAAAATAAACTAAAATGATTTTTTTTCGTGCGCCTTAAAATTGTGGGCATTGGACGCATGCCCCGTCTGTCTCGGGTCATGGCCGTATATTGATCTTTATATTTAATTAAGAAATGATAAAATATTTATATATTGATTAATGAGAGAGTTAATGCTTGCATGTGTTTGTTGTGTTTGTGATTAAATTTTTGCATGATTACCTACCTAACAAACTTTAGTATGCGTATCCACCTAATTTAAGAGCACATACACACTTATTTGTACACTGTCAAGAGTATTAGTCATATATTAGTTATGGACTTTAGTCTCACATCGGGTAGAGAATAAGGAGGAGGCTAGTCCTCCTACATATATGTGATCATTCAATCAATAATAATCATTCTATTATTCTTCTTTACATGGTATCAGAGCGAAAACTCTGAATCTCCCCCCCCCCCCCCCCCGACCAGATGCTGCAGCGGCCTCTAGTGTTGCTACAACTGACAACACAGCCACCAACAACAACACCATCTCTAGCCACTCCCCCCCCCCCTCCGTTAACCCAAATCCTAGCTCTTATAGCAGTCGCCACGTCCTCTATGGCTTCAAACCCAAACCCTAATCTCCATAGCAGTAGCCGCCACCTCTTTCCAAAGCCCTAACCCAAATTCTTTCCAAAAAAAAAGGTTGGTGTTGAGATCTACTGAGGGTAAACTATGATTATTTGCTTGAATCTCTAAAGCTCGACATCGACATCAGGAGTTAACAAGGAGCAAACAAGTTGCTTGTTTGCATGAATCTTTGTTTCTTTTCTAGTCCGAACATCCATACCAGGATCCAACAGAGAGCAATCTAGGTTGAGTAATCCATATTCGAATCTCTACCAATATTGTGACAAATAGCATAGCACCAGTATCAGGTCAGGACGATCATCGACAGTCGACTCAAGAACCTGAAGAAGACGAACACTGCGACGAATAGCATAGCACCAGTATCGAAAACACAGAGGTAGGAACACCGATCACTGGTACAACGGTATCTTCGATTCGACTGGTCGATCAGAGGTTGAATGGTCCAGACAGCTACTCTACATGGCGCAAGAAGGTATAAAAGACGTTTCGGAGAATGCGGTTATCCAAACATCTGACTGCCAACCCTCCCAAGGAGACCGATCCTACCTATGAATAGTGGGAGACTGATGATAGCAGACTATTTACACAACTGATGAATTCGATGGAACCATATTTTAGAACACAAATTCAGTAAAGGAGTTATGGGAGGTCCTTGTAACTACGTTTAATGGCAAACGTGATTTGTCTCACATATATGACTCGATTGTTAGTATCTACCGGGCTGATCAGGGAGACAAATCACATAAGGACCACTTTCATGCCTTCAAGTCACTAACTGATGAGGTTGATCGTGTATTACCTCTAACGATAGATATCAATGAGACAAGAACTCAACGTCAGCAGCTCTATGTCATGGTGTACCTTACCTCTCTCCGTCCTGATATAAACTATGCACGGTCTCAGATCATTGCTATGGCTGAGGTTCTGTCTTTGATGGAAGCCCACTTTCGTGTCCTACGGATAGCGAAAGTCGTTGAGACGACTACGAGTGATGACCCTGCTGATCGGTCTGCCCTGGCTACTGCTCTTGGTTGATTCCGTTGAGGTCGTGGTGGTTGAGGTGGTGGCCGGAATGCTGATCGCAATGGTGGACGAGGCAATCGCGGTCCTGATAGAGGAAGACCGCGCACATGCTTCAACTGTGGTCAACAAGGCCATTTCCAGTGGCAGAGTCCTAAAGCTCCTACCGCCAATGTCGCATCAGATAATCCTGATAATGACAGGGTATCAGTGCATATGACAGTAGAGGCCTATGCCGAATTCGCTGACTTCCAAGCTCTGCGCTGTATTGAAGCCTCCATATCTGGATACATAGTAGGGTACTGAACGACGCGTGTGATCAGGTCGAAGCAGTGGGTGATCAACTCAGGTGCGTCTGATTACATGACAGGTGATACAGATATGTTGTGTGATTACATATTTGTCGGTCGTGTACAAGATATTACTATTGCGAATGATAGTTCTTTGAGAGTTTGTGGAAAAGGAAGCACCCGTCTCTCTCATGGTCTGTCACTCAAATCAGTTTTACACACACCTGACAATCTATTTAGTCACTTGTCTATTAGTAGAATTACTGACGACTTGCAATGCTCGGTAACATTTTTTACTGACGGTTGTATTTTCAGGATCTAAAGACTGGAAAGACTATCGGTAGGTGGCATGTGGCTGAAGGTTTGTACCTGTTTAACATAAATTATTTCGTTGCCTGTGTCGATGTAAAACTCGATCCATTTGAGTTGCACTGTCAGTTAGGTCACACATCTATCCAAACTCTCCAAAAAATGTGTCCATATTTAAAATTTCAAGTTCCTTTTTATGGTGAGTCTTGTAGTTTGGCAAAACATCACCGGATATCCTATCTGGTGAGCCTAAATAAAGCGGTCTCGGCTCTTTTTGAATTAGTGCATACAGATATATGGGACCATGTCCCATTGAATCTGTAATGGGGTTCAAGTATTTTGTCTCCTTTGTTAACGACTACTCTAGAGTCACTTTTGTTTACTTGATGAAAAATTGTTCTGGTGCACATTTATGTTGAAATCAAAACCCAATTTTGGGTTCCTATTAAGTGTCTTCGAAGCGATAATGGTCACGAGTATATATCTTGAGGGTTCAAATTTTATCTCGCTAAAGATGGAATCATCTACCAAACTTCATGTCCTTACACACCACAATAAAATGGTTGGCCGAACGAAAGAATCGTCACCTTTTGGAACAATGCGTGCTCTTATGTTTTATGCACGTACCCCCGGGAGATTTGGTCGGATACGGTTCTTACAATTGTTATCTGATCAATCGTATGACATCTTCCATTTCAATGAGAATGCTCCATTTTCTCGGTTATATCCCAATCATGTACCGTTTCCCCTTCCTCTTAAAATTTTTGGCTGCTTGTGTTACGTTCGGGATACTCGACCTACTCTTTCTAAGTTTGATCCAAAGACAATCAAATATATTTTTTGGGTATCCGAAAGATCAGAAAGGGTATCGTTATTTTTCTCAAACTTTGAAGAGGTATTTTCTGACTCGGGATATTTCCTTTATTGAATCTGAGTTTCCCCCACTCCCTCTAACTATCGAATTTGTTCCAAAAGTTTACCCAGATAAGAACTTCATGTTGTATCCAGTTCATACCAGCAGCCCACGTAAGGGTGTCCTCCCCTACTGAGCCAGTCTTGCCATCTAGTGGTCCATAAATATCAACACAATCGGAACCGGCAACACCTCTCATCGTCCCGTGGTTTGCAAACACCAGCTCTGTCAGAATAGACATCACCGATAATTCCAACAGGTGAAGATTCGGTGTCATCTCAGGGTCCTCCAGCTCAATTGCTTCACCACCACCTGATATACCAGTTCATCCTCGTCGTGCATGTCACGACAATTCTTTGTATGTTGAGAACTACAAAAGACTAGAGAGTTACAATCAATCCTTGGTGACTACTATTTATGGGATTCAAATTCCCAATTTTGCAGATGAGGGTCTCAAACATCATGGTTGGCGTGCCGCTATGGAAGAGAAAATATATGCGCTTCGGGAGAGTCATATACGGGATCTGGTGGATTTGCCTACTGGTAAGAAGGCAGTATGATGCAAATGGGTGTTGACAATCAAGGTGAATCCAGATTGCACTCTTGATCGTCTGAAATATCGTCTTGTGGCCAAAGGATATTCTCAGACATATGGAGATGATTATTTTGAAACATTCTTCCCAGTTGCCAGGATGACTTTTGTACGTGTGCTCCTAACCTTAGTTGTTCGATATGATTGGCCCTTACTTCAGTTGGATGTGAAAAATATATTTCTTCATGGGGACCTTGAGGAGGAAGTGTATGTGATGCAACTTTCTAGGTTCGTTGTAAGGGAGGGTAATGTATGCTATCTGCGAAAAGCCCTCTACGATCTCAAACAAACACCTCGTACTTGGTTTGGCCGATTTATGTCTTTACTCAGTTTGGAATGTGTCAATCGAAGAAGGATCATTCGGTATTTTACCGACAGATAACAGCTAGAAGGATACTACTTGGTGCCTACGTTAATGATATTGTGATTACGGAAGATGACAGCTAGGATATTGCAGCTGGGTGAATAGTTTCAGACCAAGAATATGGAATCGATAAAGTACTTCTTGGGTATTGAAGTCACACGGGGTAAGCGGAACATTGTAATATCTCAGAGAAAGTATGTGTTGGACATCCTAACCGATGCAGGAATGATGCAAGTAAAGAGAGCAACCTCCCCTATGGATCCAGGGGTAAAGTTAATCTCCGATGGGGGGATACTAATGACCAATCTGAATCAGTATCGTCGAGTGGTTGAGAAACTCAATTACTTGGCAGTCATAAATTGTCCAGACATTTCCTTTGCCGTAAGTGTCGCGAGTAGATTTATGGCTTCTCCATGAGATCCACATTAGCAGGCAGTTCTCAGAATCCTACGCTATCTAGCCCTGAATCCGAGAAAAGGAATTCGAATAGAGAATCAGGGATATACTCATCTTGAATGTTTTACAGATGCAGACTGGGGTGCAAGTCTTACTGATAGATGGTCTACGTCCAGCTACCCAGCATTCATTAGTGGGAACCTAGTATCGTGGAAGAGCAAGAAGAGAGTGTGGTCTCACGATTAAGTTCGAAAGCAGAATATCAAGGAATTACTTATGGCACCGCAGAAGTGTTACATCTGCAGCATCTTCTACAAGAGCTGGAAGAAGAAGCAGGATTGAAAGCAGCAGATATTTGGTGTGATAATCAGTCCGCTATCCAAATTGCTACAATTTTTATATTCCATGAAAGGACGAAACACATCGAGATTGGCATTCACTTTGTCCGTGATGAATATCAGAAGGGGATGAGCACATTTCACCATGTGAGTACTAGAAATCAGATAGCTAATATATTTATAAAGTCTATTTTGGGTCCTCGTGCTCACTTTCTTTGTAATAAGCAGGACATGATTGATATATATGCTCCAGCTTGAGGAAGGATGTTTAGAGTATTAGTCATATATTAGTTATGGGCTTTAGTCCCACATCGAGTAGAGAATAAGAAGGGGGCTAGTCCTCCTCCTATATATATGTAATCCTTCATTCAATAATGATTATCCTATTATTCTTCTCTACATACACTATAGTTAACTTTTATATTAGGTACCTATATCCTA
Organism: Iris macrosiphon; assembly: GCA_036927795.1. NCBI lineage: Eukaryota > Viridiplantae > Streptophyta > Magnoliopsida > Asparagales > Iridaceae > Iris > Iris macrosiphon. The sequence continues at coordinate 124,255,304 of JAYESA010000009.1, read as the reverse complement.
CATTTAAATACATGATTACGGATTTGGATACGAATATAGACATATTTCTCGTATCCTAGCATATATTTGGTTTGTCATCATCATCCAAGTCTTCTCCTATCAAAATGAGGTTGACTATAGATCATAAGAAAGCTCCATACAAAATTTTATGATCGGTTGTTGACCTGACGTCAACATTCTACGTTGGTGCCAAATTCCTAGAAGATAACTATGAGAATGAGAGGTCATGCCATAAAACCTAGATGGTCAATTTACAAGTAGATAAACATACCTTTTGGATTTTAGTTTAAGCTCATGCAACCAAGGAGCACCAACTAAGTTCTCCTAGACTATAAAGAGTCTAGATAGATAGAGATGTAAGATGATATAATTTACTTTAAGAAATTGCATTCATCTCTGTAAAATAGTAGTGGACACATGTAGTCGAACAATGTGGTGTTTAAGCTCATAGTCGAAGAAAACGACTTAGAGCCACGTACACATGAAAACACAAAATGAAGACTTCCAAAAAATATCAACGTAAATACGTTGTGTTGTGTTGTGTTGTGTAGTGTCAAGCATATGAGTGATGTAACACATGGTTAAGTTCAACAAAATAGAAGTTAGGTCTGACCCGATATGTGTAGGAAGGTCATTCCATATGAATCTATCAAAATTCCTAAACGATCGTATAGTTGATCCTTGAGATTGTCAAAAATGGCAAATTGATCCACTACTCAGTCGGCTAGTCAATTGGTAGGTCATCCAACCAACTATTTAATATCTAGAAACTTCTTTTTTGTTTTGTTTCAACGACATATAACGACAGTGTGATGATCTACCCACAACACATAAATACATACGGGCCTCATGTACGGCAATACCTATCCCTAAAGGTCAACTATGTCTCATAAAGTCAAAATAATAACTAGTTTTTGAAGCCTATGCCCATAGGATTCTCTTCACTTGCTCTTGGGATTTACCGTCCCCCCCGGCGTTAGTTATCATTTACCTCTCCAACTTTCAAAAACTCTAGAGATCAGTCGACACATTTTGTTCATCTATTAGAGAAACCTGAAGCTTTCAGTTGCCATATTTTTGAAATGAGTGAATAAGCTTATAAGTTGATATTCAACTTTTATTATTTATGTTAAGATTATCGCTAAACTACTTTGTGATTTCCATTATCGTAAAGGTTGAAAGGCATACTATTCAAATACGAAAGATGGACTCTTTCAAAGATAGTGGCCACTCTTGCGACTTATGGAAGAGAGGAGGACAACGGGTCTCATCAACTTGGCAGGTGTAAGTGGAGAATGCTCTATGAGTATTGGGTAGTGGAATTCCTGTTAGACGGAGAATTGCACATGACCCCATTGTTCGAAACAGGGATACCAACATAAATCCTAGACTTCTGGTGCGGTTCTCTATCCTTGAATCTATCATTTACCTTTAATGGAGATGTGTGTTTCAGTGTGGGTAGTTGTTTAGTCCAACATTTCTTAGAAAGCAAAGTGAGAAGCTCATCCTCTCCTATATATGTAAATCCAATTATATCACGAAGACATCTCACTTATGCACAATATAGTCTTTACATTTACACAGTATCAGAGCAAGGGTGATTTGGCCCTTGCTCTTCATTCTCCATCCATCCTAATCATTAATTCAAATCATAATTCTTCCCCAAACCTAAGCCCTAGCATCCTCCTCCTCTACCTCTATCATCTCACAAAACCGTTGTCTCCATCCTCTTCCTCTACCAAATTCTTCTTCTTTTCTTCCTCATACCCCACCTCTACCAAATAATTCTTCCTCCACTCTCAAATTAATCTCATCCACTCTTTCAAAAAAATAATTGTTCTTCTTCTTCCTCCTGTTGCTAACCACAATATTGTATATTAACCATTTCCTCCATACCCCACCATGTTTTTACATTGATCAGAGTTTTGTCCTCTCCTTCTCGTAGCCCCTACACCTCCTTCCAAATTGATCAAGACCAGACCCATCTTGCATTCGCGTTGCTCCTGCTACCCAGATCCATCTCATCGACAACGACATCCTCCGCCCACGCTGACATCCGGTGCTCTTTCTCCTTCTGATTCCAGCCACCGCCACAACCAAACTAGGTTTTCAAACCCTAGTTTCGAGATCTAGAATCAAATGGGCTCAAGCTGACTCACTCTGTGAATCTTTGGATCTTATAGTTTTCTTTTTCTTTTTTATTTTCTTTTATAGTGATGCAAGAAAAAAGTCAGCAAGGAGTAAAAAAAATAAACAAGGGAAAAGGAAAAGAAAAAAAGAATTTGATTTCAAGTTGGGACATGTCCAACTTGAGGGGAAGTACGAGCTCTACCCGTCTTTATCGGCATCGCTATCATTTACGGTGACACTCTCTCAGTTGAGCATGCTCGCTAACCGACGACTCTTCAGTCGAACACCCTTGTGACTCTCTTGTTGAGCACATTAGCATGCCGATAACTATTTTGGATGTGTACCTTTTGGATTTGTGTCAACCTTCACTCTTTCAAATGTCAGTGTCACTTCTATGATCGTTTTTTTCCTGTTGTTCTTTTATTAGTAGTCTTTTGTAACAAGTTGGACATGTTTTACATCTTCCAGCTTAGGGGGAGTGTTAAAGTTGAGTTTGAATTTGAGTGTGGGTAGTTGTTTAGTTCCACATTGCTTAGAAAGTAAAGTGTGTGAGGCTCATCGTCTCGTATATATGTGTATTCAATTCTATCAATGAAGACATCTGACTTGTTCACAATGTAATCTTTACATTTTACAACCTTCTTTTTATATTTGATTAATTGTGCTTAATTAGTTAAATTAAATTTTTAATTGGTTATTACTTCCACTCTAGCACAATTGGTTAAATTAAATTTTAATTCATCATTACTCCCCTCTAACTCTATTCAATCACGCCTTCCAGGGTTGTTTATTGGATTTCACTCTACTATTACTCCATGGTTTTGCGCACTTGTGCGTAGACCACTACTGTTGTTTTTGTCATGCATCAACCTCTACTACTGCTTCTGGTCATGTGTCCTCTGTCAACCTCTACTACCTTTGGTTGTGTGTCCTCTTTCGTTGACCACCCACTGTCTACTATGTCTACTACTGCTGCTACTCTCTTGGGTCATGTGTTCACTTTTGCTAGTACCCTCTGATGTTGTTGGTTCTACTTTGATGTTTAGTTATTGTTTTTATTTTAAATTTCTGTATCAAGATGTTCATGTTTGACATAATCCAGTTTGGCGGGGTGTTAGATTTAGTTAGTCTGTGCTAGGTTTAGTGAGTCCATGTAGTCTACTTTCTCACACATTAGGTAGACTTGTATGAGGAATCTTCTCCTGCTATATATATGTACTCAAACAACATGAGGTATCCTATTGTAGTCCCTGCTATCTACATGATATAAAGACTTATACTTGAGATACCCTACATGTTGAAGTCCCTGCAACTGTAAGGTTTAATATTTATATTATTCCAAATACAGTCCAGTAGATCAAATGCTTGTTTTGGGATGATAGAGCTCGGTTCATGAAGAGATCTAAAATGGCACAGCGGACGATAAATGAACCTTGTTGGTTCTGATACAATGTTAAAGATCATGCCACTACAACACAACTCCAGAGGGTTGGCGGTTAAATATGTATATTATTCCTATACTATGATATACTACATAAACCAGTGTTCTAAAATTCTCTATGCAAATTCGGTGCAGAAGAGGGACGTCGCCTAGACGCCAAATAGGTATCAAACTTCTTTTTTCTTCTACTCCCCCGTAATGGCTTATATAATATTATATCATAATAAAACATACTTAATAAAGAAATTATCAACATATTCTATCATTATCATGATTCATGAAGACATCGTCAACATTATTTCATAATAAAACACACTTAATAAAAGAAATCACCATATCCATAATACAAATTAGAAATTTAAATGTTCTAAATCCAAATTCAATATAATAATTCAAACAACATATCCACTGTGGAGTATTTTGGAGTAATTGTTATAATTTTTATTGATAATCTCTTGGCTATTTATAGCCTTACAACCCTTCATCTTACATTAATACCCCATTAAAACCCCCTATAGAATATTCTAATATTCCAACAAATATACCAAGAATATTCTAATATACCAACAAATATACCAAGAATATTCTAATATACCAACACTCCTCCTCAAGATGGGCGAAAGATATTCACTAATCCCATCTTGTCACATCCTCTAATCATATCTACAGAGCTAAGTCCCTTGGTCATACTGTCTGCTACATGCTCCTTGGTTGGAACATGACCTAGCTCCAGTAGTCCACGGTCCAACTTCTCCTTGATGAAGAACCTATCGATCTTGATGTGTTTGATCCTGTCATGCTGCAGTGGATGGTTGGTGATATTGATGGCTGACTGGTTGTCACCCAACAGCTTTATCTTGGCTCCTTAATCCAGCTTCAGCTCCACCAGCATACACTTCAGCCAAAGCAGCTCTGCAACTCCCAAGGCCAGAGCTCTGTACTCCGCTTCAACTGTCGATCTGGCCACAACCGACTGTTTCTTACTCCTCCAAGAGACCAAGTTGCCTCCTACAAATATGTAATAGTCCGAGGTAGACCTCCTATCATCAGTACAGCTAGCCCAGTCAGAGTCACAGTATCTCTCGATGCTCAAGTGATCATTCTTTCTGAATATCAACCCATTTCCGGGAGCACCCTTCAAGTATCTCAGAATCTGGTACACTGTGTCCGTATGACCCTTTCTTGGGTCATGCATGTAGTGGCTCACCATACTCACTGTAAAGCAGATATCAGGACGTGTGTGGCTCAAATAGATCTTACCCACCAGTCTCTGGTATCTCTCTCGGTCAGCTAGTTCTCCAGCCTCAGCACACAGCTTGAACCCCTGGTTGATCGGCGTCGATGCAGGTCTGCATCCCAACATCATTGCCTCTGTGAGAAGGTCCAGCGCATACTTCCTCTGAGAAAGAATAATCCCCTCTACTTCTCGAGCAATCCCAATCTCAAGGAAGTACCAAAGAAGACCAAGGTCATTCACCTCGAACTTCTTGCCAAGCTTCCCCTTAAGTCGGGCAATCTCCTGCTCATCATCTCCTGTGATAATTATATCGTCCACATACACCGCAAGCATGGTGATATGGACTCCACTCCGTTAAAAGAACACAGTATGATCAGTATTGATCTGCTGATATCCCATCCCTATCATCGCCCTCCTGAATCTGTCAAACCACGTTCGAGGAGACTGCTTAAGTCCAAAGAGGGACTTCTTCAACCTACAGACCTTGCCCACTGTCTTATCGGTGCAGAATCCTGGTAGTATCTCCATGTACACTTCCTCCACTATATCCTCATGAAGAAACGTATTCTTCACATCCAGTTGGTGTAGCTTCCATCTACCATTCGCTGCCAAAGAAATCAGGATCCTGACGGTGCTCATCTTCGCCACTGGTGCAAAGGTCTCATCATAGTCATTGTCGTACATCTAATTGTATCCTTTTTCCACCAGTCGAGCCTTGTAGCACTCTACTTTTCCATCTGGATTCTGCTACACAGTAAAGACCAACTTACATCCGACTGTCCTCTTTTTCTCTGGCAGTTTTACCAGTTTTCAAGTGTGGTTCTTCTCAATAGCGCCTAACTCCTCGTGCATCGCCGCTTTCCAATTTGGATCATTCTTGGCAACCTGCCAATTGTTAGGTATAGTAATACTATCCAAAGATGCAATTAATGCTCTATGAGAAGAAGAGATGTTATTTATGAAACAAACTGAGCAAGGTCCCAACTATATCTATCAGGAGGATTGCGAGTGGTCCTCCGTACTGATAATGGTGTGGGAGGAATAGGAAGAATGATATCACCTAAAGGAGAATCTGATGGTGGTGGTGTAGGTGTCTCAGGAGTTGAGACAGACGCAGGCAAGGGACTTGGCACTGGCACTGGCACTATAGGTACTGGTCCTGCAGTTTGTATTCCTTTCCTGCTGTAGGTAAGTAACTCCCCTTGAGTCATGGGCCTAACACCTCTCATCGCCTCCTCTTGTTCCTCTTCACTCTCCTGCTCCTCCTCAAACGTTCCTCCATGCCATAGTCCTAAATCGGTCACCGCACTCTCACCAATCTCCCTTTCTTGTCTCATACTCTCAGTATCAGGTGAGTTGCTCATGGATGAGGTTCCCTCCTGACGGTAGTATGTCTCAAACTCCCTGAAGTGAACATCCATGCTCACAAACTTCTTCTTCTCTACTGGGCTCCAACACACGTACCCCTTCTGAGTCGCCGAATAGCTCACGAATACACACTTGACTGCTTTGGGGTCAAGTTTTCCAACAGACGGTATGTTGTCCTTCACAAAACATACGCAACCAAACACCTTTAGTGGGAGTATCACAACTACTATTTCCTTGCAATATCTCACATGGAGACTTTTATCCCAGTACCTTCGAGGGCATCATGTTGATCAATCGAGCAGCTGTCAACACTGTATGCCCCCATAGACTCTGTGGGACATTCATGGCGATCATCATGCTTATTGCCACCTTCAGAAGGTGTCTATTCTTCCTTTATGCCACTCCATTCTGTGTTGGCGTGTATGCACAGGTGGTCTAATACCGTATCCCTTGGGCTGACATGTATTCCTCAAGTATTTTGTTGGTATACGCTATTCCATTATCAGACCTTAGTACCTTCACCACTGCTCTGTACTAAATCTGAACATGTTTATAAAAGTCCCGGAAATATGCAAAGACCTTACTATTATTTTTTATCAAATACAGTCAGTTGATACGAGAGAAACAATCAATAAAAGAGATGAAATACTTGTAACCACTTATAGTAGTTGTGGCGCACGGTCCCTAGACATCAGAATGTATAATATCAAAAATAGAATAGCTCATATGGCCTGCACCAACATATGAGCTCCTAGTAAGTTTGCCTAAATCACATACATCACATACTAGTTTCTTTTTATTTTCCTTCTCATAAATAGATGGATACAACCTACTCAAAATACCAAAAGAGAAGTGCCCAACCGCCTGTGATGGAGTATCAGTGTATCCTCGGTACTCATCTTTGGTAGTCCCATTCCTGCCCTTTCTGCACATACCCCAATGCCGAATCCAGTCCTTCCCGATCCAGGTACCACAGTCTCAAATCTTCGTCCCGTCTCCTTTTCCTAGAAGACCACCTTAGGAATATCAAAAGAGAATGCATTTAGTTGGAGGATTATAGAACTAATGGACAAAAAGACTGACTGAAAAAGAAGGAGCATGTAAAACATTGGATAATCTTACTGAACCTGTACAATCGACAGTACCCTTACCGACCACTGGCTGGAAAGTACCATCGGCTGTTTGAATGTTGTCTGCAGATGCTAGATGAGTGTAGGAAGAGAACTCACTAGCATTCCCTGTCATGTGTCAAGATGCACCCAAATCAACAATCTAGTCCGACAATCTAAGGGAAGACATTCCCTGTCATGTGTCAGTACCTTCCGATGGATGGGCATACATAGCAGCGTTGCCTCTGGCGAAGACTGAGGTGGAAGCCTCCTCAGTCCCACTCCTCATGTCTTCATCGCTTGACACTCTCTGATTTCTCCTGAGTACTTCCAGTATGCCCAGTAGTGCCTGATCCTCCTCAGTATAGGCACCATTAGCTCCCTTCTCGCCTTCTGCTACCAGCAGGTTCGCCCGATAACCTCCTCGACCAACCCGTCGACCCCCCCGACCACGGCCACGTCCTACAAACTGTCCACGTCCGCCACCTGAATCTCCCTTCTTGGGTGGTTTGGTGCAAGCATACCTCAGATGGCCCACCTTCCCGCAGTTGTAACACCGTCGGGGGTCTCCCTTAGGTCCTATGCCGCCTGAATTGACAACAGCCAGTGTTGTCTTCACTTCAGAAAGACCACATGTCCCTGCCTGTAGCTTGATATTAGTCTCCTCCTGGATCATGGCCGAGATAGCCTCCTCAAGTGTAGGAATCTTCGGTTGGACTAGAAGTAGTGCTGTTCTCTGAGCAAACACTGCGGCCAACCCTTAAGAAACTTTATCGTCCTCTCCTGCAGACATACATGCCTCTCCTTACACTTCGGGTCCTCGCAGCTCGTCCAATTTGAGAAATGATCATAATCCAACCACAGACGCTGCAACTCCGTGGCATACTCATGTATTGTCTTCTCTCCCTGTACGGTGTCGTCGATCTCCCCCTTGATCTGGAAAATCCTCAAGTTATTTCCCACACATCGTAGGTTCTCCTCAACTTCTCCCATACGTCTTTCACCATCTCAAGGCCATTCACTGTGGCGGCGATTGACTAGACTAAAGAATTGAGGAGCCAAATGTATACCACCATATGAGTGGACTTTCACTCGTCGTATCCTGCCGAGCCCTCATACGGCTCTGTCATCTCTTCTGACAAGAAACCTCCAAGTTCTTCCAAGCGAGGGTTCTCCTCACCCGTCGTGACCAACTCAGGTAGGTGGCCGGTCCATCAAGCTTCAGATCGATGGATGGAAACTCCAACTTCGCCAATGTTCATGTCGCACTCTCACCAGCCGACAGTTTCATCAGCTTCATCAACGTTGCGACCTCCGCAGAGTCCAACTTCTTGATGATCTCCTCCATCGATACTCCTCTTCTCTGATCACCTCACACCCGTCCCACAATTCACGTTCGTCCTCTTCGGTCTCTCCTAGACCCGATCATGCCTCTCCACCATCAGATCTAGGCCTTCGATCTCAATGTCTGGAATGACCCACGGGAGACGCCAGGAACCGCGGCAGAAGGCTCTGCGGGAGTCGCGGCTTCGCGATGGTGGTGGCGGGCTTGCGAGCGATGCGGTGCGGCATCGGTGGTGGCGGGCGGTGTGGCAACGGTGGTGGTTGTGGCGGCTAGTGTTTGGGAGGTAGTGGCTAGGGTTTGGACTTTGATACCATGTAGAATATTTTGGTGTAATTGTTATATTTTTTATTGATAATCTCTTGACTATTTATAGCCTTACAACTCTTCATCTTACATTAATACCCCATTAAAACTCCCTGTAGAATATTCTAATATCCCAACAAATATACCAAGAATATTCTAATATACCAACAAATATACCAAGAATATTCTAATATACCAACATCCACAATACAACTAAACATAAAAAAAAATATCAAACAATCTTAAAATCCGAACAACCGCACAAGACGTCGAACAGGGCTGAACAACCACGTTATACCGCCGAATAGTGAGTCTTTGGTTCAGCCTAGGGGCACATAGCGCCTAGGCGGCCGAACAAGAGGCCGACTTTTAGAACACTGACACAAACCATGGTTATGCCAATCTATACTATATTAATTAGATGAAATTCCTTACAGCAATTGTAGTAAAGTGCTTATTGGTACTGAAGAAAGAGAATTGGCAAACTATAATGACAGTGCTAGGTAGCAGCAGCCTACGGACACTTTCTATTTATCATCTCTCTCCAATTAATGGAAGCACAGGTTACATTACATGTCCTAGAAGATAAGCTCTGATAATGAATTATCTAAGCGCAGTTTGTTGTAAAGGATGATCTTTATGCTCGAAGGGTAGTTGTAGTCAGGGAAGGCTCTAGAGGTCTTGAGCCGCCTACTTAAAGTTCATGGTAATATTAACATTATGATTAATTATTAATATTATTTTAACAATATTGTTGAGTTATGTGTTAAGTTTAGTTTAGTCCAACATCGGATAGACTAATAGAGAGAGGGGTTAGCCTCTCCTATATAATGTACTCCCCTCTCTTCTTAATAAATCAATCGATTATTCCCATCCTACATGGTATCAGAGCCAAAACTCTGACTCTCTTCCCCCTCTCACTTCTCTCTCAAACCCTATCCCCAACCCTAAGTCCCACCCCGTCTCTGCCTCCCCCCCCCCCCCCCCCCCCCCCGACTGTCGCAGCCGCCCCCTATTGTAATCACCTGAAATTTTTAGAATTTAAAAACTTAATTTTCAGAATTTATTTAGCATTTTCTGTAATTTTTAACAAAATTTAACTAAGGTAGTCTGATTTTAAATGATTTTTAAAAGATATTAATTAATATTAAAATGTTATAAAAATTATATTTTTTAGTGTAAAATGAAAATCTAGACATAGGGTAATTTTTCGGGAATTTATTGGACCCCGGAAGTATTTTTAAAACCCTAAACACTATTGTAAAAATTAACCGAATTAACTCTAACCCGGTTCATTGAACCAAATTAAACCAAACCAAAATAAACCAAACCGGCCGGTCTGACCGAACCGACCCAACCCAAACTTAGCGGGTCGGATCCGGGTCCGACCCGACCCGCTTGAGACCCGACCCGACCCGACCCGACCCGCCTGAAACCTAACCCCCAAACCCGTCACCTTCCCGACCCTTCACCTGCCGGCGGCCGTTTCAGCCGCCGTGGCCGCCGGCGACCTTCCCCCTTCACCTTTCCCCAACGCCGGCCGCCTCCTCTTCCACTTCCGGCCAACTCCCGACCTCTCCACCTTCCCTTTCCCTCTATAAAACCCCCGCAGCCGGCCACCAAATTCCCCTTTTCCTTTCTTCTCCGACGAGCCCCCATTAGCTCCGGCCTTCTTTCTCCGTCCCAGCCGACCACCGGCGCCGCCCTCCAGCACCGACACCCGGCCGCCCTCGACCTCGCCGGCCTCCCCAGAACCCGACGCCCCAGCCCAGCTCCTCCGGCCGACTCCTCAACCCTCCGCACCTCCAGAACCCGCGACCAGCACCTGCCTCCTGCCCTCACCCAACTCCGGCCAGCAACCGCAGCACCGGCGCCGCCTCCGCCAGTGAGCCCGACGACTCCGGCGACGCTCATCCCCTTCCAGCACAGCCTCCGGTGAGCTCAGGACACAGCAATGCCCTAGCCAGGACACGGCCCGGACACATCCAGGATACGGTAGACTCGAACGAGGACACGCGTAATTCGGTTTTTTGAGCCCTGTTCAGGTACTCATTTCTCTCTCCTCGCTGTCCCGATTTCTGTTCCGTCAGTTGTGACGCGTAGGCTGTGTGACCCCCTCGGTGCCGGTGTAAACCGTTCGGTGCATCGCGTCCTGTGGCGATCGTGAACCACGATCCAAAAACGGGAAAATCAACGCCCTGTTTTACCCCGAAACTGAGTACGCCCCGCCAAACGGGATGACTTGGTCGCACGCGGTCTTCACCGATACGTGCGCGTCATTGATACGGACGTGCGGAATTTCGCAGAAATTGATTTGGATGTGCGTGCACACCGGAATCAACGCGTATCCGTCGATAACGCCCCGTATCCGTACTTTCTGGTTCTCGCTGTAACTTAGTGTACACACGTCGGATCGAGATGAAACTTGCGCCATCGGACTCATAGCAATACGCTGGTCCTGTGACCCAAGTTTGGTTCGATTTTGAGAACGTTGACAAAATCGCGTATCGTGGGCTCCATAGGCTCCACTTGACGGACGATTTTGAGATCGGCTCATCGGAATCCAATTCTTGAAGTTCCGTTGGGTTCGTATCATCGTTCCTGACTTGTTGACACTAAGTTGGACGAATTTGGAGACCTTTGACCCTGACCCATTTTTCAGTGCAAAGCGGCCCACATGTGGACCCCGCTTTGACTTGAAAATGTCATTTTTGTCCCTGTGTCCAAATTGGACTTAAGGACAGGCATTTCTAGCTATTTCATATTTTTCGGGACTGTTGGTAATGTCTATTTCAGCTTTTGGAGGAGTATCTACAGGACCCACTGATACCGGGACAGCTGTTGGTATTCCAACCCCAAGCAAGTGTACCTTGCCAAACTTTGTAGTCTTGTTACATAGTTCCTTGCTTAATTATAATTGTTGTACATGCTTAAACCTAGGGCCGTGTGACGTGCTTAGCGTCCGATCAATAGTCGGGTGCCAACCTCGTACGCGGTGTTGTGTACCTCATATAGAGATGGACATTCGTGACCCTTTACATTCTCGTACTTGTTTTATCAAGTACATTATATCCCAGGACACTTGACACCATACATATGACAGAATCTTCTTGAGATATTCATGGTGATTCTGTGTATGATACAGGATTGACATAGACCTTATATTCTTAGAGATTAAATGACTTGATGCATTAGCTATGATCTCACGTGACATGGACATGAGACGTTATGGACATGAGACGTGTAGTTACATTGGGTGGGGAGAGACACACAGGCTACAGGCTGTTCTATATATATCTACTACTATTGTGAGGTTGTAGACTCTCGAGCAGAGCTAGACCCATTACTTGTTATTACTGCTACCGGCTCCCCGACACAGAGCTTGTAGCGGTCTCAGCCTGAGTACTAGTGATGCTCTCAGTTGTATTTTCACATAGATGGTTATGTAGTTACCCTACTTGTTTCATTACTATTTCACTGCATTTATTTTGGCTTGTATTATTTGTACCTTGCTATGTCCCCTGAGGACCTGGATCCGGATGATGTTCCCAGGTTTAGCAGAAGAGCATTATCCTGAGGTTTACGGGACAGGAGCAGAAGCTGTACCAGAACCTGTTACTGGAGCTGAACCAATCCCAGAAGAAGAGGTGATGGCTGAAGACTTTTCCTGAGTATATGTTATTTGTACTCATCAGATACTTTATTTTGGACTCTTTTGTTCTGGTCTGTTCAACCAGTGTATTAGACTATTATCGGGTTGTTCCACGAAATACTTTGTTAAGACTGGTTGTTGGTTTACTTTTCTTATTGTTGTTGATTCTTATTATCATTTATGGATGAGATTAGTTATGACATGTTGTAGTAGACCTTATTTTACAGCTTAAGTACACCCTGGTGGATCCACTAAATTTGGTTGTCCATCAGAGTGTGCTGCTGGCCATTGCCACGTGTCTAGTCCCTTGATATTTTGGGACTGGGGCGTGACATGGTTTTTGTGGTGGCCCATGCAGGTCATGACTAAATTGTTCGATTTCAACTTAGGGACCGAGCAAGCCTGTAACGAGAATATGACAAGTTATAGGATCTCATCCATTGTTGAATCGTTTTTGAACTCTATATCAAATTCGAATTAAGTACTTGATTTGCATCCTGCTTTGATTCTACTGAACGTTCTCATAAAGTTTATTTTGAATGCAGAAAAATGGACCCAAGAATTGGAGATGAGAATCCCTTGAGTACATCACAAGATGCTGTGGTTACCTATGGAGATGGAGTGACTCCAAAGAATAGAGGGCAATCCTCTCAAAGCGATCAAGCTGAACAACATAATACAAGGTTCCGGCGTGACGACATCCCACCTCTGCCACAGTTCACTCCACAGATGCCTGTCTTTCCACCAGGGCAAGCCATGGACGGGCAGCAGATATTTTATGCCATGATGCAAGCCCAACAACAGGTTCAACAAGAGGCTCAGCGTCATGAGGCCGAGTACCTGAGGACCAGCCTAGTAACCGCACTGGAGCAGGTGAACCCACAAGCTAGGCGACCAGCGACGGGATCTATCACTGATTTCCGTCAACTGAAGCCCCGTACCTTTTCGGGAAAGGAGGGACCAACTGAGGTGCACGAGTGGCTTACGAACACACAACACCAGTTGAAAGCAGCTGAACTTCCGAGGGAGAGATGGATGACTGCTGTCAGGATGCAGTTGACTGACAATGCACATCATTGGTGGTTATCAGAAGAGAGGAGGCTCGGACTGGACCGAGTCACTTGGGAAGAGTTCTCCAGACTCTTTCAGGAGATGTATATCCCAGCTGTTGCTAGATCGGAACTCCGAGACAAATTCAACCGCCTTATCCAGGGAAATATGTCGGTGGAAGAGTATAATGCTGAATTCATTCGCCTGAGTCGCTTCGCCCCTTCTCTAATTCCTACCGAAGAAGAGAAGGCGGAGAAGTTCTTCGACGGACTCAGGTTCGAGCTTCAGAGGTTGATCGGATCTGTTGCACCTACATCATACACCGACGTCCTTGCTGCAGCACGACGTATGGAGCGCGTTACCAGGAGGGAGTCAAGTCTGAAGCGGCCATTCTCATCAGCACCATCCAGGGCATCACAGGGAGATTCTGCAAAGCGACCCCAGAAGAATCTACCTCAAAGAGCAGCACCGAGAACCCTACCAACTTGTCATTACCGCGGCAAACTAGGTCACATTGAAAGGGAGTGTAGACGCAAGTTGGGACTATGCCTGGTTTGTGGATCCAACCAGCATCTATCCAGGGACTGCTCTGAACGCAGAGAAGGAGCACCAAGACTAGCTTTACCTGTACCAAGGCCAGCTTATCCAGCAGTGGGAGCACCGCAGACGGGAGTTGGAGGAGTCAGACCACCAGCTCCGGGAGGATATCAGCAGAGACCACCATTGCCACCACAGGCAGCACTATTCCAGCAGGCTCGTCAGCAGAGGGGTCCAGCTCAGGGACGAGGATAGGCATTTGTATTGGCTGTTGAGGAGGAAGCTACTGCTGGAGAAGTTATAGCAGGTACTATATTAGTAGCTTCATTACCTGCTGTAGCTTTATTTGATTCTGGAGCATCACACTCATTCATAGCTGCTAGCTTCGTAGCCACCCATAGAGTAGCTACTGCACCTCTTCCGAAGACTAAGAGAATTCTTACGGGAGATGGAATTATCCCGGTTAGTGATATCTGTAGATCTTGTTCGGTAGTAGTCTGTGGAAGAGAGATGCGAGCCCAATTTCTGATCTTTTTTATGCCGGATTATGATGTTGTACTTGGTATGGACTGGTTAAGTCAGTACCATGCGACTCTTGATTGTCGGCTTGGAAATGTTATATTTAGACCACTTGGGCATTCAGAGTTTGAGTTTCTTCGGGAGCTGTAGAGCAAGGTGTTCAGCCAACTCTTAGGATATTATCTGTAGAAGGAGAGTCAGGTTACCCAAGAGTCATATCAGAGTTTGTGGATGTATTTCCTGATGATCTACCAGGTTTACCGCCTGATCGGAAAATAGAATTCACAATAGACTTAACTCCAGGAGTAGAGCCTATCACTTTATCAGTATATCGGCTAGCACTAAGGAGTTAGTGGAATTGAAGAAACAAGTTGATGATCTTCTGGAGAAGGGTTTTATCCGGCCTAGTGTTTCACCTTGGGGAGCACCTATATTATTTGTACCGAAGAAGGATGGAACAGTTCGCCTGTGTATTGATTACAGGACACTAAACGCTGTGACCATTAAGAACCGTTATTCCTTGCCACGCATTGATGACCTATTTGATCAATTGAGTGGAGCTAGGGTATTCTCGAAGATTGACCTTAGATCCGGTTATCACCAGATTAGAGTGAGGAAGGAAGATATCCCGAAGACAGCCTTCAGGACCAAGTATGGACACTATGAGTTCTTAGTAATGCCTTTTGGTTTAACCAACGCGCCAGCTGTGTTCATGAGTTTGATGAACGGAGTTTTCCATCAGTACTTGGACAAATTTGTGGTTGTATTTATTGATGATATTCTAGTATATTCCAAAAGCCACGAAGAGCACGAGGAGCATCTCAGAATCGTGCTAGAGACGTTGAGGCAGGAGAAGTTATATGCCAAGCTCAGTAAATATGAGTTTTGTATGGATAAGGTGCCTTTCTTGGGATATATCATCTCAGGAGAAGGACTTTCAGTTGATCTAGAGAAGGTTGCTGCCATTGAGACTTGGCCTACACCAACATCAGTTGCTGAAGTGAGAAGTTTTCTAGGACTTGCTGGATATTACCGAAGGTTCGTAGAAAATTTCTCAAGGATTGCGGAGCCGATGACGAAGTTGACACGGAAGGACCAGGAGTTTGCATGGACAGAAGAATGCCAGAAGGCCTTTGAAGAATTGAAGAGGCGTCTAACAACAGCACCAGTCTTGACTCTTCCTTCAGGGTCAGGAGATTTTGTTGTTTATAGTGATGCGTCAGGTAGTGGACTAGGATGTGTTTTGATGCAACATGGCAAAGTTATCGCTTATGCATCGAGACAGTTGAAGGTCCATGAGAAGAACTACCCAACGCATGATCTTGAGCTAGCTGCAGTAATATTTGCACTGAAGATTTGGAGGCATTATCTTTATGGAGAGAAGGTGAAAATTTTTACTGATCACAAGAGTCTGAAGTATGTATATACTCAGAAGGAGCTCAACATGAGGCAAAGACGTTGGCTTGAGTTAATGGTAGACTTTGATATAGATCTGCAGTACCACCCGGGGAAGGCTAATGTAGTAGCAGACGCACTCAGCAGGAAGCCTACGGCTTATTTCTTGACGATGCAGCCTGAGCTATTGAGAGATCTACAGGAGCTCCAGATAGAGGTTATTTTACCAGGACAGAGTGGCTTGCTGGCTAATCTGGAAGTTAAGTCATCGCTTGTGGAGAGGATTAAAGAAGCTTTGCCTACTGATGCTAGATTTCGAAGACTTAAAGAGAAGACAGAAGCAGGCATGCAGACGGAACTTCGCATACATGAGGATGGGACATTAAGGTACGGGAATCGCCTATATGTTCCAAATGGAGAATTGAGACATGAGTTAATGACTGAAGCACATAGCTCTATGTACTATGTTCATCCAAGAGGAACAAAGATGTACCGAGATTTAAGGCAGTATTATTGGTGGCATGGAATGAAGAGGGAGATTGCATGATTTGTGGCTAAATGTTTAGTCTGCCAACAAGTAAAAGTTGAGCATCAAAGAACTGCTGGTATGTTGCAGCCGCTTTCCATACCAGAATGGAAGTGGAAACATATCACTATGGATTTCGTCACAGGATTTCCAAGGAGCCCCAGTGGAAAAGATGCGGTATGGGTTATCGTGGATCGACTCACTAAATCGACATATTTCTTGCCATTTAGAGTTGGACAGTCCACAGAGGTACTAGCCGACATGTATATGCGACAAATCGTAAGATTACATGGAGTGCCGGTTAGTATTGTATCGGATCGAGACTCGAGATTTACATCTCATTTCTGGCGAAGCATGCCAGAAGTCTTGGCACCAGACTCAAATTCAGCACTGCCTATCATCCACAGACAGATGGCCAATCAGAACGTATAATCCAGATCTTGGAGGATATGCTGCGATCATGTATGTTAGACTTTGGAGGGTCTTGGGAAGATCATTTGCACTTGGTGGAGTTCTCATACAACAACAGTTATCAGGCAAGCATCCAGATGGCACCTTTCGAGGCATTGTACGGTAGGAAGTGCAGATCGTCGATATGCTGGAGTGACGTTGGAGAGCGTCAAATATTGGGTCCAGAGTTGGTAATGCAAACAGTGGAGAAGGTGAAACAAATTCAGAATCATCTTCGTGCAGCTCAGGACAGACAGAAGCATTGGGCTGATATACACAGACGTCCCCTGGAGTTCAAAGAAGGAGAGCACGTATTCTTGAGGATTTCACCTACTCGAGGTACCATTCGATTTGGGAGCAGAGGCAAGTTGAGCCCAAGGTACATTGGGCCCTTTGATATTCTGGAGCGCATTGGTGAGGTGGCCTATCGTCTTGCATTACCTCCATCCTTAGAGGGAGTGCATGATGTATTCCATGTCTCACAGCTGAGAAGGTACGTGACTGACCCAAGTCACGTAGTTGATCATTCTGAGATCGCAGTAGGCCCAAGCCTGAGATATGAAGAACAACCAGTGGGTATACTCGGCACCAGTGAGAAGACACTGCGAGGACAGACAATTAAACTGGTTCGTGTGGCTTGGAAGCAACACTCTCCTGACGAATCTACCTGGGAACGAGAGGATATCATGAGTCAGCATTATCCACACTTGTTTGAGGATGCAGGTATAACCTAAGCAATTCTTGTAAATTTCTATAGTTCTTTTCTTTTAGTAGTCTATTCTTGATTGCGAGGATGCAATCTTCTTAAGGGGGGTAGATTGTAATCACCTAAAAATTTTAGAATTTAAAAACTTAATTTTCAGAATTTATTTAGCATTTTCTGTAATTTTTAACAAAATCTAACTAAGGTAGTCTGATTTTAAATAATTTTTAAAAGATATTAATTAATATTAAAATGTTATAAAAATTATATTTTCTAGTGTAAAATGAAAATCTAGACATAGGGTAATTTTTCGGGAATTTATTGGACCCCGGAAGTATTTTTAAAACCCTAAAAACTATTGTAAAAATTAACCGAATTAACCCTGACCCGGTTCATTGAACCAAATTAAACCAAACCAAAATAAACCAAACCGGCCGGTCTGATTGAACCGACCCAACCCAAACTTAGCGGGTCGGATCCGGGTCTGACCCGACCCGCTTGAGACCCGACCCGACCCGACCCGCCTGAAACCTAACCCCCAAACCCGTCACCTTCCTGACCCTTCACCTGCCGGCGGCCGTTTCAGCCGCCGTGGCCGCCGGGGACCTACCCCCTTCACCTTCCCCCAACGCCGGCCGCCTCCTCTTCCACTTTCGGCCAACTCCCGACCTCTCCACCTTCCCTTTCCCTCTATAAAACCCCCGCAGCCGGCCACCAAATTCCCCTTTCCCTTTCTTCTCCTGCGAGCCCCCATTAGCTCCGGCCTTCTTTCTCCGTCCCAGCCGACCACCGGCGCCGCCCTCCAGCACCAACACCCGGCCGCCCTCGACCTCGCCGGCCTCCCCAGAACCCGACGCCCCAGCCCAGCTCCTCCGGTCGACTCCTCAACCCTTTGCACCTCCAAAACCCGCGGCCAGCACCTGCCTCCTGCCCTCACCCAACTCCGGCCAGCAACCGCAGCACCGGCGTCGCCTCCACCAGTGAGCCCGATGACTCCGGCGACGCCCATCCCCGTCCAGCACAGCCTCCGGTGAGCTCAGGACACAGCAATGCCCTAGCCAGGACACGGCCCGGACACATCCAGGACACGGTAGACTCGAACGAGGACACGCATAATTCGGTTTTTGGAGCCCTGTTCAGGTACTCATTTCTCTCTCCTCGCTTCCCCGATTTTTGTTCCGTCAGTTGTGACGAGTAGGCTGTGTGACCCCCTCGGTGTCCGTGCAAACCGCTCGGTGCATCGCGTCCTGTGGCGATCGTGAACCGCGATCCAAAAACGGGAAAATCAATGCCATGTTTTACCCCGGAACTGAGTATGCCCCGCAAAATGGGACGACTTGGTCGCACGCGGTCTTCACCGATACGTGCGCGTCGTTGATACGGACGCGCGAGATTTCGCAGAAGTTGATTTGGATGTGCGTGCACACCGAAATCAACGCGTATCCGCTGACAATGCCCTGTATCCGTACTTTCTGGTTCTCGCTGTAACTTAGTGTACACACGTCGGATCGAGACGAAACTTGCGCCATCGGACTCGTAGCAATACGCTGGTCCTGTGACCCAAGTTTGGTTCGATTCTGAGAACGTTGACAAAATCGCGTATGGTGGGCCCCATAGGCTCCACTTGACGGGCGATTTTGAGATCGGCTCATCGGAATCTAATTCTGGAAGTTCCGTTGAGTTTGTATCATCGTTCTTGACTTGTTGACACTAAGTTGGACGAATTTGGAGACCTTTGACCCTAACCCGTTTTTCAGTGCAAAGCGGCCCACATGTGGACCCCGCTTTGACTTGAAAATGTCATTTTTGCCCCTGTGTCCAAATTGGACTTAAGGACAGACATTTCTAGCTATTTCATATTTTCTGAGACTGTTGGTAATGTCTATTTCAGCTTTTGGAGGAGTATCTACAGGACCCACTGATACCGGGACAGTTGTTGGTATTGCAACCCCAGGCAAGTGTACCTTGCCAAACTTTGTAGTCTTGTTACATAGTTCCTTGCTTAATTATAATTGTTGTACATGCTTAAACCTAGGACCGTGCGACGTGCTTAGCGTCCGATCAATAGTCGGGTGCCAACCCCGTACGCGGTGTTGTGTACGTCATATAGAGATGGACATTCGTGATCCTTTACATTCTCGTACTTGTTTTATCAAGTACATTATACCCCAGGACACTTGACACCATACATATGACAGAATCTTCCTAAGATATTCATGGTGATTCTGTGTAGGATACATGATTGACATAGACCTTATATTCTTAGAGATTAAATGACTTGATGCATTAGCTATGATCTCACGTGACATGTACATGAGACGTTATGGACATGAGACGTGTGGTTACATTGGGTGGGGAGAGACACACAGGCTACAGGCTGTTCTATATATATCTACTACTATTGTGAGGTTGTAAACTCTCGAGCAGAGCTAGACCCATTACTTGTTATTACTGCTACCGGCTCCCCGACACAAAGCTTGTAGCGGTCTCAGCCTGAGTACTAGTGATGCTCTCAGTTGCATTTTCACATAGATGGTTATGTAGTTACCCTACTTGTTTCATTACTATTTCACTGTATTTATTTTGGCTTGTATTATTTGTACCTTGCTATGTCCCCTGAGGACCTGGATCCGGATGATGTCTCCAGGTTTAGCAGAAGAGCATTATCCTGAGGTTTACGGGACAGGAGCAGAAGCTGTACCAGAACCTGTTATTGGAGCTGAACCAATCCCAGAAGAAGAGGTGATGGCTGAAGACTTTTCCTGAGTATATGTTATTTGTACTCATCAGATACTTTATTTTGGACTCTTTTGTTCTGGTCTGTTGAACCAGTGTATTAGACTATTATCGGGTTGTTCCCCGAAATACTTTGTTGAGACTGGTTGTTGGTTTACTTTTCTTATTGTTGTTGATTCTTATTATCATTTGTGGATGAGATTAGTTATGACATGTTGTAGTAGACCTTATTTTACAACTTAAGTACACCCTGGTGGATCCATTAAATTGGGTTGTCCATCAGAGTGTGCTGCTGGCCATTGCCACGTGTCTATTCCCTTGATATTTTGGGACTGGGGCGTGACACCGATCCCCTCCCCAGTCGCCACCACCTCCCTGCCGTCGCCACCACCCGCTCGCACCCGCCCCTGCCTCCGCCTCCCGCGTCCGCCCTTGTCCCATCTTCGTCCCAGCACTGCCCTTGCCTCCGCCCGCACCTCGCCCGCACCACCACCGCCCGCACCGCGCCTCTGCTCCTCCCGCACAACACCCGCCCTGCCCCATCATGCCGTCCGCACTGTTGTCCCCCTGTCGTAGCCCACCCAGACCCCCCAAGCCTCCATCCCAAAACCCTAACCTTAACATGCAGCCGCCGTCCCTCCTTCCTGTCTAAACCATAACCCTAAAAAAGAAGAAGAAATAGTTGTTTATCGACGTCAGATGGTAGACAATGATTTGTTTGCTGAACCTCTGTTCCTATATCACGACTTCAAGAGTTAACAAAGAGTAGACAAGTTGCATCTCTACGTGGATCTTTGTTTCCTTCCTACCCCGATATCCACGTCAGGATCTACACAGAGAGTAACCTATGTTGCTTCTCTGTCCTGGCTTGGATCCCCAAAAGATCTCTACTTTCCATATGCGTGCCGGTTCTGGCCACGTTGATAGCGCATTAGTAAAGATATGATTATTGGGGTTAGGAAGATCCAACGACGGTTAAATCAAGTACATTGCAGGATGACAAGCACTGAGACGACTGGCAGTGCTACTACTACCGATGTTGGGAACGCATTGGCAGGACCAATGGGCACTGGCACGACAATTTTTTCGATTTGACTCATCGATCGGCGGTTGAACGGACCAGATGGTTACTCAATATGACGGAAGAAGGTTGAGAAAATACTTCGAGGAATGCGATTGTCCAAGCATCTGACTGACAACCCTCCGGAGACGACTGATCCTACAATTGAGTAGTGGGAGATAGATAATAGTCGACTATTTACACAGTTGATGAACTCAATGGAACCATCGATGGAGGAAATAGTTCAGGACACGATAAAGGAGTTATGGGAGGTCCTAGAAACAACGTTTGATGGAAAATGCGACTTGTCTCGTATCTACTACTCGATCGTCGGCGTCTACCGGACAGAACAGGACAACAAGTCTCAGAAGGACCACTTTCGGGCCTTTAAGTCTATAGTCGATGACCGTGTAGTACCTCTGACGACGGATATCAATGAAGCGAGGGCTCAACGTGAGCAACTTCATATCATGGCATATCTTGCCTCTCCATCCTGATGCAGACTCAGCTCGCTCTCAGATCATTGCTGGAGCTGAGGTTCCATCTCTAATGGAAGCCCATCTTCGTGTCCTACGGGCAGCAAAGGTCGTCGAAACCTCTCCAAGTGATGCTCATGCTGATCGATCTGCTCTTGGTTCTGCTAGTACTGGATTTCATGGTGGTTGTGGTGGACGACGTGGTGGCCAAAATTTAGGCCGTGATGGTGGATGAGGCATTGGCGGTCGTGATGGAGGTCGACAACGCACCTGCTTCAACTGTGGTCTATAAGATCATTTATAGTAGCAGTGTACTAAAGCTCCTGTCGCCAATGTTTTCTCAGGTACTCCTGATTTTGGCTACCGATCTGTACAAATGACTGATGAAGCATATGTAGACTTTGTTGAGTTTCAAGCTCAACGTCGAGGTGAAGCCTCTACTTCTAGGTCCATCGCAGGGTACTCAGCGGGATGTGTGATACAGTCGTAACAGTGGGTCCTTGATTCTGATACGTCTGCTCACTTGATAGGCGACGCAGGTATGATATAAAATTATGTACCGATTGGTTATATGTCTATTATTACATGTGCCAATGGTGGTTCGCTAACAGTCCGTAAAAAATGATTTGTCCGTCTTTCTTCGGGACTGTCACTACATTTTGTATTACATACACCTGGAAACTCATTCAGCTTACTCTCAATTAGTCGGATTACTCGCTATATGCATTGCTCGGTAACATTCTTTCCTGATGGTTGTGTTTTTCAGGACCTAAAGACTGAAAAGACTATCGGTAGGGGGGCATGTGGCTGGAGGCTTGTACTTGTTTGACGAAACTTCCTTTGTTGCCTGTGCTGGTATGAAACTTGATCCTTTTGAGTTACACTGCCGGTTAGGACATCCATCTGTCCAAACACTCCAGAAAATGAACCCATCTTTAGATGTTTCATGTTCTTTTCATTGTGAGTCATATAATTTGTCTAAGCCTCACCAAGTTTTCTATCTGGTCAGTCAGAATAAAATTGCTTTCGCTCCCTTTGAGTTTGTGCATCCCGATATATAGGGACCTTGTTCGGTTGAATCTATGATGGGATTCAAGTACTTTGTTACCTTTGTTGGTGACTACTCACATGTCATTTCTGTTTATCTAATAAAAAATTGTTCCGAATTATTTAACATTTGGTACAAATTTTATACGAAAATCAAAACACAATTTGGTATTCTGATTAAATGCGTTCGTAGTGACAATGGTCGTGAGTATATGTCTCGTGAGTTTGTTTCACATCTATCTCAGAATGGCATCATCAACCAAACTTCATCTTCTTATATACCACAACAGAATGGTGCGGCCAAACGCAAGAATCGTCATCTCTTAGAAACAACGCGTACTCTTATGTTCCAAGTACGTACTCCAAAAAAAATTTGGTCGGATGTTCTTACGGCTTGCTATCTAATTAATCTCATGTCGTTGTCTGTTCTCAATGGCGATACTCCCTTCTCTCGGTTATATTCCAAACGAGAGTCGTTTTCTCTACCACTTTGAATCTTTGGTTGCTTGTGTTAGGTTAGGGATACCCGACCAACTATTTCTAAATTAGATCAAAAGGCTATCTAATATATTTTTCTTGGGTATCCTAAGGATCATAAAGGGTATCGGTTATTTTTTCAGTCTTGAAAAGGTATTTTTTCTCTCGGAATATTACCTTTGTTGAAACTGAGTTTTCTCCACTTCCACAAACTACTGATCCGGCTCTGCAAGTTTACACAGAAGACGATTTCTTGGTGTTTCCTGTTCAGACACAACAGTCCCCCTTAAGGGTGCCCTCCCTTACCGAGCCAATCTTTCGGTACGACGATTCGCAAACACCGGCTCCGTCAGTACCAGCATCGCCGAAATGAGTTTTGTCGATAGTGCCCGCGGACGCAGTGCCTTCATCCTCCTCTAGCTCTAATGATTTGCTTTCGCCTGATCCGCCAACTCGACCTCGTCGTACATGTCGTAATTATTCCTTGTATGTTGACACTTACAAAGGGCTTGCGAGCCACACACAATCATTGGTGGCTACTATTGATGGGATTCAGATTCTCAATACTGTAGAGGAGGGTCTTAAACATCCCGGCTGGCGTGCTGCTATGGAAGAGGAGATGAAAGTAATTCAAAAAAGTCATACATGCAACTTGGTTGATTTACCTCATGGTAAGAAGGCAGTAGGTTGCAAATGGGGTTCAATGTTAAGGTAAAACCGGATGGCACTCTTGATCGCCTGAAGGCTCCTCTGGTGGCAAAAGGATATTCTCAGACCTATGGTGAGGATTATTTTGAGACATTCTTCCCAGTTGCTCGGATGGCCTTTGTGCGCGTACTCTTGGCCTTAGTTGTTCACTATGACTAGTCGTTGCTACAGCTGGATATCAAGAATGCATTTCTTTATGGAGATCTTGACGAAAAAGTGTATGTGATGCAACCTCCCAGGTTCGTTGCAAGGGAGGGTAAAGTGTGTCATCTGCAGAAGGCCATTTATGGTCTCTAACAATCCCCTCGTGCATGGTTTGGTCGTTTCACAAATGTAGTTACTCAGTTTGGCGTGTGCCAATCGAAGAATGATCATTCAGTATTCTACCGTCAGATATCAGCTGGAAGGATACTACTTGGTGTCTATGTGGACGATATTGTGATCACAGGAGACGACAGTCAGTGCATTGCAAGACTAAAAAAGTTTCTAGGAGAACAGTTTCAAACCTAGGATTTGGGATTGTTGAACTACTTTTTGGGCGTAGAAGTCACACGGGGTAAGCGGGAGATTGTAATATCTCATAAAAAAGTATGTGCTAGACACCCTAAATGATGCAGGAAAGATTCAAGCTAAGGGAGCAACCTCGCCCATGGACCCAAGGATAAAGTTACTTCCCGACGAGAGGACACTGATGACCAATCCAGATCAATATCGTCGAGTAGTTGAAAAACTCAACTACTTGGCCGTTATGACTCGTCCAGACATTTTTTTGTCATCAGTGTCGCAAGTAAATTCATGTATTCTCTACGAGTTCCACATTGGGAGGCAGTTCTCAGAATTCTACCCTATCTAGTTCAGAATCCGAAAAAAGAAATTCGGATGGAGAATAAGGGACATACTTATGTTGAGTATTTTACTAATGCTGACTGGGGTGCCAGTCTTACGGATATACGGTCTACATCTGGCTACTCGGTCTTCATTGGCGGGAACTTGGTATCGTGGAAGAGTAAGAAGTAGAGTGTGATCGCACGATCAAGCTCAGAAGCAGAATATCGGACCATTGCTCATGGCACAGCAGAAGTGCTATATCTTCAGCATCTTCTACAGAAACTGGAAGAAAAAACAGGATATAAAGCAGCAGCTATGTGGTATGATAACCAGTCTGCTATTCATATTGCTACTAATCATGTATTTCATGAAAGGACAAAACACATTGAAATCGATATTAACTTTGTCCGTGATGAGTATCAGAAAGGGATAATAAAGTTTCACTACGTGAGGACCGGCGATCAGATAACTGATATATTTACAAAGTCTCTTCTAGGTCTTCGGGTTCAATTTTTCTGTAACAAGCTGGACATGATTGACATCTATGCTCCAGCTTGAGAGAGGGTGTTGAGTTATGTGTTAAGTTTAGTTTAGTCCCACATCTGGTAGACTAATAGTGAGAGGGGTTTGCCTCTCCTATATAATGTACTCCCCTATCTTCTTAATAAATCAATCGATTATTTCCATCCTACAAATATGATGAAGATGACAGTACGTAGACAATTGAATTAAACAAACATAAACATTATCTTTCAACAGATGGTTTCAATTCACAGATTTAAGCCCGACCACCATGTAAAGGTCCTGCAACTGCACCACTTTTGAGTTGTAGAGAGGGTTATATATTTATATTACTCCAGTACAAACCAGCAGGTCAAATGCCAATTCTATGACTTGAGTTGGATTTTCATAATGGTATAATTTTCTAAAAGTCTGCTTAAAACATGTGTCAACTGATACCGTGTTTTAACACCTGCCGCTGCACCAAACTCTAAAGATGGGGTGTGGGTCGGGGGTTATACTATTATTCCAATATTGTGCACAGTAGAAAAGGTTGATAAACATAGCGAAAATCTTGCATCATGATATTGCCAAGGTCTATTACCACCTAAAACTTCTTCACAATTCCATAAATATAGATGAGTGGAAGCTTACCATGGTGGGGCATAATGGTTGTAATCACTACTTTCCTCGGAAGTAGATATGCAGTTATTGGTTGCTGGACACAGGGCAAGTGAAGGAGGGTTCTTTTGCACTCCAAGATAGCTAGGCCTGCTTCCACTGCTCATCGATCTCAACCAAATCGCAAATCATCATTAGAAAGTAAGATAATGGAAACATTAACTTATTATCTACTCCTATTTATTTTACACAAAATAAGCTAGTTTTCCGAGAGAATAATTAGTGAATAAATAATTAGACGTGTAAAATAAAATCATCACAGAAACTTGTGACTTGTACACATAACATAAGGCAATACACAAGAAATGGGACTGCCTACGTAGTGACTCCTTGAAAGAAGCTCCTACAAAAGCATTGACCAAGTTCGTATGTCTGGTTGTCAACCTAATATCAGTGTTGATTTCCTACCAAAGGCAATTATGAGTAAATGAGGGACGCGTCAATTCAAAAACCCGAACCAAAATTGACTCAAAACCATCCTCGTCTTTCTTTCCTTCCAACACAACCATCAATGAGCTCGCCTGCTGACTCGACAATGAATCTCATCAGAGGATCCCTCTCCCCTTATAACAACTTGGTTGCTCAACCATTGGCAATTCAAACTAATTTTGGACGGTGGTCGTAGACATTGTTGCGATCATGTAGAACTGATATTGTATTAAACAAGCGAAAACCAATTTCCTTACATATATAATTGTTTGATTACAATAAATGCCACCCTAAACTAATAACCACAAATATCCCAAAAATAAAATTCACTAAACACAAAAGACTCTCCACAAGTCCCTCTACAACCTTTTTTATGTTCTTGACATGTATAAGCCTGAACAGCTTCAAGAGACTCCATGGGCAATCAGTCAGTGACAGCTTTTTTATCGTGTTGTAACCATGCTACATAAACTCCTTCGACCAACCAACCTCCAAATAAACTCGGATCACTTGAGGAACACCTAGTTCTCTTTCCAAAATCAAAATACATCAAACTCTCTAATCTTAGTGCTGAGTTAATCTCCACAAAGCTCCACCGTAACCCTAAAATTGTAAGTTAAACATCAAAAAGTTAACTGCATTTGTTAATGCAGTCCAATGGATAGTTGAATTACTAGCTCAAACAAAACACAAAGCAACTTCACCTCGAGAATCAATTCCCCCATATTTAAAGTATAACCAGCAACATCCAAAGTCGATCATCTGATTTTCTACCCTATGATAATCAAGCTTTTTAAGATTGTGCGATGCAGCAAGGCGGCAAAACCTTGAAATGCCTATGTGAGGCCTCAAGGTGGCGAAACGGGGTCTTAAGTCTAAAATTTTGGGATGCGCATTAGCTAGGTTAAGAAAAGATGTAGCTATTAAAACTTATGTTATCTCAAGTCATAGCAAAAAAATTGGGTCTCTAATTAAAGAAGACGAAACCATGCTTACACAAATCCACCATATAGGAGGAGAATATGACATGGCAAGTTTCAGACACTGACATATTCAATACCTAATCTGGTGTCCTCGTATAGTTTTTAGTGTTTGTGGCGTGTCCGATAGATGTCCAACACAACATGAATTTTGGAGTGTATGTGCTTCTTATAATTCATGTGAGGAGCTGATGAGAGAAATATCCTACTGGAGAGAGAACAAAATTTTATCAAAACAAGACGAGAGAGAGAGAGAGAGAGAGAGAGAGAGAGAGAGAGAGCAACATTCGTAAAAAATCATCATCGCTGTCGAGGTCCTTGGATCTTGGCATTGGAGAAAAAACAGAAAAGAAAAAGAGTCAATAAGGAAGGGGAGAGTGACAGATAGAGAGATTTATATATTAGTTGATGACAATGCTCATTGAAGTTGAAAATAGACGTAAATGCAGTGGGTTAGAACAAACACACAAGGGGAAAAATCGGAAAAGGAAAGAATATTCTTCCTCTCAAATTCTCTAATATCTATGTTAAATTTTAATAATACCTTAACTTTTATTTGGCCTTAGTCAGATTTGTTTTAAAAAAAATGGCTTAAGTCATGTTACATTTACGTCAGTATAGGTCAAGGCGCACTCCAGGGTGGTTCAAGACGGGTGCCTCTGGGTTTCACCACTTAAATAATAGTTGCCTATGTGTCAAGGCATCTGAAACATCTAGACACGGGCCTAAGGCGACGAGATAGATACATTTAAAAACATTGTTGATGATATAAATCTCTATCAATATGTAGTATATAACGAACTTTTGTCAACATTAACTTTTGTTGGTATATTAGAATATTCTTGGTAAATTTGTTGGTATAATAGAATATTCTTGGTATATTTGTTGGAATATTAGAATATTCTATAGGGGATTTTAATGGGGTATTAATGTAAAATGAAGGGTTGTAAGGCTAGAAATAGCCAAGAGATTATCAATAAAAAATATAACAATTAGTCCAAAATATTCTACATGGTATCAGAGCCCAAACCCTAGCCACCACCTCCCAAACCCTAGTTGCCACCACCGCCACCGCTGCCACACCGCCCGCCACCACCACTGTCGTGCCGTCCGCCACCACCGCTGTCGCACCGCTCGCCCGACATCACCGTCGCCGCTCGCCCGCCACCACCACCGCGAAGCCGCGACTCCCGCGGAGCCTTCTGCAGCAGTTCTTGGCGTCTCCCGTGGGTCGTTCTGGACGTTGACATCGAAGGCCTAGATCTGATGGGAGAGAGACATGATCGGGTCTAGGAGAGCACGAAGAGGACGAACGTGAATCGTGGGACGAGTGTGAGGTGATCGGAGAAGAGGAGTATCGATGGAGAACATCATCAAAAAGTTGGATTCTGCGGAGGTCACAACGTTGATGAAGCTGATGGAACTGTCGGCTGGTGAGAGGTTGTATCCATCTATTTATGAGAAGGCAAATAAGAAGAAACCAGTATGTGATGCATGTGATTTAGGCAAACTTACTAGGAGCTCATATATTGGTGCGGGCCATAGGAGCTCTTCTGTTTTTGATATTATACATTCTGATATCTGGGGGGCGTACGCCACAACTACTATGAATGGTTACAAGTATTTCGTCTCTTTTATTGATTGTTTCTCTTGTGTCACCTGGCTGTATTTGATGAAGAATAAGAGAAGTCTTTGCCTGTTTTCGGGACTTTCATAAACATGCCCAGACTCAGTACAGAGCAGTGATGAAGTTACTAAGGTCTGACAATGGAACAAAGTATACCAACAAAGCACTTGAGGAATACATGTCATCCCAAGGAATACAGCATCAGACCACCTGTGCATACACACCAGTACAGAATAGAGTGGCAGAAAGAAAGAACAGACATCTTCTGGAGGTGGCAAGAAGCATGATGATCGCCATGAATGTCCCACAGAGTCTGTGGGGGCATGCAGTATTTACAGCAACTCGATTGATCAACAGGATGCCCTCAAAGGTACTGGGATGGAAGTCTCCATGTGAGATATTGCAAGGAAATAATAGTGGGATACTCCCACTCAAGGTATTTGGCTACGTATGTTTTGTGAAGGACAACAAACCGTCTGTTGGAAAACTTGACCCCAGAACAGTCAAGTGTGTATTCGTGGGCTATTCGGCGACTCAGAAGGGGGACGCGTGCTGAAGCCTAGTAGAGAAGAAGAAATTTGTGAGCATGGATGTTCACTTCAGGGAGTTTGAGCCATACTACCGTCAGGAGGGAACCTCATCCATGAGCAACTCACCCGATACTGAGAGTATGAGGCGAGAGAGGGAGATTGGTGAGTGTGTGGTGACCAATTTAGGAGTATGACATGGAGGAACGTTTAAGGAGGAGCAGGAGAGTGAAGAGGAACAGGGAGAGCCGATGAGAGAGGTTAGGCCTACGGCTCAGGGGGGGTTACTTACCTACAGCAGGAAA
This sequence comes from Iris macrosiphon, assembly GCA_036927795.1. NCBI lineage: Eukaryota > Viridiplantae > Streptophyta > Magnoliopsida > Asparagales > Iridaceae > Iris > Iris macrosiphon. The sequence goes on along the minus strand of JAYESA010000009.1, from coordinate 124,225,157 downwards.
GAAAAGGAAACTGCAGGACCAGTACCTATAGTGCTAGTGCCAAGTCTCTTGCCTGCGTCCGTCTTAACTCCTGAGACACCTATACCACCACCACCAGATTCTCCTTCAGGTGAAATCATTCTTAATACTCCTCACACACTATTATCAATACGGAGGATCACTCACAGCAATGCAGAAAATCTTCCTGATAGATATGGTTGGGACCTTGCTCAGTTTGTTTCATATAATAACATATCTTCTTCTCATGGAGTATTCATTGCATCTTTGGATAGTATTACTATACCTAACAATTGGCAGGTTTTTAAGAACGATCCAAAATGGAAAGCGGCGATGCAATAGGAGTTAGGGACTCTTGAGAAGAAACACACTTGGAAACTGGTAAAACTGTCAGAGGGGAAGAGGGCAGTCAGATGCAAGTGGGTCTTTACTGTGAAGCAGAACCCAGATGGAAAAGTAGAGCGCTATAAGGCTCGACTGGTAGCAAAAGGATACAGTCAGACGTACGACATTGACTATGATGAGACTGTTGTACCAGTGGCAAAGATGAGCACATTCAGGACCCTAATTTCTTTGGCAGCGAATGGTGGATGGAAGCTACACCAACTGGATGTAAAGAATATGTTTCTTCATAGGGATCTAGTGGAGGAAGTGTATATGGAGATACCACCAGGATTCTACACCGATAAGACAGTGAGCAAGGTCTGCAGGTTGAAGAAGTCCCTCTATGGACTGAAGCAGTCTCCTCGAGCGTGGTTTAACAGATTCAGGAGGACGATGATAGGGATGATATATCAGCAGATCAATGCTGATCATACTGTGTTCTTCCGTCGGAGTGGAGGACACATCCTATGCTTTAGGTGTATGTGGACGATATGATTATCACAGGAGATGATGAGCAGGAGATTGTCCGACTCAAGGGAAAGCTTGGCAAGGAGTTCGAGGTGAAGGACCTTGGCCTTCTACAGTATTTCCTTAGGATTGAGATTGCTCGAGAAATGGGAGAATTATTCTTTCTCAGAGGAAGTATGCGCTGGACCTCACAGAGACAGGGATATTGGGATACAGACCTGCAGCGACGCCGATCAACCAGGGGTTTAAGCTGTGTGCTAAGGTTGGAGAACCAGTTGACCGAGACAGATACCAGAGACTGGTATACAAGTTGATCTATTTGAGCCATACACATCCTGATATTTGCTTTACAGTGAGTGTGGTGAGCCGCTACATGCATGACCCAAGGAAGGGTCATATGGACGCAATGTACCAGATTCTGAGATACTTGAAGGGCGTCCCAGGAAAGAGGTTGATATTCAGGAAGAATGATCACTTGAGCATCGAGAGCTACTGTGACTCTGACTGGGCTAGCTGTACTGATGACAGGAGGTCTACCTCGGGCTATTGCATATTTGTAGGAGGCAACTTGGTCTCTTGGAGGAGTAAGAAGCAGCCGGTGGAAGCCACATCGACAGCTGAAGCGGAGTACAGAGCTATGGCCTTGAGAGTTGCAGAGCTGCTATGGCTGAAAAATATGCTGGTGGAGCTGAAGCTGGATCAAGGAGCCAAGATGAAACTGTGGTGTGATAACGAGTCAGCCATCAGTATCGCCAACAATCCAATGCAGCATGACAGGACCAAAAACATCAAGATCGATAGATACTTCATCAAGAAGAAGTTTGACCGTGGACTACTGGAGTTAGGTCATGTTCCAACCAAGGAGCAGGTAGCAGACAGTATGACCAAGGGACTTAGCTCTGCAGATATGATTAGAGGATGTGACAATATGGGCTTAGTGAATATCTTTCGCCCATCTTGAGGAGGAGTATTGTTATATTAGAATATTCTTGGTATATTTGTTGGGATATTAGAATATTCTACAAGGGGTTTTAATAGGGTATTAATGTAAGATGAAGGATTGTAAGACTATAAATAGCCAAGAGATTATTAATAAAAAAATATAACAATTACTCCAAAATATTCTACAACTTTATCAAACATCGTAATCGTGACACTACACAGACCAACCTTACAAATTGTTGCATATATACATGGTATCGTTGGTGGTTTCAAAAGTAAGAATCTTGCAAGTGTCCTAGAATTTTAAAAGTAGAAACTAATACATTATCAGATTAATCAAAATGTTTTATTGCTCTAGTGCGTATTTTGACCCGCTTCTCTAATATTACAAGTCATTATTTCCTTTTCTTCTCTTTAGTTTTCTACAACTCTTAAAATTATTCGTGCAGTTTCCTACCAGATTATATGGTTTCTCTTTCTTTTTGCCCTAATATATTACACTACAGTTTCACATATGTTTCCTAGATGGATTTCTTGTCCGTTCTACATATACTTCCATCTTTTGGAATGTAAGTAGAAATGGATTCCTTCAGAATTTTTCTTCTGATCTCACTAAACAAACAGAGAAACAACCTCATCTTTCAGGCTAATAATATCTCTCCCATTAAAACAAGTTAATGAGTACATGCTCATATGATAATGATCGATAAAAGTATATTTTGTTTATGCCCACTTGATCATCATCATCATCATCATCCTAAGTCTTCTCCCATGAGAATGTGGTTGGATGCATACAAAATCTAATAAAAACTTGGCAAAGTCTTTGTGATCTGCTTCCCATCTAAAGTTTATATTTGTAAGAGTGCCCTTGTGTTAGTACTATGCATGTCCCAATTCCTATACAAGGTAGCTACGGGCATGAGAGGGTTATTCCATAAAAATTTAGGCGGACAGTTGGCAGGTAGGTAGACCGGTTCATTCTCATCTCTTAATTCTAGATATTTCTTGCATCCACCATTCTCTTTTTCATCTTGATGTTTCGATTATCTTATCCTTCTTCATCCTCTAGAACTTTTCTCGTGTCATGACTACACTGAAATGTTCTATATGAATCTTTATCCTTCTACCTACCCTCCAATTTCTATATTCTTCTAAATATTTTCATATCCATCACTCCTTACCTATAAATAGGGGTGAGGTCCTCAGTTGTGACAAAAGCACCAAGAGGCCAAGCAAACAAGCAATAAGGTAGCAAGAGAGCTAGTGAGTGAGTGATAACCTTGGTGTAAGTTTATATTTGTAAGAGTGCCCTTGTGTTAGTGCTTGTGCTAGTATTTTCCGTTGTGAGTGATTGATATCAATAAAAATTCTAATTTTGTGTTCCAAGTATGCTAATTCTCCTCCAATATCCAACAATTTGGTATCATAGAGGTCATGATACTCAACAATTTGGTATAAGAGCGGGTGTAGTCAGGGACCGAGGCACGAGGGAGGAGATACTGCAAGGTGCACAATCCGGGATTGTGAAGTTGGTTGGTCTAAGACCAAGCTTAGTTGGTAAAAAGGAGGTATTACCAAATCACCATGGTGGACTTCGTCACTTCTTTAACTATATTGAGAAGCTCAATAGCAGCAATTACAACAATTGGAGCACTCAAATGGAGTTCTATCTTGCTAGATAGGATCTTTAGGATGCGACAAGTGATGACGATGCATAAGGAAGTGGAAGATTAAAGCCAACAAGGAAATGCACGTTGTCAGTAACTGTGGAGGACTAGTTTCAAAGAAATAAAGGCCGTGAAGATACCAAACGACCGAAGCATGGGTCACACTAGAAACTTTGTTATCAAGGGGACAAACAATGTCCAAGCCCCAACTACTTGAGAATGAGCTCTTGTCCATCTTGCAACATAACTTGCCAGTAAGTCAATTCTTTACTAAATAAAAAAATCTCTGACAAGAAATTTCATAGATCCTAAAAATTCTATCAAGGAGACGTGAATGAGACAAATTATTAAGGAGAGGGGGATTTAGATGGATTATTATTCACGGTGAGACCGAAATATAATGGTTTTGTTACAGCAATCCATAGTTGGGCCTAACAACCATCTTTCAAAGAGCTGAAGAATATACTTGCAAATAGAAAGGCTTTAGACCAATAAATATTTGGAGTCTCTGTAAAGGACGAGGAAAAGGCGTTCTTTGTCAAAATAGAAAAAGCGAAGGAATAGGAGGACAAGGCCCAGGCCTACCAAATGAAAGAGGAAAGAAGACAAACAAGAAAGCATGAAGTTTCAAATTAAAGGGAGCTTAACAAAGTCAAGGCTGGAAAGGTTTAAGAATCAAGAAATAATGCATGGAAGAATATAGAATGCTACAACTGTCAAAAGACAGGACATGATACTACAATTTTTTTGGATCTAAAGATCCCTCGTGTATGCAATTGCCACCATGTTATCGTTATAGAGGGTTACAATGTCTCCAGCATATGGCACCACCTATAGATGCTGACGAAAACCTCCTCAATCACATTGTTTCCTGCGTTATTGTAGAAACTGTCACATACTCTGCCTCTATGGAAGACAGGAATATATATAGTCTTGCTTGTTGCTCCGCCAGGAGAAAGCTCCAATGATTAGTATGAAGACATAATCAGACGTGGATGTGAGCTCATCCAGATCCCCGCCTAGTCAGCATCTGAATACCCTCTAAGGCACACGTCTGAACCACCTAAACATAACGAGTAGTGGGTCTTCCCATAAAAGTTCCGTAAGATCCTCTTAACACCCTGTCAATAGGCTTGTCAATGATTAGCATGGTAACGGCTCACAAGTCCTACAACAAAGGCTATGTCAAGGCAAGTACAAAACATAGCATACATCAAGCTCCCGACATCGTTGCATAGGGTATTCCTTCTACAATTTATTTTTCTCCAGACTTTTAGAAAAATGTTCGCTACTCATCATATGCATCGAAGAAACTGGAGATCTTTTTGGGCTTACAGTTCGACATATAGAATTGCTTTAAGATCTTCCATATGTATCTCTCCTGAGATAAACCAAGGATCTTCTTAGTGGAGTTTCTCTAGATCTGAATTCTGAGAACATAGCCCGTATTACCCATATCCTTTATCTCGAAGGTGAAAGACAACCATCTGTTGTGACAACAATCATCTCTAAACAGTTGCTTGCCAACAATATGTCGTCTATGTATAGTCTATATATCATGATGAGATCATAAGGCTACTAAAAAATCGCTTTATTAGACAATGTTCTTATTCTATCATGGTAAAACCATATGAAGTAACGAATCAAATAGTATGTACCACTGAATGGATGATTTATTTCATGCCAGAGATAGACTTCTTGAGCATGCACACTACACGCTCAAATCCCGTGTCCTGAAACCAATGAGTTGATCTATATAAATCTTCTCATCCAGCTACCATAGAGGAAAGTCGATTTGACATCCATTTGTACTAGCTCTAGACTAGGATCAGATGAATGTATGCGATTCTCACCACGGGAGAACGTATCCTACTGGGTGAACCTCTTTGCCACCATCTGTACTTTCTAGCGCTCAATGCTATAATCTTTCTTTTGCTTGACCTTAAAATCTATTTGTTTGTAGTGCTTTTGTGACTAGATGGTAGATCAACCAAGTCGCAGACTTGATTCTTCTGTATGGACTTTAGTTCTTCATTTATTGCATCAAACTAACTTTTTTGCATATGGGGCGGTAGTAACCTCTTGAATAGTCTGTGGTACCACTATGAACACTTCTCCCTCTATCTCAAAGTGACGTTGATTGAAGGACCGTTGCATGGGAACTTCTACATGGTTCTTAAGATTTTGTTTGTGGCATAGTGTCCATCGTTAAAACATTGTTGTCCCCAAGCAGATGAGGAACAATAGAAATTTAGTATAATACTTGGCTTGTTTATTATTGATGTGGAACTACATATATATAGGAGAGGCTAACCCCTCTCTACTACTCTACTCCATGTGGGACTAAAAACCATTTAATACTCTCAACACTCCCCCTCAAGATGGACGATAGATATTAATCATCTCCATCTTGTCACATAGTTTAGAAAGACTTAATGAATTAAGACCCTTAGTAAGATAATCTGTGACTTGTTCTTCTGAGCGAACATGATCGAGCTTTAATATCCATTTCTCTAGCTTATTTTTGACGAAGAACCGATCAATTTTGATGTGCTTTGTTCTGTCATGCTGAACTGAATTATTAGCTATACTTAGTGCAGCTTGTCTGTCACTCAGAAGGCGCAATGGTGTTCCCTGGTCTAGCTTCAACTCTGTCAGCACTGCTTTTACCCACAAAAACTCTGACACTCCCAGAGCCATAGCTCTATATTCTACTTCGGCGGTCGATAGTGCTACCACAGACTATTTCTTACTTCTCTATAAGACTAGGTTATCCCCCACAAAGACACAGTAACCTGAGGTAGACCTTCTGTCGTCCATGCAGCTTGCCCAATCTGCATCGCAGTACCCTTCAACACCCATATGTCTGTTGTTCTTGAACCATTGCCCTCTAACAGAAGCCTCATTCAGATATCTCAGAATATAAAAAATTGCATCAATGTGGCCCTTCCTTGGTCATGCATGTAGCGACTCACTACACTTACAACAAATGAGATATCAGGACGAATGTGGCCTAGATAAATCAATCTGCCTACAAGTCTCTGATATCTCTCACAATCAACCGGCTCTCCTGCCTCTACCCCCAACTTATCTTTCTGATCGATTAGAGTGAATGCCGATCGACATCCCAGCATACCAGTTTCTGTGAGCAGATCTAGTACATACTTCCTCTGAGAGAGGACGATCCCATCTCCTCCTCGACCCACCTCGATCCCGAAAATATACCTCATCATTCCCAAGTCCTTTACTTTAAATTCCTTGGCAATTTTTGACTTCAGCTGGGTAATCTCCTCCTCCTCATCACATATGATCAATATATCATCTACATATACTGCAAGTATGATGACGTGGCCTCTCACATGTCAGAAGAAGACCATGTGATTTGCATTTGTTTGGCTGTACCCCATGCCTGTGACAGCCTTACTGAATATTTCAAACCAGGCCCGAGGAGATTGCTTGAGTCTATATAGTAATTTCTTCAGCTTGCACACCTTTCCTGTTGACTGCTTCGTACAAAAACCTGGAAGAGTCTCCATGTATACTTACTCTTGTAGATCTCCATGAAGAAAGTCATTCTTCACATCCAATTGATGAAGTTGTCACTCATGGTTTGCTGCAAGAGAAACCAGGGTTCTTGCAGTGCTCATCTTTGCTACTGGAGCAAATATCCCATCATAGCAGATGCCATAGGACTGAGTGAATCCCTTTGCAACCAATCTTGTCTTATATAGCTCCACCTTTCCTTCTGGCTTCTCTTTTACTGTGAAGATCCATTTGCATCCAACTGCTCTCTTTCCTTTAGGTAATAGAACAAGTTCCCATGTCCCATTCTTTTAAGTGCCACAAGTTCCTCAAACATTGTAGTTTTCTACCTCGAATCTTCCTTCGCTTCCTGCCAACACTTAGGCAAAGAGGTGGTGTCTAACGATGCAACGAATGCTCCATAAATAGGGATAGATTAGAGTAGGATAAAAAATGGGCGATGTCATGTTCATAACCATAATGATTAGGGATTCTTCCCGCATTACTGCAAGAAGATCTCCTTAAGGTAATAGGAGAAGGACAAGGAGGAGAGATCATACCATCCGAATCAGAATGATCCGCATCTGAATCAGAGGGATCCGGTATGGGAGGTGCATCTTCAGGAGTTGGGGCAGGGTTAGGCAGGGGACATGGCACAGTAGGGGCAATAGGCACAGTAGTAGAGTGCTGCTTTCTCCTTCTGTAGACTTGGATCTCTGTAGATTTTCCTATAGTATGTTCCTCTCCTGTACTGCAGCATCACTTTCTTTCTCCTCATTGTGAGGTTCCTCATCACTTTCCTCCCCTCCCGCTATCTCCCCCTTGTTCCCTTGGACCAACTTCCATCATTGGGCATGGAACTAACCCGACAATCACGCTTGGGCCCATCTACCCCTCACTCTTGACACCTCCTGTGTTAGGTGTGTCACCAAATACGGAGCCTTCACCCGAACCATTGTGGTAGTATGGCTCTCTAAATGTAACGTTCAAGCTCACAAAGAGCCTTCGCTCCACAGGACTCCAGCAAGAGTATCCATTCTGAGTCCCTGAGTAGCCAACAAAGACGCACTTCACTGTCCGAGGGTCCAACTTTTCCACCACAAGCCATTATCCTTCACAAAGCAGACACATCCAAATACCTTTGGGGAACAATGTACTTGTTCTCACCTGTAAGCATCTTAAACGGTGTCTTTCATCACCTGAGAGGGCATCCTATTGATGAGATATGCAGCCGTCAACAAGGCATGCCCCCACGAGTGTTTAGGAACATTCATAGCAAACATTATTGATCGTGCCACTTCTAACAGGTGCTTGTTCTTCTGCTCCGCCACGCCATTCTGAGCTGGTGTATAGGCACATGAAGTCTGATGTTCTATCCCATGGGCTGATAAGTATTCTTCAATAACCTTGTTGGTGTATTCTGTCCCATTGTCATATCTCAAAGTCTTCACCTTAGCATCATATTGTGTAATAATCCTGTGATAAAAATCTTAAAAGCATGTGAATACATCACTCTTACTCTTCATTAGATATACCCAAGTGACACGAGTGTATCAGTCAATAAAGATGACAAACCACTTAAAACCATTAATAATAGTTGTAGGACAAGGTCCCTACACATCAGAATGTATCATATCAAAAGTAGCTAAACTTATATTTCCAGAACTCACGAGCTTCTGTTATGTTTTCCAAGTTCACAAGCATCACAAACCAACTTTTTCTTATTAGCCTTTTGATACATAGAGAGATACATCTGACTCAGTAGGCTGGATGAAGAGTGTCCCATACGCTGATGTTGGAGTAATAATTTACTTCTACAGTCCTTCGCGGCTCCTCCTGTTGTGCTTCATCTACCAGTGATGCCAGTGCTGCATCCAGCCCACCTCTGTCCAAGTACCATAGCCATTTATGCCAAGTGCCAGTCCCTAACCGTCTCCTCGTTCCCTTCTCCTGAAAAATTACCTTAGGAATATCAAAGGAAATAACACAATTAAGTTGAAGAACAATGACACTAATGGACAATAAACTAATAGGAAAAGATGGAGCATGCAAGACATCAGTAAGAGTTATGGAAGGGGTGCGTGCATTCAACTGTGCCTTTACCCACAATGGGTCTAACAGTACCATCAATAGTCTGAATACTTTCAGGCATTGCCAGATGAGTGTAATCTTGGAACTCATCATGGGCACCCGTGACATGGCGGGATGCCCCAGAGTCAATTATCCAATTTAGACTTTCTGGTCTGTGGGTGGATGCAAGGGCATGAGCATGTATACTTGTTCTTGTATGGACATAGTAGGTGATGTTACCTCCGAAAGTGGTTGGAGTCGATGCCACTGTGGTATTGGCTCGACTATCGCTGGGATCCAAGCTTCATGCTCCTCCACATTTCTAGCATTTTTCTCTCACTAGGGGTCATATCAGATGACTGACTCTCATTTTCCCTTCTGTCAGGTTTGTCTTGTTTCCTCCAGAATAATTACCTCTGCCATAGCCTCCTCTGGCACCCCTACGCCCTCTACGGCTACATCTAGGGCTACTGGACTGGCCTCTTAGAGATTTCGTACAAAATCTGACGAAATATACAGGTTCTCCACAGTTGTAGCACCCTCCCCCACCGAAAGGGTTTGGGTTAAACACTGCTAGAGCTGATTTTTTCCACGGAGAGCTAATGGTGCTAGACATTAGCTTCAGTCGTAACTCTTCTAATGCTATAGCAGCTATGGCCTCCTCTAGTGATGGTAGTCCGGGTTGTGCAAGTAGAACCTTTCTCCTCTGTTCGAATGCTGGGTTGAGCTCCTTCAGGAACTTCATCATCCTCTGTCACGAAACATACTCCATGAACTTATAATCTTCGAAAATGCCGATTCCACTTGCTCATCCTCCATGCTAATAGAATCATAGTGGTCGAGATTTGACCAATACTTCTTCAGCAGAGCCGCATACTCAGAGATGGTGTGATCTTCTTGGACCACCTTATCAAGTTCATCTTGTAGTTGGAAGACCCTCATAGGGTTGTCCGACCCTGAATACATGTCTCTCAGCGTCATCCAAATGTCACCAGCACCCTCCATTGCTTCCACGTTGCCCGACACTTGGTCGGTCAATGAGGCTATCAACCATCCAGCAACTACATTGTTGACGATTTCTCACACAGCAAACTCCCGTGAGTAGTGATCTTCAGGTGCCTTGGTTTGGCCATTCACATAGCCCACCAAGCCTCTTGCCTTCAAAGTCCGCATCGTCTGACGCGACCACTTCAAGTAGTTGGAAGTACCCTCCAATTTTATCTCCAGTTTCTCCAACTTTTTCATTTTGTATGGTAAATGATCCACATCTGCGTGTGCAACACGGGAGCTAGTCTCGGTCAGCCTCCGGGAGAAGAGATCGTCCACCAAAGCCTTCATCTCTTAGGCCGTCAACTTGCCGTAAATCGTCTCCATCGTCTTCTTCTTGTCCTCTTCCATCAACAAGACGATGGCAAATCTAGATCGTCTCCACCTTTGATCTCCGTCCTCTCCACGTCAATTGTTCCTCCTTCAGCGACAACGATGTCCCTGAGAGCCGCTGCTCATATCCCGTACACGGCTTCGACTCGAGGCCGCATGGCCTGACGAGAATGAGGTGAAAGAACCGACAGTTGTAGTCGAGATAAGGAGTTCACACAAAAGTTTTCTTACTGATATACCTCGATCCAACTAACAACTATATAATTAATATTTCAATTACAACTTGTTGCTACAAAAAAGGATAATAAAAAAAAATAGAATTATCGTTCTTCCTTGCAATCGCAGTTGCATACGGACAGAACCGAGTTACAACTCACAGAAGAGAAGAAGATGATGAAATACTGCGCTGGCGGTGATGGAGAGGGGGCGGAGGTCTGCGTGGAGGCAGGGGGGCTGTTGGCCGGCGGCTGTTAGTGTCGGAAAAAGGGGGGGCGGCTGTGGAGGGGGTTAGGGTTAGGGTTTGGGAAATGGGAGGTTTGGCTCTGATATCAAATAGAAATTTAGTAGAATACTTGGCTTGTTTATTATTGATGTGGAGCTACATATATATATATAGGAAAGGCTAACCCATAGCTCTACTACTCGACCCCATGTGGGACTTAAAAAACCCTTTAATATTCTCAACAGGAACAATTTTCTCTTGCATTATTGAAGATATAGGGGCACTCTCATTTACCTCGTAAAACTTTAATTCTTGGTATACTTCCTCCTTTCATGAGAAGTCCTTGAGAAAAGTGATATCTCATGACTCCATCTTAGTCACTGTTCTATCTTGTTGCTCACCTATCAGCATGTATCCCTTAGAGTGTTTGGAATAGTATATGACGATAAAAAAAATTCTTTTAGGGCCCAACTTCCTATGTGGATGAGAAGTGATGTAATTGAATGTGGTGAATCCCCATGGACGCAAGTATCCAAAGTTTGTCTTCTCGGCTATCCATCTTTCGTATGGGGTAGAATCAACCGTTTTAGAAGGCACATGGTTGAGTGTTTAGGCAGCAATCAGAGTTGTCTCCCCAATATGAGATTGAAATATTCGTTTGCGTCATCATACTCATAACCATGTCCATTAGTGACATATTCATCGTTTTTCGGAAAGTTTTGATACAGCGTATAGGGAATGATCAATTGTCGGACAATTCCTTACTTTCACACAATTCCTGAAAATCCTCAAATAACTATTCCCTGGCTCGGGGTATGTTGGCAAAGCATTGATCTTTACGCTCAGTTGATTTCCTACTTTATTTACATAGCGCTTGAAACAATGTAGCACTTCGTAACGATGTATTATCGAATACACGTAGCTATATATGGAATAATCTCTATAAATGTGATAAAGTATGGAGATACTCTTCTGATTTAATGGTCCACAAATGTCGGACTGAATTAGTTGCAATGGTGTGGTAGCCCGTTTAGCCTTACCGAATGGTTTTCCTGCGGCAAGACAGTTCTTATAAGTGGATATCTCAACCTCAGCCACGGAGCCCAATAGCCCGACCATGGGTATTTGGTGAGCATGTCCTTACCGATGTGTCCTAATCTATTGTGCCATATGTTATACTTTCTTGCCGTTCCAATGCCCAGTACCTCCACGTAAGAGTGGTTCCCCATATACACTTTCTTGCCCTCGGTAGGTACCCAATGGTACTCTACAAATCCATCTCGATCTCTCGCTATATGGTTGGTGGCGCCATAATCTAAAATCCGTTAAAAAGGAGAATCAGTAGCTACTAAAGCTAGGGTACAAACCATAACAAGAGAAGGATTTGGGCGTACCTCCTTCGGCTTCAGAAAATTCCAAGAGCAGTGGCACTTCTGGCAACAATTGAAGCAAGTCACCTATATCTTTCTACCTCTTTTGCCTTTATTTGCTGGTTTAGCATTCCCCGTCTTGGCTTTGCTAATTCCATTTGAATGATTCTTGCAATATGATCCACAGATCGCACATTTAAGGTTACACATTCTTAGCGATAACGACTTCAGGCTTTTGCACCATAATACTTTTTTCCTTGATTTCGAGCACTTGAATGTCTGTCTAAACCTTTAAGTATTTAACGAATGGATCATAGGACATTTTGCAGTTATCATGGAGTCAAATATTGTCAGATCCTGGATCATATCAAATATGTTTTTCATGTCTGATTTCAACTTCATTTCACATAGGTTAGGCCCAAGATAGTGGGTGTGTAGCTCAGTCATTGCATACCTTCACCTCATCGCTTCCCATAGTTGTTTGATTGAGCCATAACCTGCAAACTCTTCAATCGGTTTTCGGACGTCTCCAATACTGTGAATAGAATGGATTTATCCTTGGCAAACCACTTTTGGTATACCTCGGTGTCTAGCCTGTATTGAGTTGTGGTGCCTAGCTAAGGTTCGACCATCTCCTGACTTAAAAGTTGAGCAGGTTGTGTTTATAGAGTAGGTATAGGGTATTACGATGCCGGTCATCGTAGTTTTTGCCATTTAGCATCACCTTTTTGGTACATTCGGCCACTACCGATTTGGCAACCATCTGAAATATACAAATATGGGTTGTGTTAATTTTAAATTTTGAATGTCATGATATTGCTCTTCACCCAACGAACTATTTCCCAAAATGAATCTGCCTTTTGAGGACATCAGACCAGAACCAAGTGCTATTACTTGAAACCAAATCCCATCACCAAAAGTTAGAAAACTTTGAGGAATCTTTTATTTATGAAGGGTATGACTCTCGTATAGTCATCCACATGTTCTAGTTACAAAGTTTAATAATATTAACTAAAACATATATTTTCTTTGCATTTTAAGGACCAAGTTCATATTACACAAATACGCTAAAGGTTGTGTTGAATGATTTCGCCACTAAACTCTATATTTGTGTTGGATTTCACTCTATTTGTGTTGGATTTCAGTGGGCGTTGAATAGGCTCATCGGCTACTAGATACTAGTGGTCCATTCAAAGCCACTTGTACCCATTTCCAACGTGTTGAATTTAATAGTTAGTCATTCGGCTAGAGGGTCCATGCAAAATCTAGCCTAGGTCTAGTCCTACCGCTGCAACAATACAGGCATGTGATAATCATCGCAACAATACACAAACACATCTATTAATTTTGGCACATTTCATAATTCGGCAACTGCACAAGAGGGTTAGTCCTCAATCTAGCCTGATAGACCAAGTCCATCTATCGGTGCCCTCCGCATTGTCACGTCCCGACTCCGTAGAGTTGATAATCGTCCCCCGGACGTGATGTCGTGCGAGTCTAGATTGCACTCGCACAAGGCAAGAAGATAAAATATAATGGTTTTTATAGAAAATACCGAGTTGCAACAGAAGATTTATAGAGTCAATATGAAACACACAGAGTATGCGAAACGAAGTTCTTTTATATATAATTACAGTGGTTAGAAAGACTTGAATAGCCCCATTGAATATACCAATTTGGATTACAACACTCTTTGATCTCCCTTGCTCACAAAGGATTTACACCGTGCCATACATCATGTCTTCGTATATCAAGCACGCATCTGCACGTTGCCGAACCTGAGCTTCCAACGCCTTTGGTACGTCCGAACGATCTTCGTACCTGGAGGGTTGGGGGATCAGTACGCATCTTGTACTGGTGAGCAGGATAACTCACTCGCCTAAACCGACACTAAGTAGTCATGTAAAGTATGCAAATTATTTTGTGATCTTTCTATTTGAACTAGATAAATTTTAGTTCTTTGAGGCATGCATCGAAAGCAGTAAATCATGTACGCATTGTAAACCTTGAAGTTATGAAAGCATATTCGCATGTATAGCATTGAATTCACTTAATCGGACAAACATGTTATACTCGATCGCATCGGTAAGTAAACTTGTTATATTCGGTCGTCTCGATCGCTAAGCATGTTATATTCGAATCGCATCGTTAACTAAGCAAGCCATACTTGTATAGTGTATGCAACGCATGAAACACGTTGAATCGCCTCGCTCAATAGCGACTCTGAATATATAGCCGATGTGCACACTCATGCTCGACGCAAGGCGATATTCATCCTCCTGGCTGGAATATTTGATAGCCCACCGCATCTTATCTATATAAAGGTCACTGACGACATGAGCGTCATATTCGACATATTCTCTTGACATTGCGCACAGCCCTTTCAGCCCGGAGTGCGAGTCCCGTTGGAGGTCCGCAATGCCGACATTGGTGGCGCATCCTCTCAGTCTGAGTTGACCTGAGGTCCCCAATGCCCTTGCGCCGAAGCACATATCTCGATATACGACAATCATTCCAGTTGGGTAGAAAGTCCGCCTGAAAGCCCCGCTATGCCGTGCTAGGAGAACACTCTCAAATTTTCTCCTAGGCCGAACGATTCCGGCCGCACTACCCGTCTTTTACCAGGTAGCTCCGGTACATCTCGCTCGAGTAAAACCACGCCCATGCACCAGGCTGTCCATGACCATTTACTATGCAACGTTTCGAATGTAAGTACGACGAGGTATGAGTCTTCTCGCCCCACTCAATACTAGCATCGCTTTACTTTGTAAGTACGACGAGGTACGTGTCTGCTTGCCTTACATTTTGAAATATAAGTATGGCGAGATACGTGTCGACTCGCCCCACCAAACCATCCTCGTCGCATCAACCGATCGATGTTCCGGTTGGACGACCCGCAGGTCCCAACGTATCGAGTCATCATGTCGCTTCTCGACAGAGTGTTCTATGGTGCCCTATCCCTGATCGATAGTTCCATGGCACCATTTTCCTTCCGATATTATATTTCATAGTGTCCTATCCCTGATCGATAGTTCCGTGGCACCATGTCCCATCCGACACAGTTGCACGATTTTGAACCGCAATTGTATGCTTCGCTTAATGACGCGTTCATATGATTCTTGTGCACGGATGCACGTCTCAATATACTTTGTTCCAATGTTAGATCTTAGTGTTCAACTTATGTTACAACTTCTATTCTCTGAACCACGCATGTTGGATCGATGATATTGCTAGCATGCAACTGAGTATTGTTAAGTATGAAGGAGTAGAGGAGAAGGGTCAGGGCCCGCCCACCTTATACTCATTTGCCTATCGTTCCGTCGAGTTGACACAACCTATTGCTCCACCTGAGTCGATACAGCCTATCCCCAATTTTCGTCGTCTGATGTGAAGCACAATCTACTTAACTGGTATAACCATGCGAGCAGGCCATGCTTCTCAATCATCCGACCCGTGCAGATTCAAGGAAGACTGCACCATCGCTAAGTCTCGCTATCTCTGCACACTCTGAACTAGCCTACTGATTTCATTGCATGATACTTGACTCCGTATATTTGTCCGCATCGAGATGATAAATCGACCCCAGAAAGTATTGCGTAAATACATGTACATGAAACTAAAATCCAAATCAATACTTGTTCCCAATTCTGACTTATTGAAATACAACCAACCCAAATGCCTCGTTCCAATCCGAGTCAGCATAATGCACCGTGCAGAGCGGGACATTACATAATATACCACTCAAAACAAGGTTTGTCCTTGAATCAAAGTCCATGCTCGTTTCTTTTCGATAATACGTAATATTTGTTTCAAATACTGCCTTAAATTTACTCTCTATTTCGTATACAACGTTCGTACAAATTCCTTAACTTCACATCGCTTCCCTACAGCTTTGTTCGAGTTCAGCATATCCCTTAGTTTGGATTCGTACACATATTTTAGGCGTCCCCGAAATATATGCATTTCCGCCAAGCTTAGTGATAGCGAAGTCGGACAAGTTGCGGGTGCGCCTTCGTTTCTAAAATACCAACTATTTCATGCTCCCGACTGAATTGGTCTTAGCATATATTCCCGTAACTCTTTCGCATGCGCACTATTTCTGAAGACCTGATTTCTCGCCATGAATCTCTGCGTACCAACGTGATTCATAATTGCATTCCGTCTTGATATGTTTCGTACTAAAAATCCGACCTGCGCATTGCATCGAGTCGTTGCGCATCCGATCGCAACGAGTCTTTGCAACACCTTATCTTTCCTCAAGTCTTTTGCATCGATATTTCAAGTATGTATTGCATCAAGCCCTTGTGCATCCGATCGCAATGAGTTTTTTTCGCAACACACTTCATGTCCACCTGTTAGCCACCTCTTGTCCAACTATTTCTGAAGTCTTGCTTGATACAGACCGAGTCCCACATATGCAAGCACTCTCTGCCTCAACTCATACTATCGTTCGCACCATCTATTTCTCATGATCATAATGAAGTTGGAGATGGAGATGAGAAGGGAAAGTAGGAGAAGAGAGAATATGAGAAAGGAGATTACAAGGGCCTTAAACCCTATGTTGCATCTCATGTCTATTTATATTGATATGCAATACACCCACAATTACAATTATACCCTCATATGATAAATAACAAAATAAAATAACTCTAACACCCTCCCTCAAGCAGGAGCATATAGATCAGACATGCCCAGCTTGCTACATAAATCAGAAAATTGACCACGAGCAAGTGGTTTGGTGAGGATATCTCCTAATTGATCCTTTGACCGAACATAAGGAGTGACAATCTGTTTCTTCAGCAACAAATCACGAACAAAATGACAATCCACCTCGATATGCTTCGTGCGCTCATGAAACACCGGATTACTTGCGATAAACATTGTCGACTGATTATCACAATACATCTCCATCGGAATAGGAATCATGATTCCCATTTCATGAAGAAGAGACTGCACCCACATCATCTCAGAAGCTGTATGAGCCATCGCACGGTACTCGGCCTCTGCACTAGAACGAGCCACAACATTCTGCTTCTTACTACGCCACGTGACAAGATTGCCACCCACAAAAGTACAATAGCCAGAAGTAGACCTTCTATCACTGCGACTGCATGCCCAATCAGCATCACTGAATCTAGTCACCGTAAGCAACTGGGAAGGTTTGTACAATAAACCCTTTCCAGGTGCACCCTTCAAGTATCGAAGAATGCGAGAGATAGCCTCCCAATGTGGTTGCCGAGGGGCATGCATAAACTGACTAACTACTCCAACTGCATATGTGATGTCTGGTCGAGTAACAGTAAGATATATAAGTTTGCCAACCAAACGTCTATAATATCCAACATCCTCAAATAACTCTCCCCTGACAGCATTAAGCTTGTCATGATAATCCATAGGAGTCTCAACTGGCCGACACTCTAACATCCCAGTCTCGGAGAGCAAGTCTAGAACATACTTGCGTTGTGACAGATACACACCTTTCTTAGATCGAGCAACCTCGATTCCAAGAAAATATCGAAGAAGACCCAAATCCTTAGTATGAAACTGACGACTAAGGTAGGCCTTCAAGTCCACAATTCCAGCATGATCACTCCCAGATATAATGATATCATCAACATAAACAATCAACACGATAATACCTGCTGAGGAAGAATGGCAAAATACTGAATGATCTGATGTGGTACGCCGAAAACCATACTGAATGAGAACTGAACTGAACTTGTCAAACCAAGCACGAGGTGACTGTTTCAGTCCATATAATGCTTTCTTCAATCGACATACGAGTCTTTTATTTCCTGCTACAACATATCCCGGTGGTTGATCCATATAAACCTCCTCCTGTAAGTCACCATGCAAGAAAGCATTCTTTATGTCCAGCTGATATATAGGCCATTGGTGATTAACCGCCACAGAAATAAGAATCCGAACTGAATTCAGCCGAGCCACTGGAGAGAAAGTCTCCATATAATCCACGCCATATGTCTGAGTATACCCTTTGGCAACCAACCGTGCCTTGAGGCGCTCAACAGAACCATCAGGGTGATACTTAACAGTGTACACCCATCTACAAGCCACTGTTTGTTTTTCAACAGGAAGTGATGTAAACTCCCAAGTCTGATTTTGATGTAAAGCATACATCTCCTCATCCATTGCACTTTTTCAACCAGAAGAAGACATAGCCTGCTTGTAAGTTTTGGGAATAAAAGTAGAAGACAATGAAACAACAAATGCATGAAAAGATGATGAAGTACGGTGTAATAAAACATAGTTAGAAATGGGATGCTTATTCTTTGTAGTACAAAGGCGTTGTCTTTTTCTGAGAGCAATAGGAAGATCATCTGGATCTGTGGTGATGGGAGCAAAAACCTCAAGCACGGAAGATGATTGGTTGAAGGCTAAATTTTGCAGAACCACTAGCCTGTCCTTGGATCTCTGATAAACCTGTAAATGGGGAATGGAGACAGAAATTAATTCAAGAATGACCGGAAGTGGTATGGAAGATATCAAATCTGTTGTAAAAGGAATACAACGGTCTCCTGAAGGAAAGAAAGGGGTAGACTCAAAGAATGTAACATCCTCACTGACATAATATTTGCGTGACTGTGGACTGTAACAACGATAACCTTTTTGAGTACGGGAATAACCAAGAAAGACACACTTCAGAGATCTATGAGCCAACTTATCTCGATTAGGTTCCAAGTTATGAATAAAAGCGACACAGCCAAACACTCGAGGAGATAAGGAAAATGGTACGACATCTGTATGTAATATGGTAAATGAAACTTTGTTATTTAATACAGATGATGACATGCGATTAATAAGATAACATGCAGTAAGAACGGCATCTGCCCAATACTGTTTAGGGACATGAATATTGAACATGAGAGTTCGAGCCACATCTAAAATGTGTCGATGTTTGCGTTCGGCTATACCATTTTGTTGAGAGGTGTGGACACAACTGGTTTGATGAATCATACCACGATCAACACAGAAACTGTTCACAGAAGATTGAGTATACTCCAAAGCATTATCAGAACGCAAAATTTTGATACGTTTATTAACTGAACATAGACTTCATTATAAAAGACAGATAACACATTTGGAAACTCAGATCTTTCTTTCATTAAATAACACCAAGTCATTCTGGAATAATCATCAATAAAAATAACAAAATACAGAAATCCTTTCGGACTTTTGACTCTAGACGGACCCCAAATATCAGAATGAACAAGATCAAAAGACTCTAATTGACGACTCTCACTACGACGAGGAAAGGAACTACGGTGATGCTTGCCTAACTGATAAGCCTCACATTCAAGACTAGAAACATGACTCAAACCAGGAACAACTTTACGCAACTTAGCCAAAGACGGATGTCCCAAACGATAATGCCACTGCAACGGAGAAGTAGAAACAGAAGTGAAGGCTTTTCCAGGTAGATCCAAGTAGTACAGTCCATCTTTTTCATGCCCCGAACCAATCATCTTCTTCGTCTTGAGGTCCTGAAAAATACACGAATTGGGAGAAAATATCACAGAACATTGAAGAGATTTGGTTAACTGGCTCACAGATAACAAATTAAATGGAAAATTAGGCACATATAATGAATCAAATAATGATAGTGATTGAGTAGGGTGAATGACACCTTTCCCAAGCACAGGACGAGTAGATCTATCAGCCAAGATAATATTATGTTTCATGGAGCTACGATTATGAAAGATAGATGTTATACCAGACATGTGAGAGCTTGCTCCTGAGTCGATGACCCAAGAGGTGGATGGTGACTGGGTTGCCACAAAAGCAGGATTACCTATATGTGCCATGGTTGCAGTAGGTTGGGAGGTGGTACTAGCAAGCGCGTTCAACTTTTGGAGGATCTGTTGAAATGGAGATGAGGTATCGGACGTTGAAGTCTGATTGAAACCCAAAGTATCATCTCTGGGAGCAGAAGTGGTGACCTGGGACTGCATATTATCAGTATGCACTTGATGTGCATATTCTGGTTTGCCCCACTTGTCCCAACAGTAGTCTTCTACATGACCGAGCATTCCACAATAGTTACACTTCCGTGGTTGACCACAGCCACCACCACCACCACCGCGGCCACCACCACGACCATTGTCTCTACCACCACGGCCTCCTCCTCGACCAAAACTACGACCACCATCTCTACCGCCACGTCCACTACCACGTCCACCACCACGACCAACAACACTAGAAACTAGGGCAGAAGAGTCAGTACTCGGCACCACAGAACTCTGTCCCAGAAAGAAACGATTGAGACGGGAGAAAATATCTGCAACCGTAGGTAACTGCTCTCCAGCAAGGATTTGAGCTTTATAAGGTTCGAGCGCAGGATCCAAGCCGGCTAGGATAAGTGAAACATGAAACTCTTCTTTCTGTCTGCGAGCTTCCTTCAAATCAGTAGTAACATGATGATATTGAAGCAGTTCCTCCCACAAAGCCTTCTTTAAAGTCAGATATTCATTCACAGGCCTCCCATTTTGTTTTGTATTGAACAATAACTCGTACAACTCATAGATACGGGCAACGTTTTGCTTCTGCGAATATGATTCTTCCAGAGATGCCCAAATCTGTTTGCTTGATTCACACCACTGAACATTAGCAGCGATATGCGGTTCCATACTATGCCACAACCACGACATAACGTATGCATCTGCACTCATCCAATCTTCATACTCAGCGAAAGTTTCAGGCAGGGGTTCTTCCGTCAAAAACTTTAACTTCTTCTTCGCCCTTAATACCACTTTGATAGACTTGGACCAGGCAAGGTAGTTCGCACCGTTGAGTTTCACCGCTGTAATCGACTTTTCCAATTCATCATTATGAATAACAGTAAAAGAAGAACCACCTCCGCTACCATCACCACTATTAATATCGCTAGAAGATTTGGTGTACAGATGCAACAGAAAGACGAGATCTTTGAAACCCTAGATCTCACAACGAACTTCAACCGACGACGAATAACCAACAAAGATCTGTAGAAACCCTAGATCTCATAAACGAACCACGAACGACCACGAACAACGAACAACGAACGGTGAATCATAAAAAGTAGACGAAAAACAGCAGAATTTTTTTTTATATTGGAGATGGGCCCTGTCGTGGATGGATTGTACAGTACTTACAAATATATGCTCTGATACCAAGTGAAGTTGGAGATGGAAAGGAGAAGGGAAAGTAGGAGAAGAGAGAATATGAGAAAGGAGATTACAAGGGCCTTAAACCCTAGGTTGCATCTCATGTTTATTTATATTGATATGCAATACACCCACAATTACTATTATACCCTCATATGTAAATAACAAAATAAAATAACTCTAACAATCATCATTTTCGAACTGTCGATGCATCAACATCTAGGTTCACTCCCGCTAGGCGACTTACCCAGACAACGTACTAAGTCTTCTTGATGCAAGGGACTAACTTAAACCGACCATTTCTGTCTATTTCGTTTCTCAAAATACTCCGATATGTTATTGCACTGTCCCGACATATATCGGCGGTGTTGATCAAATCGATAACCAACGCTAACTATCCTTCGGTTCTCACTATAAAATCGACGATGCACAAAGACATCATCTATCGAGTATGAAATCACCAATAATCAAATCTCGCTATGTTACTTTCAGCCGAAGGCTATTCCATCGAATTCTGAAATTAATATTCGATCGTCTAGACTTATCCTTAATATGCACCACTCAATATTTATCCTCAACGTAATCTCGTATGTGTCATCAATCAGGTCATTCTACGGGTCTCCGATGATTGCTTTGATTCGACGGTTAAGTCTCTAGGGTTATCTACCCCGAAGTTACGCTCGATAATTGTGGATCATCAACGATTGACAGTTACTAAGAACCATGCTATATCTTATTCCGAAGCCAAACCAATTCCGACAAGTTCTATAGGATTCTACCCAAATCTGAGAGTACATTTCTAACTCTAAACACGCATGCACTACCTGCCAACATATCTACTAACCAATGAAACATCTAGCTGTCTAGGGTTTCGAATCTGTCTACTCTTGGATCAATATCCAAGATACTCTATACTCGATGAAACAATCTTCAATTGAATTGTCATATCCGCTAGCTCGTCCAGTTAACTCTATCGTTCCGTTCTGAATCCATCAAGCAAATTCTCGATTGATCGATGTGATTTCTCGTATCATTACTCATATACTTTCCGAATCGTAATCTTTCTTTGTTTTGTATCTTTATATCCCGCTTAAGTTTACCTGCGCAACTATTTCGCTCGAGCGATACAGTAAATCATCTCGACGTCAAGTCCCGTCGAGTTTCCTCAAAGGTCCATCCTTTATGATTCTTGCTCCCGTTTTGATCCATCCGATCTCTATGTAAATTTTCTTTGCGTTTCGTTTGTGCCGCACTATCCCGACGACTTGCACAACAATCCTGCGGTATGTCATTCCAACTATATTTATTTCGATACCCCACGTCCGTCTATGTTTCATAGGAAACTTGCCTACGTTTGTTGTACCATCTCACTAATATCCACCTTCATCTATGTCTCGATCGCGTAACTTAGTTACGGATTATAAGTCACAAACAACAACGATCAAGTCCTCGATATTTTATGTGATACGAACTATTTCCAGACATTCCATTCCCAAATGAGTCCCTCTGCTCAGCCAATAGTTTTCTTGCATTTACAAATTCACGGACTGCGCTTGTTACTCCTGGATTTGCATCGATCCCTCGCGCACGTGTGCGCACTTGGCCGCTATCGATTTACTTCGGCTCAACTCTTCACATCAGCAACTGTTCTATCGAACTTTCAGTTCGTGCGACCCGATTACGACATTCCAAGTTTCTGTCCAACCGATTCGGTCATTGCCTCGATGAAAATTTTCTTCGCTATACTCGGCCAGCTGTCCGTCTTAAACTTTCCAAATTCTCGTCCACATAACATTCGTTCGACTCGAGAGTTTGTTCCCGATTGTTTGAACATAATGTATTGAAGAATACTCGAGTCACACACTACCTTACAATTTCCCAAACAAGCCTCAACACTACCCCATCCGTTGCGGACAATTCTATCGTTGTCCATGCGAACGTTCTGACACATAATCACTTTGTGGTATGACATATAACACTCAGAAATTGAATCACTTTTCGTGTCGCACTTCCTCTGCCTCAATCTGATATTTATTCCAAACTTTCCATCTCACGGTGATTCTACCGACCAAGAACTTGACGTTCGCTTACTCAAAGTCTGACACAAAACTCAGCCAACACATGAACCATCTTACTATTTTGGTTGATTCCGTCCGTTGCATATCGTGCAACATTTTATTTCCGAAATTTCAAGATGTTAATCAAACCGTTCAACCCGTTTGTTATCGTTCTGATGTTACCACATATATGATATCGTTTGAGAGATTGGCTTGTCGCACCAATGCAACAAACATCACTCGAATCGACATGCCGCACGCTATGCAACAACGTCGCGCGGTGTTACTCTGTATTACGATCGATAAAGATTAAATGAGTAAACACATACAACAGTTTAAGTTTACAGAGACTTTTGTATGGAACATCCAGTGTAGCATATAGTAGAGTCAAGAGTCGTTTGATCGCGGCAGCAACTTTGAATTTGTGATAAAATAAATGATTGTCCAAGAAAGTTAACCGGGAGCTCTGATATCACTTTGTCACGTCCCGACTTCGTAGAGTCGATAATCGTCCCCTGGACATGATGACGTGCGAGCTTAGAATGCACTCGCACAGTGCAAGAAGATAAAACATAATAGTTTTTATAGAAAACACCGAGTTGCAGCGAAAGATTTATAGAGTCAATATTAAACACACAGAGTATGCGAAGCGAAGTACTTTTATATATAATTGCAGCGGTTAGAAAGGCTTAAATAGCCCCATTGAATATGCCAATTTGGCTTACAACACTCTTTGATCTCTCTAGCTCACAAAGGATTTCCATCATTCCATACATCATGTCTTCGTATATCAAGCACGCATTTGCACGTTGCCGAACTTGAGCTTCCAACGCCTTTGGTACGTTCGAAAGATCTTCGTACCTAGAGGGTTGGGGGATCAGTACGCATCTTGTACCGATGACCAGGATAACTCAATCGCCTAAGTAGTCATTTAAAGCATGCAGATTATTTGGTGATCTTTCTATTTGAACTAGATAAATTTTAGTTCATTGAGGCATGCATCGAAAGCAGTAAATCATGTACGTATTGTAAACCTTGAAGTTATGAAAGCATATTCGCACGTATAGCATTGAATTCACTAAATCGGACAAGCATGTTATACTTGATCGCATCGGTAAGTAAACTTGTTATTTCGGTCATCTCGATCACTAAGTATATTATATTCGAATCGCGTCGTTAACTAAGCAAGCCATACTTGTATAGCGTATGCAACATATGAAACATGTTGAATCGCCTCGCTCAATAGCGACTCTAAATATATAGCCGATGTTGTAAACCCCCTGAATTTTCAGGAATTTTAAAATCAAATTTTCACAATTTTTCTGGAATTTTTTGGGATTTTTAATTAATTAAAACCAAGGTATCTTAGAAATTAAATAATTTTTAAATGATGTTAATAATATTAAAATATTATGAAAATAATATTTTTGGGTGTAAAATGAAATATCTAGATATAGGTTAATTTTTCGGAAATTTATTGGACCCCGGAAACATTTTTAAAGACCTAGAAACTAAGTTTTAATTAACCCAAAATAAACCCTAGAAATTAAACTCGGTTCAAGTGAACCCGACCCGGACCCGTTAACCCGCCGGAACCCTAACCCCCAAACATTTCTTCTTCCCGACTCCTCCCCTCCCCTCCCCGGCGGCCGTTTCCGCCGCCGTGGCCGCCGGCGACCCATCGTTTCACCTCCGCTCAACGTCTCCGGCCGCATCCCCTTCACCTTCCTCAACCTCCGGCCGTCCTCCTCCCTCTACCTCTATATAAATCTCCATCTGCTCCGGCTGCCCGTTTCAACCCCTCGACCACCACCGACCCAGCCGTCTTCTCCGGCAACCCCAGACGGAGACGCTCCGGCCGCCTCCAGCAGAGCCCCGCTGTCACTGCCCTAGCTCCGCCGCCCTCTCCCCACAGTCTCCCCGACCCGCAGCCGACTCGACGACCAGAGCCCCCAGCAGCAGCCAGTCCCCGCTGCCTCAGCCTCCAGCGTAGCCCGGCCGCCTCCGCCGTGTCCTCCGTCGACGACAGCAGCGCCGCCCTCCGCCGCAGCTACCTCCAGCGCCTCCCTCAGCACCGAGCAGCTCCGGCGAGCCGACGTAGCCCTAACCCTAGCCGTGTCGCGTTGTGTCGTGTCGCCTCGCGGATACGAGGAATCCTAGTCTGCGTAGCCCTGTTCACGTACCATTTTCTCTCACCTCACTGCCTCGTTTCCCGTTCTGTCCGTTGTGACGCGTAGACTGTGTAACCCTCTCGATGCCCGTGCAACCCGCTCGGTGTGTCGCATCCTGTAGCGATCGCGAACCGCGATCCAAAAACAGGAAAATAATACCCCATTTCCCCCCGGAACTGAGTGCGTCCCGCCAAACGGGACGACTTGGTCGCGTGCGGTCTTCACCGAAAGGTGCGCGCCGTTAATACGGACGTGTGAGATTTCGCGGAAATTGATTTGGATGTGCGTGCACACCGGAATCAACGCGTATCCACCGACAACGTCCCGTATCGGCCTGTTCTGGAACTTGTTGTAACTTTGTGTACACACGTCGGATCGAAACGAAACTTGCGCCATCGGACTCGTAGAAATACGCTGGTCCTGTGACCCAAGTTTGATTCGATTCTGAGAACGTTGACAAAATTGCGTATCGCGGGCCCCGTAGCTCCACTTGACGGACGATTTTGTGATCGGCTCATCGGAATCCAATTCTGGAAGTTCCGTTGGGTTCATATCATCGTTCTGGATTTGTTGACACTAAGTTTCACGAATTTGGAGACCATTGTTCCTAACACATTTTTCGGTGCGAAGTGGCCCACATATGGACCCCGCTTTGACCAGAAACTGTCATTTTTGCCCCTGTGTCCAAATTGGACTCAAGGACAGGCATTTCTAGCTATTTGATATTTTCTGAACCTGATGGTGATGTTTATTTCAGCAACCGGAGGAGTACCTGCAAATTCCACTGAGACCAGAGCTACAGTTGGAGCCAGAACCCCAGGCAAGTGTACCTTGCCAAAACTTGCAGTACCTGCTTCATAATTTTGCCTTGATTTATTTATATCTTGTACATGCTTAACCTAGAACCGTGTGACTTACTTAGCGTCCGAATAATATTCGGGTGCCAACACCGTACGCGGAGTTGTGTAACGTCACCTAGAGATGGATATCGAGACCCTTTACATTCTCGTGCTTGCATTATCAAGTACGTTATACCCAGGATACCTGACACTATTCATGAGACAGAATCTTCCTGAAATATTCAAGGTGATTATGTATAGGTTACAGGATTTGTGGCATAGACATTATATTCATAACTAATTATATGACTATTTGCATTAGTTTTGATCCTGCGTGACATGGACATGAGGCGTCGTGGACATGAGACGTATGATTACATTGGGTGGGGAGAGTATTACCATATCAAAGGCTGATTATATTATATATATTGTTATCTGGATGTGTCTTAGTCTCTGACACAGAGCTTTGACACATGTACTGTCCCTTCGAGAAAATACTGCTATGGGTTTCTCCAACACAGATCCTATAGTAGTCTCAGCCCGAGTATGACTAAAACTCTCATTTGCATATCACTTAGCTGGTTATATAGTTTATCCTATTGTTTCATTTATTGCTACACTGCTTTTATTTTGGCATGAGTTATTTTGTACCTTGCTATGTCCCCTGAGGACCTGGATCCGGATTATGTCCCCAGGATTAGCAGACGAGATCTATCCCGAGGTATACGGGACAGGAGCATTAGCAGGTGCGGAAGCAGGAACCGGTGCATACGTTGGAGCAGAACCAGGAACCGGGGACGAGGTGATTGCAGAGGATTTCTCCTGAGTATATGTTCTTCTATGCTCAGTCTTGGTGCAATTAAACTCTTTTAAATTCTTGTTTAATGAACAATTGTAACAGACTTATTATCGGGTTGTTCCCCGATTTATTTACTTGTGACTTGATGATGTTTATATTTTCTTTTGTTGATATTGCTGTATTTATTCTGTGGATGAGATTAGTAGACCTTATTGTTGTATTACAGCTTAAGTACGCCCCGATGGATCCATTAAATTGGGTTTGTCCATCGGTGTGTGCTGCTGGCCATTGCCACGTGGCTAGTCCCTGGATATTTTGGGACTGGGGCGTGACAGATGTGCACACTCTTGCTCGACGCAAGACGACATTTATCCTCCTGGCTGGAACGTTTGATAGCCCACCACATCTTATCTATATGAAGGTCACTGACGACATGAGCGTCATATTGGACATATTCTCTTGACATTGCGTGCAACCTTTTCAACCCGGAGTGCGAGTCCCGCTGGAGGTCTGCATGCCGATATTGGTGGCACGTCCTCTCAATCCGAGTTGACCTGAGGTCCCCAATGACCTTACGCCAAAGCACGTATCTTGATATGTGACAATCATTCCAGCGCTGTGTAGCAAGCCTGCCTGAAAATCCCGGTATATCGTGCTAGGAGATCACTCTCAAATTTTCTCCTAGGCCGAATGATTCCGGCTGTACTACCCGTCTTTTACCAGGTAGCTCCGGTACATCTCGCTCGAGGAAAACCACGCCCGTACACTAGGCTGTCCATGACCATTTACCATGCAACATTTTGAATGTAAGTACGGCGAGGTACGAGTCTTCTCGCCCCACTCAATACTAGCATCGCTTTACTTTGTAAGTACGACGAGGTACGTGTCTACTCGTCCTACGTTTTAAAATATAAGTATGGCGAGGTACGTGTCGACTCGCCCCACCAAACCCTCCTCGTGGCATCAACCGATCGATGTTCCGGTTGGGTGACCTACAGGTCCCAACATATTGAGTCACCATGCCGCTTCTCGACAGAGTATTCTATGGTGCCTATCCCTGATCGATAGTTCCATGGCACGATTCCCCTTCCGATATCATATTCTATGATGCCCTATCCCTGATCGATAGTTCCGTAGCACCATGTCCCATCCGATACAGTTGTACGATTTTGAACCGCAACTGCACACTTCGCTTAACGACGTGTTCATATGATTCTCGTGCACGAATGCACATCTCAATATATTTTGTTTCAATGTTATATTTTAGTATTCAACTTATGTTACAACTTCTATTCTCCGAGCAACATACGTTGGATCGATGATATCGCTACCACGCAACTGAATATTTTGTTAAGCATGAAGGAGTAGAGGAGAAGGGTCAAGGTCCACCCACCTTATACTCATTTGTCTATCGTTCCGCCTTGTTGACACAGCCCATCGCTCCACCTGAGTCGATACAGTCAATACCGAATTTCCGTAGTATGATGCGAAGCACGATTTACTTAACTGGTATGCGAGAAGGCCATGCTTCTCGATCATCCGACCCGAGCGGATTCAAGGAAGACGGCACCATCGCTAAGTCTCGCTATCTCTGCCTCGCTCTAAACTAGTCCACTGATTTCATTGCACGATACTTGACTCCGTGCATTTGTTGGTATCGAGACAATAAATCGACCTCAGAAAGTCCCGCGTAAAAGCCTTTACATGAAACCAAAATTCGAATGAATACATGTTCTCAATTCCAACTTATTGAAATGTAACCAACCCAATTGTCTAGTTCCAATCATACTTAGCGTAATGCACCGTGCGGAGCGGAGCATTACACGCATCTTAGCTAAACCATAATCAACCAAAATAAAATATAGTCCATAGTTCATATTATAACATTTCCAACATGCAGGTCCAAAGAAAGAAATGAAAAGGTCCTTTACAAATTACATAAGTGGGGCCCACGAACTAATCGTAGCCTTCTAATGATACATCAACGAGGCCCAAGAATTAATCATGGTCAACTAATCTGTAATTACCCAAACTGTAACTTTTGAACTATAGTGAATTTGTGACGATTATCGGGACAAATCCCGTTGTTATAAAATTTTTGATTCTCCACCCAAAATTAGGGTTAGGGTTAAGGCCTACAATGGACCCCTATATGGGGCTCATGATCACAACTAAAAAGAATACCAATGGATTATGCCATGTAATTAACAAGATCTTGGCCCACCTGAACCTCACGGAGGGGTCATATACTCGTTCTATGCTGACTGGTGATAAGGACCCCATATAGGGCCCTACAGGTGCTACCGTCACTGGCCTCATAGCCATGAGTCAAGAGTCATCTTAAACCCTATCAGTGTCGGGACTCGGTCATTACCCGCACTTGATCTCCCTTTTGGGGTCAGAACCGTTCTTGTCACCACTGAGACCCCTATTAGGGTTAGGGCTGCATCATTGGCGGTGCTCTCGGTGTAATGCCCTACTTCGTGCGGTGCATTAGACTAGTTTGTTGTCTTAAAGGGCTTAGTTGGACTCGGGTTCATGCAGAAGAATTAGTCAGAGATCTATGTATTCGGTATTATGTCTCGCTCCGAGCGAAGGTATTATGTTGGCTTCTTGGATTGCATAGGGTGGTTGGATTTGAGTTGTGCGAGAAATCAAGGTTTGGAACGGTAATGTAGAGTTCTTTGCCATCGGGACGATATCGATTCGTCATATGATAGGTAGTTTTGATCCTTCTTTCATTTACCTTCATATTTAATAAAATAATGTTACCAGTCTTTGTTTCTATATGCCATGAGTTTGTTAATGCTAAGTAAAAAAGAACAAAATAAAATAGAGTTATATCGTTGTTGTTAACTTATTGTCATATAACATGGATTATTATAATCAAGGTAGTCAAAGGCGCAAGGCGCACTTGAGGCGCAAATGGTCCAAATCGTCCGAGGCGCAAGGCGCACTTAAGACATGCACCCGAGCGACGCGAGGCACAAAAATAATATATATTTTTAAGTCTAGGTTGCAATCACTTTGAATTGAGGGAGTGAGAGAGAAAACAGTAAAAAAAACTACAACAGATCAAAAAAATAGTCTAAAAACAGTACATCAGTTCAAAAAATAATCTAAACATATTTTTTTTAAAATATTTTCAAGGCGCGTCTAGGAGAGCCTTAGTTATTCCAAAGCACTCAAGAATTGTGTCATGCTTGGAGTGCCCTAAGGCGCTGCCCCTAAGCCTAGGAGCAAGGTGCGCCTTAGGAGCACCTGAGGCGTGCCTTTGACTACACTAATTATAATAATGTTATAGACATGGATAACTGTACTTCTGTTATAGACATAGAATGTTGAGTTGTTGTATTAGACTTGGGGAATATATATTGTACTATAGTATGGACAGGTGGAATATTACATTGTTGCTTCAGAGATAAAATGTTGAAAAGATTTAGAACTGGAAAGTGGTATGGATGTGGTACAGTACTACGGAATGTTTGGAACCAATGGATCGCCAATCGAAACACGGAATGAAAGTTGGTTATCGGAAGAATGAATTGTTGTGCGAGTTGAGATTTACATTGCTTTATTAATATTTCTGTACCACGCATATGTTTTGTAGTTAAACTGTTCACGCATTTCCATGATCATGGACAACTTGTACACAAAGTTTGGCTTCTCTCGAATATTCGTTGGAACACCGGGACTGACTCGATTTAGAAGGAAATTATGGAAGTCGTGCTAACGTACTAGCACGAGGTATTACGGTCAGTAGGGTATCCGAACTGGAAGAGTGCGACGCAATACGCGATGATCCGAAAACTTCTAGGAGGCTCGCTACCAGTCGTTGAAAGGGAGCCGTCTAACCCGAAATAGGCTAAGATGGCTTGTGGTACTAGTAATCGTCATATAGTTTTAAGTTGCATGCTAACGTCAATCTGTTTGCAGGCCTATCTATCTGTTTGCATGGACGAATTCACGACACACTTATATTTTACAAAAGCTAACAATTGATACAGGGACACATTTATGCCACATCTATATATTATTAATAATAACATGGTTTATATGGAAAGATGGTAGCATTGGGTAAGAATCACCATGTCAAATGAAACATTTTTGTTCATGTATATATGTTTATAGAATTGTTTACCAATGACACATGTATGCTTTATATATCATGTTTATGAATTATTAACTTATTGTAAGACAAGAATAGAAATACTACTTAATAATTTTATTTGCTTTCACATAATTACCGTATTGGTTTTAGTTGAGTTGGTTATAGACACTTACCAGTGCATTCCTCAGTGTACTGACCCCCTCCTTCTCAGGTATAAAGTTTTACTTAAATGTGCTGAGACGTTGGAGCTCGAATTGGCAACTTGAAGTTGTTCGGCTGAAAATGTTTATTCTTTTGTATATAAGAGATATAATATATGGAACGATGTCGATTGTAATAGTTTATTGAGTTGTAAGCCTTTGTGGCATCATTGATTATAATAATATCTAGTGTTGTAATCGAGTTGATGTTTTGGCCTCAAGCTGTTGTAATTTCGCTGCAAATCATGAATTAAGATAATCGTTTTTTGTATATCTTGTGTCTATTCAACTTTTTTGCTTAATTTTGTTTTAATAATTTTGTTTCTGAGATGTTTTATCGACCAAGATTAATTTGACCTTGTACAAGTACAATTTAGATTTATACAGCATCATACACAGTGGCGACTTTCGATTCTGCAGAACTGGAACATGACATCCGGTCCCCTCTATTAGGTCTGGCCAATAACCAAAAGCATGTGTCCTCCAAAAGGGTCAGGTCGTTGTCGACAGCATTCGGACCACCTGGGGTCGGGGAATGTTAGCGACCACCTAGTGAACCCCCGTGTGGGTAGCAGTCGTTGTCATGCCCATATTCATCAGGGCCCCTCTCAGGTTCTAAACCGTTCGCCTGTACTGCCTTAACCCTTTGGCTGTCGGCTATGCTTATAAGGGTTGTCGGCGTCCTCCCTACCCTCTCATAGGGTCGATCGACTGACTTTTGGCGCTTTGGCTCGAAATAGATCCCTATATGGAACCACGATCGTGGTATTACGTAGTTCTGACTTGCTTTGACGTGGAGATTAGGGCATGATGATGACTTCATTCTTGGTATCGCCAATATCACACAATTCATTTTTTTTTTACATGATATGGTATTTTTATACAAAAATTAGGACATAAAATTAATTACAACATCGAGATCACCAAGATTGATCAATAGGCAACCCCTATTAACTTCACAAACACGTCGCAAGAACCTAAAATTTTCATATGGGCATACGGGCATGAATTGATTATGAAAATATAATAATCTAAAAAAACCTAAAACAACATGCAATATTTATAGATAAAAAAATATGGAAACCTAACTTTTTGGGGTCTCCTAGGAGAGTGGAGTCATCATGACTCTGATACCATATGTAACACATAAATGGATCATGGCATCAAAGAGGGTTTAAGCGGAAGCAATAGAACATATATGATTCCGACCGGGTTCCTTTTACTCTTTCTGGATCGTAGTTATAAAAACTACCACGTACGAGGAAGCTCCTTGGTTCACCCTGTAACGACCTCCCATGAAGAAGAATAGGAGAGGAGAACTTAATAATCAAGTTATTCTTAGAGGTGGAGTATATGTTTCTTAACATTAGCTATTAGTTCTCCATCATATGTAGGCAACTAGGAAATCCTGGTAGTGCACCCTACATAGACACTTTTCATAATGACCCTGCCCAAGTGGCCAGCCATGTATGGCTGAAACGGACCCAATCTGGACTGGACCGACCTAGTTCGGGTGAGATGCCAATTGTATCAAAATTGACATGAGCAGTTTAAGTTTTGTCCAAGGTTTGGGCATGTTTTCATTTAGGGTGTGTTTGGTATACAGGACTTATTTTTATTTTCGAACAAATTTAGGGTGGGAATCATATTCACATGTTTAGTATAGGTTATAAAAATTTATTTTCGGTAATTGAGAATACCCGGGTAAACAAATTATCCATAAAACATGAAAATCCTATCCCTTAAGAATATGTAGGTTTGTTTTTTTCCGCGCAAAAAAAATTGTTTTTTTTCTTTTTCTATACGCTTTTTTTTAATTTCTTTTCTTTTTCTTTTCTTTCATTTTTTTAAAGAAACTTTTTAAGTTGGTTTTTTTTTTCATATTTTTATCGTTTCTTTATATTTTTTAAGATTTTTTTCAGTTGTTTATGTTTTTTATTATTTAAGAATGATTTTGCTTTTTTGCTTTTTTTTCATTTTTTTTAAAATTTTGTTGTTGTTTTTTGGTTTTTTTTTCTCAGTTTTTTATCCTTCTTTTAATTAAATTTTTTTTTCTCTGAAATATTTATATAGCACCAAATATGGAAATATAATTTTTTTGTGAATTTAATTACCCAAATTTTTTTTAATATAGAATTTCTGGCTTTATACTATTTCTTATACCAAACACCCTCTTAGAAAGAAAAAGAAAAAAACTACAAAAAAAACTTAGTTGGACGGAGTCAAATCGAGTCATATTCCTAGGTGATGTTTGTGGTTCTATCTTGTTCGTAAACTCACGAGCCGACTTTCCTATCTTCAAGTGAAAAAATCAAGTTCATTTCCATGTTCAAGATCAGCTTTTTACCGAAGCCCAGTTACGAGCAGTTCATTTTTAGCCCTACATTTGGAGAAAGAGGTGAGGAGAATTGCTTACCTGAACTGAAAGATAGCGGCGATCATTGCGGTTCCGCTGCTCTTCAGCACAATCTCCCTTTCCCCCACAATAAATAACAAAATGTCAGATAAAATATATATGAACACTAGCACAATTCTTAACATAAAGATAACGAAAAAGTACCGTCTGCCAATAGGTGCATGCTGTGATGGCGAGGAATGATTTGGTTGATGATGATCAACAGAAGAACTTGATGACGCTTTGGGGATCAGACGGTGACAAGAGAGTCTAGGCTGCTGCATGGACGATGACAAGAAAGCCATTATTCCTCTCCTCCCCACACAATTTTTGCAGCAATTGAATTCTTGGTCGGGGTGCCACTACGTTGTTACCTTATCCGCTTCTTGAGGATCCTGTTAATTGGGTTTAGGCTTATGCGCTTCTTCAGGATCCTGTTAATTTGTGTTTGGACGTTGGTGGCGTCCTATGGAGTTTTATACTCGAATCCAATTCGATGGTGACGTCGGAAGCGAAATTTTTTTTACAATAGATCTAGGCAAATTATAAGGACACTATACTTATTACTTGGGGCTAGTCCAATGTAAATTTTTTTAAAATTACAAGTTTGTTACTCTTAAAGTTACTTTGGGCTAACCTATACCAAGGTATATAAGTGATTTTTTTTTTCTATTTTTGGCATTTCACCTAGACTTGAAGAAACCCTCATTCTCCAAGTCTAAACCTAAATATGGAAATTGATAG
Source organism: Iris macrosiphon (assembly GCA_036927795.1). Lineage (NCBI taxonomy): Eukaryota > Viridiplantae > Streptophyta > Magnoliopsida > Asparagales > Iridaceae > Iris > Iris macrosiphon. The sequence goes on along the minus strand of JAYESA010000009.1, from coordinate 124,190,438 downwards.
TTGTGGTTGGAGGAGAATTTTACTTTGGTGATTGTCCAACGAATATTCTTCCGGTATGTCTTCGACAACATACGATGAATAAGTTTTGCGATTGTCAGAAATTTTTTTAGTTTTTTTTACTATTGTAGGAACAGTGCATGAAAATATGTTCGATGACGAAGTCGAATCCTCCAATCCATTAAATATGCACTCCGGACGTTCCGAAGAACATGTCGGTTGTTCCGACGCACGTACGGTACGTAAAATGACAACCCTAATTCGACAGTCATCGTGTAAGGACTGTAAAAATTAGACAGTCCTATATAAATAAGTGTAGTGTGAGTAAACTAATGGGCTAGTGTGAGTAAACTTTGCTCATTAATGAGCTAGCCCAGCCCCAAGTAATAAGTGTAGTGCCCTTATAATTTGCCAAGATCTAATGAAGGATTTTAGCATCACATCATAGAAAGATTTTTCTTAATTTATTCTTCAATGAATAATTTATGAAGTTATAACTATTTATAAACTCTCAAAGAAAATAAAAGTTATCCGTAAGGTAACTTCAACTGAAAATTTACTGAATCGATAATAAATTTATATTATTTAAATATATCGATAGAAGTTTAGAAAATTTTAAAATTACGATACATATCGCCAACTGAGTTGGCGAAAATATGAAATAATTTTTTTTCTTTTATATTTTCAAATTTTTGCCAACTGGATTTGCCAAATTTTTGCCAACCGAGTTGGCGAAAATATACCAATGTTTTTTTTTTGTTCTTGTTTTGTTTTTTTTTGGGGGGGGGGGGGATTCGGTTTGTTTTTTTTGGTTTGTTTGTGTTTAGTTTTATTTAGGTTTAGTTCTATTTAAAAAAAATTATTGTAGCAATAATTTTTTTAAATAAATTAGAAAAAAATAAAATTTCACATCCAATATGTTATCAGTGAACCAAAAAAAAAAAAAAAAAATCTACTGTAAGAATATTACGTCTGCCGTCGAGCAGACTTCGAACGGCCATAACTATTTGTTTTGAAATCGTTTTTCGTCAAACAATAGTTCGATTTGTATGTTTTCGACAAGAGTAACACAATTCGTGTAGAGAGAATTTTCATCCGAAGTAAGACGTACATGTTACAGGCAAAAATATAAAATATAAAACTTTAAAGTATCATAACTTTTGACTGGGAAATCGAAACAAGGTCCAGTTTGTGCCAAAATGATCGTATGAAAAAGAATTTCGGGATAAACTGTTTCACCGTTTGACGGACTTCCAAAATTTTTAGAATCGCAAAAAAAGATGTTTCGACCTTCTAATTTTACTTTCGATAATTTTATTTTTGACTTTTTTTACAGAAAATTTACTGTACCGATAATAAATTTATATTAATTAAATATTACAATAGAAATTTGAGAAATTTTAAAATTTTGATACATATTGCCAACCGAGTTGGCAAAATTTTGGAGAACTTGATTTTCGCCAACTGGGTTGGCGAAAATTCGACTTTTAGGCGGGAATAGATAGATTTTCGTCAACTGAGTTGACAAAAATTTGGGAGGCCCCGGCGTTACCACATATTCGCATATCTTGACAACTCCATCAGCACCAATGCCATCTCAAGTGGAGGACAGTCAAGGAGGTGGTGATGATGCGGCCCAGGAGAATATATGAGAAAAGAGGTACCGACTTAATCTAAGAGAGATTGATCGTCCGAACTATCGAGAATTAGCCAAGATAGTCGATGAAATTGTTATATCAGTACGAACTTTATTTGAATGTAACTTTGTTCTATTTCAATAAAAAATTGAGCCATTGTAAAAATTTGTACGTTAAAATTTGAACATTATAATATGAACGTTACTATGACAGAGTTACTATTAACATACCTAGAAAATAAAACCTACAAAAACAAAAAACAAAAAAACCACAAAAAGAAAACAACACAAAAAAAAAACCAAAAAAAAACCAAACCAAATAAACCCCTAAACAAAAAACCAAATAAAAAAACAAAAAAAAATTCAAAACCATATTTTCGCCAACTGAGTTGGCGAAAATTAGCCCTCTCCCGCCCAAATATGTAACACGTCGGATTCTTGGTCGAATTTTTGCCAATTGGGTTGGCGAAAATTAAGTTCTCTATCGTAATTTTAAAAGTTCTCAAACTTCTATCAGTATATTTAATTAATATAAATTTATTATCGGTATAGTAATTTTTTTGTAACTTCAAATCATAAGTGATAAAAGAGATACAATAACCAGTATATAAAATAATTAAAATATTTAAAAGATAAAATAAACTCTAAATTGGTTCTCCATCATTCTCTCTATCTTTGAAAAATTTACCTCCTGATGAATCATGTAAGAGAATATTTGGTTGGCTGATTAATCCAGATTTCAGTAGTGAATTGAGCTCAAATCTAGATTTGGGAAGAGTGAAGCCTATTTCACGTTGCAGACAAGATTTATAGTAAAGTGGCATAAATAGTAAATATTGTCAGGCACCACTTCCACATTTACATCAGAGTTTTTTTCTTTCCTCCAAACTGGTTTCTATGAAGAGTGAAATCCTCATTTTGACATCACGCGTTTGGTTGGAGGATTAATCATCTATGCTTTAACACTTTTCAAATCATAAAAACTACAAAAAATTACACTTTCCAACTCACTTCAAATTATAGAACTTTCTACTTCTAGCGTTCAGTTCTCCAAAGAAACCAAACGAAGGAAGTCGAAAAGTATGCATACGCATGATGCGCGCGTGTACACAATGTCTACGCAAAATGTCGATTTTCAAATTTTCCACTTTATCATAAAAAAATTATTTTTATTAATTATTATTAATTATTTAAGTTAATTAGAATATGTATAATGAGTGTATATATTAACGTATAAATATACTTGGTATATTTTTAAATTTTCACAAATAGATAATATTCTTATATGTACATAAAAATACACATTTCATATTTTTATGTTTTTGAATGTGAAAATTATATTTTTTGAGTATATAATTTATTTTAGGAATTATTTTGGAGATCTTTACAAATTATATTGGTAGGTATACTAATTATAGTAGATTATGTGTTAGGAAATTTTTATTGGAATTTCAAACCCAACCTTTATTAATTCCCAATTATTTTCTATCAATCATCCAAATCAATTCAAATACTTTCCATGTTCTCCACACATTTTATTCCATGCAACAATCCTGTGTTTTCGATTGATTAATTAGCATTCTAATACAATAGGAAATTATAACCAACTAATTCCGGGAGGAGTATTTTTGTCATTTCATATTATTGGTATTGTTAATAATTATATATATATGTTATTATATTGTTAATATAATTAGTGGTTAGTGTGTTAGCCCATTAGTTTGACTTAGTGCTAGTGAACCCAAGAGGACCCAACTAGACTTGACTTGACCCATTGATTCAATTAAATAATTAGTCATTGTTTGACTCATTAGTTTAGGAGAATGAGTTAGTTATTGAGTTTAGACTATTTGACTTGAGTCATTAGTTAGTCATGACTAGATTAAATCTATTAAATCTATTTTGACTCAAGAATATAATAGTCTTTCTATAAGATTAGTTGATCATATTCATGAGAGAATGAGAGGGACTTTTGAGTCAATTCAAATATTCCTCAACCTAACCCTAACCCTATTAGGAGTCCATATAAGCCTCTTTATTCACTAATAGCCTCCATTTATTTTCATAATTAATTCATCCCCAAATTTGGAAGCAAACCACAATCCAACCATTCCCAAATCTCATCCCTCTCATGTTCATTCCATTTTTATTCCAAGGAGGCCAAGGAGCTTGTCATTGCTAGAGGAGCACTTGAGGAGGGAAGCATTGGCTTAAGGATTGTGTCCAACCTTCATTTGTGTCCATTTGGTGATGATACATTGGGAATCCATCTCCCAGTAGATGAAACTTCTATTTTTCTATCAATTTCTATTCTAATTGATGTATTAGACCTATAAGAACCCTTTCTTAGCTAAGGACTACCTATAGGAGGAAGAATTAGGTTCATAGGATATCTATTGTTAAAGTTACATTGACTTTTGTGGCCAAATTAAAAAAATTCGGGAAAAATCCGAATTTGGACCACTAGGTGTTTATAGGAATGTCTCATAGGTGATTTTGGAGTCTGAGACATGATTTGAGAGTGTATACGTGTCCACAAATAGATACAGAGAATCCGTATCACGATACTTCATGATACGAAGGTGTAGAATTGGTGTTTTCCCTTGAATTAGGCTTTTAGGGACTAATTTCCTGTTATTAGTGTTAATTTTAGTTATTATAATTATTATATATCATAAATTATATATATATATTTGATATTATATGGGTTTGGTGTTTAATGGGTTATGGGTTGGTGTATCATAAGTTTGAGGGAGTATCCTAGTGTATCATAGTGTGATACTCATGGTGCTCTTTGGGTATTTGTTAAATTGCTGCTATAGGTGGGTATATGCTAGTGTGTGTGCTTGATGGAGTGATATTGGTATTTTGTAGTATATTAACTTGGTGGTGATTCATGGAGAATTTAGTGCGTAACTTGGAGAGTAGTGTGTGTAAGACTCTGTTGAGGGTGTGAGGCTCGAGTTTGAGCTAGGGAAGTTGTGTTTGAAGAGTATCAGTAAGTTGGTGGTATGAGTGTGAGTATTTATGTTAGTATTGCTAGTGTGATGTGTTATGGGTTCTTGAGAGGGCAAGGACATTTGAGAGTGTGGGAGATATGTTACAGTGGAGGGGAAAGAATGCCCATCACAGTTGCACTTGTTGTGTTATAGTTTTAGTGTGAGGGGAGCATGCAGTGTAGCAGAAAGTAGAGAGGAGTGCATTGCATGGTGTATTACAGTGCACAGATAGAAAAGGAATCTTGTGTGCTTCAGGCCTGTGCTTGGTACAAGGGGATGTGCTTTGGCAGCAGGCAATGAGAAGAGCTTGGTGCCACTGTTGTGCACTTGTACGCAGTTTAAATTCAGGTTAGTGTATGTGTGTGTATCAGTATGATTGTTTGAGTGTCAGTAGGGAATTAGTGGTATTCAGGTTGTGGGAGATATTATGGTTGTGTTAGGGAGCTTTGGAGGCAGTATGGGATGTTGTGGGTGTATCAATTATTAGTATCAGGTATGAAGTTGGTTGATGCACATATGTGACGGATGAGTAAGGGGCATGGATATGTAGGAGGATGATCAAGTGGATAGGTATGAGGTTGTATTGAGTGCATGGTTAAGTACTGAGGTATCCAAGTGTCAGTGTAGAGCTTAGGATTGGGTTTTAGTATACTAGAGATGAGGGTGAGGTGTTACAAAAACATAGATATGGAGTCTCTAGCAGCAAGTGGGGGACACTCAAAGGTGTAGGTGAGCAGAGTTCACTTCTGAACATGGGTTAGCAGTGTGTGTTCAAAGATAGCTTAGTGAATCAGATGTTGGTGTCAGTGTGGAGGGTAAGCATGAGTATATGCATCTGCAGGTAGAGGGTTATTTTGGGATGCTCGGGATGAGGTGTGGAGCAGTGAGTGAAGGGTTACATGTTTGAGCAGGAAGTACCAGAGGGTACCTGGGTAGTGAGGTTTAGTTCGAGTGCAAGCTTGTAGGGAGATAGTGTTGGGTAGTGCACATGTAATGGAGTATCAGGGTGTGCCAAGGTATTAGACACCAAGATAATATGTAAGTAGGGGGCAGTCCAGGGTCCGGTGCAGGTCATGTGTTCAATGGTATCAGTAGGGTGGAGGGAGATAGGATCAAGTATAAATGCTTCAGTATTAGAGTTAGGGGTTGAGTGTGAGGTATTTGGTTATGAGTGAATGAGAGAGGAACTCAGGTATCAGTCATATTTGGGTTCAATCATGAAGAGGGCTTAGGGTATCAGTGTAGTATTTTGGTTTGAGTCTTAGTGTGGATATTATGAATGATAGAATGTGAGGTGAGGTTTGTGTTAGTGTTAGTATACTAGGATGGAGTCAGTATAGAGATGTTTTAGGTATAAGTATTATTACTACTAGTAAGTTCTATACAAGTACACATGGACTCATAGGATAAATTATAGTTAGATACCAAGTATGGACTAAGGATTTGTTAAGGTATTGGTTACATACTAAAGTATTCAGTACATAGCGTAGAGTATCTTAGGATACTAAGATATTGACTAGATACTCTAATATAATAATTATATATGAGTACAAATACATGATACCTAGTGCCTAATGTCTAGTATGACTTTATATATAGAGTATGGACCTAAGAGACCTAGGTATAGCCTAGTATCACCTAGTATTAGTTAGTTTAGCCTTGTAACCAACTTAGAAGTTAGTTTTGAACCTAGAATTAAGGTATTGAGTAATTTGACCTAGGTATAGCCTAGTGTGACCTAGTTTGACTAGTATGACCTAGTTTTAACCTAGAAAATATATTTTAACTTATTTAAGCATGTTTAATTCCCCAATACACCAAATGATACATATTTAGGTCCTTGAGACACCAAGACGGATACTGTTGACATTCATTGCTCTGGAGCTCAGGCGAGTACATTCTCTGATAGTTTTCTTTATTTAATACTTACTATGATTCATGTTTTATTGTATTGCTTTATCTGATTCCTGACATGCTAGATACACGGATTGGTATTGTATGGATTCATTGTCTAGAGATACATGATTTCAGGCCTATTGACTTTTCTGGACTAATGTACTATTGGACTAATGTACTATTGGACTAATGTATCGACTGGACTAATGTATTTTCGGGCCTAATAATCTATTCTGGACTATTAAGATTCTTCGTATCAGAACCTGGATCCATGAGTACTAGTTGGGTGGAAAAATACCTAGGTGACATGTGAACATACCCTTTCTATCCCAGTGTCTGACTAGAATAATAGCAGCCATACACGACATGTGTGGTTTGTCAAATTTTACCCCTAGTCGTTCACATGTCAACTTGGTATTTTAAAACACTAGTTAGATATTGTCTTTCCTGGATTACTTTATACCTGCTGGTTGTATATTTACACTGACTGGTTTACTAGTTCCACATATTTATTTATCTTTACATACTTATATGTTCTTTCTTCTTGCTTTTAATTACTTCCATATTTATCTGCTTACTCTATTTTGTACCATGCTTCTTTATTATTTGCTCATCAAGTATTTACATCACTATTTACTATTTCATAGTACTTGTCAATTAAATGGAACTGCTATTGGGTTGGTTGTACTATTGGGTTATACTTTCCTCCAATCCTGATTGGATATATTTTTAAACGATGACTTAGAGGACTGATGTCCGACATATTATGGACCGCGGGAGGGAGTGGCGACCATGTGCCCTGACATTCAAGAGTGATTACCTGGAGGACTAGCCAGTGTCACTAGATACCTTAGATTTATTTACTTAGCATTTGTACTGGATTTGTCTCCAGCTCCTTAGATACTTTAAGATGTTGTTACTCCTAGATTATTGTAGTATTGTTAGACTTATTTAGTTGGATGCTAGTATTATATATTATTTAGTATTGTGATGTTGTGACTTTCCTTGCTTATATCATATTGTGTCATCTTCTTCCTTATTGATTATTGTGATTGAATATTATACATCATTATCATATTGTCCTCCGTATGGAGTCGAGATATCATTGACATGTTTATATTATTGTGTAAGATGATTAGATAGTATTATTGGCCTAGACAATGTTCTACCGCCAATGCTGCGGCGTAGGTTGGACGTACCCATGTACTCGTGCCCTCACACCGGTGTGGGTCATGACAAAAATTAATAATTTCCTAGCTAGCAAATTCCTAAGTAACTATCATTCCTAATGTATCAAATTAATTTATTTTCATTGAATGGAATTTATTACATTCCCATATTCCATCATCCCTAACACAACCAATATCCTGTACACCTTCTTCCTGCAGAGACTTCTTCTCCATCTCCTCACAAAGCCAATGCAACTCAACCATAACTTTATTAACAAACTTCACATCATCATCATCTTTATCTCAACTTCTTACACCAAGCCAACTCCACCACCATCATCCCTACGCGAGCCCCCTTCCCGGTCGTGACCACTAAACAGCCGCACACGGGCACTACCCTCGAGCGACCACACCGGCCACGCGGCCCCGAGGCTGTGCGCCGCCCTGCCTCCTCCGCGTGGTCGTACGATTGTACCGCCCTCCCCTAGTCGCGCAAACAACAATAGCAGAAGTCGAAACGATTATAGCAACAACCTCCTTCCACCGAAGCTACTTCTCCTCTTTTTTTGTTATCTTCTTCAACGAAAATATCCTCCTTAGTATATAAACCACCCTTACCACCAACGTAGGTTGAGTCGATGTCGAGCTCTGTCGTTGTTTAACTACCAATGCCAACCTCATGTCATACCCCAGGATCAGAATACTGAGAACATGGGTATAACACGACCAGCTATGCACTACGGAGTACAAAGATAACCTAGAGTAAGATCAATACTATAAGAGGACTAGGGGGTGCACGCTACAATCAAGTTGTCTAGGGTTACATAGAACATCTATGTCTCAATCATTCAAACAAGAAGTAGTAACATTGAACATGTAAGATAAAGCAGTAAGACGTCCCAAACGCTCTATCAAAATAATCTTGAATCTAGCCATACAAAATGATATGCTAGAAAGTTGTCAACATTACATGACTGAGATCAGCTGTAGTCTGAATAATTACAATCATGTAGAGAAGCTAATGTCCAGATATGCCGGCTAACATGTGCTAGTGGCTAAACGACCAAAAATAGTAGAATATAAAATATGAGTAGCAAAAAAAATCCACTCTTGTCCCTCAGTGGCCATCCGTCTGGTACACGTCATATGTAAAGGGAAGATACACTTGATCATCGGGCTCTGGCTCTAAACTTGGCCACACAAAACCAGTGGGGTTAGACCCCAAATAGCAAGTACCACAAGGAAGTACGAATGAAGAAACGAAAACCTAAACAATATATATATATATATATATATATATATATATATATATATATATATATATATATATATATATATATAATGCATGAGCCAAGAATCATAGGCGTATACACCATCATCGAGGCAGTACGACACCCCTATACCAAATAAGGACAAAAAGTGCCGTACCATACCGAGATAGAGTACATCCTCTGATTAAGGTCAAGATATAGGATTTTGCGTCATAATTTTGGTTCATAGGCTATCGTAGCACAACGGTCTAATCCCACAACCAAACAAGGACAATGGTTGGATCACTGCACCATGGTAGTCCATATCCCTAGACTACTAACATATGATACAAAATACGAGCAAGTTAAATTTTTAATTGGCCAAACATTCTTACGGCTTGCTACGTAAAGTCTGGATTATCCCAGAATATAATGCATAAAATAGGAATTCTCAGATTGTGCTATGTCCGAGCAGGGTAGCCAAACCAATATTAACACATAATACATAGTATAGGCACCAGTCCCTCGTAAGGTCACCGTGCTAACAACTCATATAACGCATAGCACGTAGGAATCGGATAATGCACTCCACTGGTATAAATGATATACAATATTCGTGGGGGCCAGCCTGGCACACCATGACAAATATTTGGGGTGCCCAACGTGCACGATCTCGAGATTAATTCTGTTTTCAATGCTCTACAAGTTTTAGTTCCCTCCCAATGCTCTACAAGTTTTAGTTGCCTAGTAAACCCTAATGTTAGCTGAAATCACATGGCGTGATCACATGATCATTCCCCTATATGTCGTACCTCAGTACATGTACGCTTGGTACGAATACGCATTGTTGCTAGAAGGCCCAATCCAAATTTACCCTAGCATAATGCGACAATCCAAAAGCATCCAAACCATGCTATAGTTACTGACCAACTACAGTGTTCATACTGGAGAAATCGAGATCATATAATATCATATGTCGCATAGGGTCAAGTGGCATATCGGTGCACAAACATAACCAGATGCCTGGATTAGATCGGATAGACCGATGCAGATATTATACTACGTGGGAGTGTATTTTCTTTCTCATGGTCTTTCACTATAACATACGTAGCACGTAGTATAGGTGTATCAACATGGATACGAGTAGTCGAGTCAGGATACCAGGTCAGTTAGTCAGTCACATGAATTTCCTCTTGTCGCTTTGTAACACATTGCTCAGGTCAGGTATATGGTTGGTGCCCTTCTAGCAAAAGTTCAACATGTAGTCTCGTTGAGCCTATAGCTATGACAAATTTAGGTACTGGTCACTTGTGTATGAAATTTAGGGTATTGTAGGTCACTTGGCTCATTGACAATTGTAACTGACTAGGGTCAAAGCACATAGTCTAACTAATCAAGTAGAAACAACAAAGCCAAGCAAAACCATAAAAAATAGGCAAAACAAGTGCATAGGGTCATATGCGTGCATAGGAATATGCATGCAGGGGGCTGCCGCATGAATACATGGTCATAGCAGTCTGCCGCATGCAACTCATGTCGTATGTAGCAGTTGCTACAGGCGCTACTGTCACACATATATGTTGCCCCATGGCAAGGCATGTCGCATGAGTACAACGTCGTAGTAAGCGATGAACCTAATGCATAGATGCCTGGCGCATAAGTAGGACATGCGCATGACAATTCATGCACATAGCAAGTTAGGCGTTTAATGCACATAGAGTTCTGCTGTATGCTCCCTTAGGTGCATAGGGAGATCGAGCGCATAGCAAGACCTACTACATGGCTCAGGCGGGCGCATATCTCAGAGCGAAAATGCAAAAAATATTCATGCACCTTGTCCATACACCCAGAATCCTAGGTGCATAGCAAGCGCATGCTGCGAAGGGGTCTGCAGCAAGGAGTTCGTGCCGCATAGTATCACTACCGCATGAGACTTTATCGTCCCTGAACAATAAGTTCACCATAAAAAAAGCTTCAAACTTGTTTTCTTTATAAAATTCTCATTTTAACTCCAAATCAAGTGAAATAAAAGTCAGAACCGCACAAAATTTAATTCTCTACAACATAAAACAATTAGTTTTAGAAAATAATAACTTTTCGGAGACCATTTCCACGAAATACCATAAAACCCTAACTTTAAAATTTATATCTACTCTATAATATCTATCAAAATCTAAAATGCCAAGTAGTAAAGATGTATAGAATCATAATATACACATTTTAGACTAATAATATGCAAAGAAAATCAAGAAGTGAAATATGGGGTGTTTCTCCACTTGTACAAGATATACTTGCCTAAGCTCCAAAGAAAATAAAGAGAAGAAAGTGAAGAATGATGGAAGAGAGAAAGAAAAGGGTTTATATAGGCTATGGTTTGATGCTAAGCCATTAAATCAAGCCATGAATCCATCCAAGTAATCCTAGCCACACAAAATAAACTATGAACCAAAATAATGGGTCTAGTCTCAAGGTCACCTAGCAATCATGCTAGTAAGCTATATACGTACTAATACGTATATCGAAAATAGGGAGTGACATCTCTACCCTCCTTAGAAAAATTTTGTCCTAAGAATTTAAACCCAAGGCAAGTTAGAGAAATTAAGACAAGCACTACACTAACTACATGCATATCTACACATACAACCAAGCAATCAATCATACAAAATGAAGAAAAGTAATATAATACCACATGGGTGATCGACGATCATAGAATTCAAGATACGAAGGATACAATATAATATACCTTCTGAGTAGAACAAGTGTGCATACCGAGATCGGATATCATCCTCACGTTCCTACGTCGACTCCCTAGAGGGTGATGACCCCAAGCGACACGGACAAGAAGGATGGTCCAGTTCTTGAGTACTTTCACCCTCCGGTCCAAAATGGATAGAAGTTGCTTCTCGTAAGACAAGTCAGTATCAACGACTAGCTCAGAATGATCGAGGATATTACTCGGATCTGGGACATACCTATACAACTGAGACATATAGAATACATCATGTACTTCTCGGAGCGAAGGTGAAAGGGCAAGACGATAAGCAACATCGTCCACCCACTCGAGGATGTCGATTGGATGACATATCGTGAAGTAAGCTTCCCGCGAACAGCAAACCTAATAACTCCACGGGTAAGCAAAATTCGCAAAAATATGTGGTCATCGATGCAAAACTCTAAAGACCTACGATGCTGATTTGCCCAATGACGATGCCAATCCTACGCAACCCGAAGCTGCTCTTTGATCTGTCTGACTACCTCTATCATCTGAGTGATCATGTTTGGGTCCAACATCTTTCTCTCACCAATGTCATCCTATGTCAGTGGTGACCTGCACTTTCTTCCATACAATGCCTCGAAGGTGGCCATCTGGATACTTCCCTAGTAACTGTTATTATACGAGAACTCAACTAAATAAAGATGATCCTCCCAAGACCTCTTAAAATCTAAGGTGCACGCTCATAGCATATCCTCCAAGGTCTGGATGGTTCTCTTTGATTGTCGTCTGTCTAAGGATGATAAGATGTGTTGAATCTCAATTTGCTACCCAAAATCTGATGCAAGCTTTTTCAAAAATAAGAGGTGAACTGGGTGTCACGATTTGAACCTATACTTACTGTAACCCCATGCTGCCTCACTATCTATCATATGTACATTTCTGTCAACTGTTATGTGGACTGTCCGACTTGAAAATAAAGAAAATTAGCTACATTTATGAGTCGATCTACTATTATCCAAATTGTATCTCGACCAGTCGGAGATCTAGGTAAACAGGTCACAAAGTCTATCATGATATGCTTCCACTTCCACTCTAGAATAGGAAGTGGCTATAAAAATCTTGTCGGTATCTGCTGCTCAGCTTTCACTTGCTAATACTCCAAACATCTAGAGATAAATCTGGCTATCTCTCTCTTTATCCCGTTCCACCAGAAATATTGCTTGATATCTTGGTACATCTTTATGTTCCCTGGGTGAATTGAATATTAAAAATTGTGTGCCTCGGCCATAATTTTATGTCGGATATCTCCACTCGGTACACAGATACAATTCCCAAATCTAAGTGTTTCATCTTCATAAATCATCAACTCCTTCCTAGGACCAAACTTACACTTTGTCCGAAGCTTCTGAATCTGTTGGTCCTCTGCCTGGACTGCCCTGATCCTCTCCACTAAAGTAGAGTGAACCTGCAAGCTGGCTAAAATTCTTGTATCTTACGAAAGTACTACCTTAATTTCCATCTCCTAAAGATCCTCTAAGATATGCTTATTTGATGTTTGCATGAATGGATTATCTATCCTACTAAGGGCATCTGCTACTATATTTGCCTTGCTTCGATGATACTGGTGTTCCACATCATAATCCTTTAGTAGTTCCAACTATCTCCTTTGTCTCATATTTAAGTCCTTCTGGGTGAATACGTACTTCAAGGTCTTATGATATGTAAATATATCTACCTGGTCGCCATACAAATAGTGCCTCTATAATTTGAGTGCAAATACGTCTGCTGCCAATTCTAAATTATGGGTTGGGTAGTTCTTCTTGTGATCTCAAAGCTGCCGATATGCATAAGCTACCACCCTTCTATGCTACATTAAAACACACCCAAGTTCCTTTTCGGATGCATCATAATATACTATAAACCCTCCGGACTCTACTGAAAGTGCGAGAATCGGTGCAGTAATCAATCTCTTCTTCAACTCTTTAAATATTGTATGATACTCTGCTGACCAAACAAACTTAACCTCCTTATGCGCCAGACGGGTTAATGGTGCCAAAATCCTTGTAAAGTCCACCACGAACCTCCTGTAGTATCTTGCCAATCTCAGAAAACTTCACATATCCGCCATTGTTCTTGGAACTGGCCAACTCTCTACGGCCTCAACCTTCTTCGTATCCACCACTACTCCTGCTCCAGAAATAATGTGCCCCAAGGATGAGATACGATCCAACCAAAATTCGTACTTACTAAGCTTCACGTACAACTGGTGCTCTCTCTTAGAATATGCAAAACCTTCTGAAGATGCTCTTCATGTTCCCCTTCACTACTAGAATAGACAAGAATGTCGTTTATAAAAATACCATAAATTAATCTAAGTATGGCATGAAGATGCGGTTCATCAAGTCCATAAATACTGCCAAAGCGTTGGTTAGCACGAATGGCATTACTAGGAAATCATAATATTCTTACCGTGATCAAAATACTGTCTTGGGTATGTCCTGCTCCCGGTCCCTCACCTGATGATATCAGGAACGAAGATCGATCTTGGAAAAGACACTAGCCCTGATCAACTTATCAAACAAGTCATCAATCCTTGGTAGTGGGTACTTATTCTTTACCGCATTTAATTGCCTATAGTCAATACACATCCGCGAGGTCCCATCCTTCTTGTTCACTAGTACCATGGGTGCTTTCCATGACGACCAACTAGGTCAGACGAACTTTTTTGCCTTTAACTCCTCCACATGCTGATACAACTTGTCTAACTTTGGGTCATACATCCTGTATACTCTATCGGATATTGGCTTTATTCCTGGTAACAACTTAATGCAAAACTCCACATCCCTTACTAGCGATAACCCTGGAAGCTCCTTCGAGAAGACATCAAGAAACTCCTCGACTATTCTAGGAATATGTTCTTTCGCTGCTACTGCTGCTGCAATCCTCCTCTCACGTTCTTTCTCTTCTGATCGGATGAAGACGAAATCCTCCTTACCTGGAATGCTAAATAACACTCTACCCCTATGATAATATATTGTCGCATGACTGTCTCTCAGCCAGTCCATGCCCATGATAACATCAAATTTACCCATAGAAAACTCAATCAACCTCGCGGGTGATGAATGCCCGCACACTACGACTGGACATGCTATACACACTCTACTTACCCTTACGAGTCCATTACCAGTGAGTATACTCAACCTCTCGGGTAATGCCTCAAACTCTAATCTAATACGTGTCATAAATTATGCAAATACAAAAGAATGAGAACCTCCTGAATCAAACAAAGCTACAGCAGGAAAAGATATGAGTAGGATGTTAGCTACCACCATATTGCCTGATGCCAAAGCCTCCTCCAGGGACAAAGTGAGTGCTTTCCCCTGGCCCTGTTGCACTCCCTATTGTTGTCTCCCCTGGATACGCTGTTGTGGCCTCTGTGGTAACATTTGTTGTTGTCTTTGACGATATATTTGTGCCTGCGTTAGCAAAAACGCTGAGCTAGTGGTCTCACTGCTAATGCTGGCCGTCTATACTGTGCTACCCCTGGTGCTGGTATTGTTGGAAACTATTAAACTGGCCCTCCTAGCCTTTACATCAATGGATAAGTAAAAATCCTGTGGTCGGACCTACCACACCTCATGCACAGCCCATTCACCGCCCTGAACACTTCTGTGGTATGGCCTCCCTTACCACAATAGGTATAATCCACTAGCGCCCCTTGACGCTGCTGCTACTGCCTCGGCTGTTGCTGCCGAGCTGGTATCATCACTGTTGAAGCCACTGGACTCTACGGTGCTGAATCGTGGATACGAATGCCAAATGATGGTGCTGACATTCGGGGTACTTCTTCCCCTCCACTCTGAGCATGGGATCTCTTCTGGCCTTCAGTTCTTGAAGACAACCTCTGAATGGTAAGCTCATGCCTCCTAGCCGCTATCAATATGGCCTCAAAAGTCTGTAGTCATGACCCTCTAGCAGTTGTAGAATTTCCAGGGGAAGTCCCTACTAGAATCTCATCGCCCTCTCCGGCTCTGTAGGCTCTATTATTGAAGCAAACCTGCTCAGCCTACAAAATTCTGCCGAATAGCCATCAACTGTTCTACCGGCCTGCTTGAGATCGATAAACCTCTTTTGTAGCTCATATTGTGCTATAACCCCAAAGTACTTAGCCCTAAACTGGGTTTTAAAATTATCCCAAGGGATATGACGCCTCAAGCCCACCTCTATAGATGCCTACAATTCATAGGCAAGATCTTGAAGCTGTAATCGAACTTGGTCAACATGTTCCTCAACCGAAACCTTGGCTGTTGCTAGAACGATATCAATGTCTTGGAGCCAAGTATTTACCGTGATGGCATCTTTTGTGTCATCCAAAAACCTTGGGTTAAGCCGACAAAACCTGACCAACGCCCCTGAATCTGTCATTCTGCCCCTCTCTAGAGCCATCTTTAATCGCTGGTTCAACACGACATTCTACTCCTGCTACTGAAGCTGCTGATGTTGTTGTACTGCCAGCTGATGATACTGAGTGACCAATATCCCTCTAATGATTTCTAACAGTGTCGGGGTGTCAAGCGCTGCTGGTCGGCTGGCACTACGGAGGGTACCGGAATCTCTGGTATTTGTTGCTCAATATTCTCTTCCACTGGCTCAACCACTAGTTTGACTCAGATCTGTCCTCGAACAAGTACTGCGTCATGTTGGCGACCAGTAGAACCCTGCCATGTTGGTTGACCTACCATATCCGATAATAAAGTAGCCCTAAAGAAAAGGACATGAGACATCAAATAACAGGACGGGAAGGAGTAGTAAGCAAACAGTTTAACAGTTCAAGTACGGGTATCGAGGAAGATGAATCATGATATCAAAGGAGACATGTTTGATTGAGGCTCATATGACCATAATACCCACTATTCTGAAAATATATGACACAACTAAAACCTTATCATATCCCAGGACCGGAATATGGAGAACATGGGTATGACACGACCAGCTACGCACAACGAAGTACAAAGATACCCTTGGGTACGGTCAATGTTGTAAGAGGACTAGGGGTGCATGCTACAATCAAGTCGCCTAGGGTGACATAGAACACCTATGTCTCAATCATCCAAATAAGAAGCAATAAGCATAAAATATGTAAAATAAAGCAGTAAGTATCCCAGATGCTCTATCAAAATGATCTTGAATCTAGCCATACAAAATGATAGGCTAGAAAGTTGCCAAAAGTATATAACTGAGATCAGCTACAGTCTGAATAATTACAATCTTGTAGGAAAACTAATGTCCAGATATGTCGGCTAACACGTGTCGGTGGCTAAATGCCTAAAATAGTAGAATATATAATACGAGTAGTGAGGAAAAACCTACTTTTGTCCCTCAGTGGCCATCTGTCTGGTATTCGTCATGTGTAAAGGAAAGATACACTTGATCCTCGGGCTCTGGCTCTAAATCTGGCCACGCAAAATCAGTGGGGTTAGACCCCAAATAGAAAGTACCACAAGAAAATACGAATAAAGAAACGAAAACATATATATATATATATATATATATATATATATATATATATATATATATATATATATATATATATATATATATATATATATATATATATATATATATATATATATATATATATATATATATATATATATATATGCAATGCATGATCCAAGAATTATAGGCGTATACACCATCATCGTCGAGGCAGTGCGATACTCCTATACCAAACAAGGACTAGAAGTATCGCACCATACCGAGATAGATTAAATCCTCTGATTAAGGCAAGCTATAGGATTTTGCGTCATAGTTTCATTTCATAGCCTATCGTAGCACAACGGTCCAACCCTACAACCAAACAAGGACAATGGTTGGATCACCGCACCATAACAGTTCATATCCCTAGACTACTAACAGATGATACAGAACAAGAGCAAGTTAAATTATTAATCGGCCAAACATTCTTATGGCTTGCCACGTAAAGTCTGGATTATCCCAGAGTATAATGCATAAAATAAGAATTCTCAGATTGTGCTATGTCCGAGCAGGGTAGCCAAACCAATATTAACACATAGCACATAGTATAGGCACCGGTCCCTCGTAAGGTCACTGTGCTAACATATCATATAACGCATAGCACATAGGAATCAAATACTGTACTCCACTAGTATAGATGATACACAGTATTCGTGGGGTCCAGCCTGGCACGCCATGACAAATATTTGGGGTGCCCGACGTGTCTCGGGATTAATTTTGTTCCCTCCCAATGCTCTACAAGTTTTATTTGCTTAGTAAACCCTACTGTTAGATGGAATCACATTGCATGGTCACATGATCATTCCCCTATATGTCTTACCTCAGTACGTGTAAGCTTGGAACAAATCTACATTGTTGCCCGAAGGCCCAATCCAAATTCAACCTAGCGTAATGCATCATTCCACAAGTATCCCAACCATGCTATGGTTACTAACCGACTACAATGATCGTGTTGGAGAAATCGAGATCATATAATATCATATTTGCGTAGGATCAAGTGGCATCTCAGTGCACAAACATGACATATATCACATGTAGCACATAGTATAGGTGTATCTGCACGGATACGTGTAGTCACGATAGGATACTAGGTCAATTAGTCAGTCATATGAATTTTCTCTTGTCGTTTTGTAACACATTGCTCAGGGCAGGTACATGGTTGGTGCCCTTCTGGCAAAAGTTCAACATGTAGTCTGGTTGAGCCTATAGCTGTAACAAATTCAGGTACTGGTCACTTATGTATGAAATCTAGGGTACTGTAGGTCACTTGGCTCATTGACACTTGTAACTGACTAGGGTCAAAGCACAGGGTCTAACCAATCAAGTGGAAACAACAAAGCCAAGCAAAACCATATAAAATAGGCAAAACAGGTGCATAGTGTCATATGCGCACATAGGAATATGCATGCAAGGGGCTGTCGCATGAATACATGCTCATAGAAGTCTGTCGCATACAACTCCTGTCACATGTAGAAGTTGCTACAGGCGCCACTGTCGCACGTACATGTACTGCATGACAAGGCTTGTCGCATGAGTACATTATCGTAGCAAGCGATGAACCTGATGCATAGCTGCCTGGTGCATATGTAGGACATGCACAAGACAACACATAGAAAGTTAGGCGTTCAGTGCTAGGCACATAGAGTTCTGTCGCATGCACCCTCAATAACATAAGGAGATCGAGAGCATAGCAAGATCTGCCGCATGGCTCAGGCGGGCACATAGCTCAGAGCCAATATGCGAAAAACATTATTGCACCTTCGTTCATACACCCAGAATCCTAAGCACATAGCAAGCGCATGCTGCAAAGGGGTCCGCGACAAGGAGTTCGTGCCGCATAGCATCACTGTTGCAACAAGTTCACCAAGGAAAAAGCTTCAAAACTATTTTCTTCATAAAATCCCTATTTTAACTCCAAATCAAGTTAAAAAAAGTCAAAACTGCACAAAATTTAATTCTCTACAATATGGAATAATTAGTTTTGGAAAATAATAAGAGATTACTCCCACAAAATACTGTAAAATCCTAACTAAAAATTGAGATCTACTCCATAATATCCATTAAAACCTAAAATACCAAGTACTAAAGATGTATAGAATCATGATGTACACATTTTAGACTAATAATACCCAAAAAAAAACAAAAGTAAAATATGGGGTATTTCTCTACTTGTGCAAGATGTACTTGCCAAAGCTCCAAAGAAAAGAAAGAGAAAAAGTGAAGAATGAGGGAATAGAGAGAGAAAATGGTTTATGTCACGCCCCAGTCCCAAAATACCAAGGGACTAGCCACATGGCAATGGCCAGCAGCACAATTTCAATGGGCAACCCAATTTAATGGACCTATTAGAGTGCACTTAAGCTATAATGCATATAACTATTGATCTACAACACCTGTTACAGTCTATATATCTAATCTCATCCGTATTGAGAATCAAGATCACAAAGAGATAGTCTAGTCACAATAATAATAAAATAAAACTGTCCATAACAACACAGTAAAAATAATATCACGGGGAACAACCCTTCATTAATAATGGAAAGAGAAATAACCGAGTACAAATATCCCGAAGTCACTAAACCAAGTCCAAATGTCTAAGGAATACTAAGCATAAATAAATAGAGGAAATAACAACGTGCTTAAGAGAAGTACTCCGGCCCAAACTCGTCCTCTGGTGCAAGTACTGCTCCAATGTCAGCTCTTGACCCGTAAACCTCAGGGTAAGTCTCTTCATCTATACCTGGGGATATGATCCAGATCCAAGTCCTCAGGGGACATAGCAAGGTATAATAAACACTCAAGCCAAAGTAACAGTAAATAATAATCAGTGTGCTCAATGGAAACTATTATAACCAGCTAAGTGAATGAACATGAGAACACCTTTGTCCTCTAAACCACCAATGACAGTAGGTCTCGATAGACAGAACCGTAACTAAGGAATGTGAAGGGAGTGTATAGGCCCCATTACAGGTACTCATAGCACTAAGAATGACCGAAGTGCATGCAACGGTAAGCAAGTCATAAGTGGTAGCCCAACGGTACGGGTATGTTCTCCCCGATACCCATGTATCTCACGTCTCATTTCCATAACATGCAAGACAAAATACTAACTATTTCTCAAGTCAACAAGAAGGATACAATCAAGTCACTATCTCATAATCATAAGTCATGTTATAACACAGAAGTCAAAATCTCAAATGTCTTAAGTAAGGCCTCTTTACATGAAAGTCGTGTACAGTGTCCTAGGGTATGTAGTGCAAGGGTTGCACTTATAAGATGATACGATGATAATGTAATCTAACGATACCCGATTTCGCGTACAGAGGTCGACACCCGAATACAACTTGAATGCTAAGTATCATAACGATCCTAGGTCACAATAAGTACATACAAAGCAATAAAAATAAATCAGAAGCTAGTAATTACAAAAAGCATAAAATACTGGAACAAAGGCAAGGTATACTTGCCTACTGCCTGCTACTACGGTACTGTCTAACTGGTGTCCTCAACTGGTAATACAATAGATCCAAGTTGTCCTAGTATAAAATATTCTAGTTAATATTCATAATCTAATCTAATTAATATAGAAGAATAAGATCGTTGCACAACGTCAACTATTATTGTGACATTCGTGCCTACAATCAAGTAGTCACATGGCATTGGATAGTGTGCCAATAACACGTACCATGCTACTATCTCTTACGTTGTGAGGGTCTCGTACATAATGCCATCATAAGTACGTCTACGCAATTATATGAATTTTGATAAGAGTATTCCTATACGTACATAGATATGCCACAATGTCCCAAAACTTGCACAACACTAACCTTTACTTCAAGTATGCATATAGGCAATCAACTATGCATGTCGACACCAATTAATACTGAATTAAAGATAATTTAAATTCTGGAATTATTAGTTATTTAGTGAAAAGTATCGAAACATCGTCGTTACATGCATAAAGTTTCGTTCTGCGTCGACTAGGTGTTCTAGCTACTTTAGCAACTAGTTTGTGCATGCAAGGTTGCCAACTTGCATGGAAGATTCATTTAATATATAAAATATAGTAATTAATATTCTTGAAAATATTATTTAATTTTTGTAAAATTATATTTTAATAATAAAATTACAACATCTATCAAAACTAGGTTATTAAGGTTTACATATTGTCATGTATTAGTTTTTGTGTTATCAAGGAATAATTTTCATGTAAAATTAGGGTTTCTCATGCATGGGGGTTTCCTCATTTTTCATTTAACATAATTATGGGTTCATACAAGGATTTTCACATGAAAAAATAAATATTAACAGAGAATTTACAAAACTTACGTATTGGTGATTACTACGGAGGCTCTTCCTGCGATACGAACATTTTGGAGTGCCAAACGGACTCCAAACTCCATAAAATTTGAGGGGGCTCTTGGGGGCTTCAATTATGATATAAATCTAGGGTTTTTTTAGGACTTTTTTCTACTGTTTACATAGCCAAACAGCTGCTGTAACCAGCAGCAGTTTTTGGCCCTTGGGGGATGGTCGAACCTTCTAGGAGTGTTCGAACACCTTGGGGACTTGTGCGGGGTTTGAGGGATGATGAAGAACAGAATTAGAGAGGTAGTAGGGGGCTGTGGGGGTCATGAGATTGGGAGAGTGGGTTGGCTAGGTGGCGGCCAAGAAGGGGGAAGGGGATTACTATATATATATATATATATATATATATATATATATATATATATATATAGTAGGGGGTTGTGGGGGTCATGAGATTGGGAGAGTGGGTTGGCTAGGTGGAGGCCAAGAAGGTGGAAGGGGATTAATATATATATATATATATATATATATATATATATATAGTTGGTTGCTGGAACCTTTTTGGTTGAGTTTATAATGGGATTTAAGCCTTGGTTCTGACCTAAGAGGTTTGGTTTAGCCATTAGTAGGGATTTGGGTGTACTTGGGTCTAGATGTTTGGGTATTGTTGATTTTGAATGCAAGTGCACAAGAAGGTTCTCTTTTGGTGTCTCAAGTAAGGCAATTATTGCGTTATTAGGTTGTTGTGCATGTGCGAGGGTTTAACTGTGAAGAATATATATAAATAAATAAGGGATGAGTGTGGAGTTATGTATATATCTTATAAGAATTGGTTTTAGAGTCCAAGTAGGGTGTTCAAGCTATCTAGCCAATTAAAGGTAATTTTACTAAGTCATTGGTTCACGATGTTTGGCACTATTTTTGGAGCATGGGGAGATCAAAATAATGCAACACCTATATCCCAAGTTTACTAGGTACAGTCAAGGTCAATAATGTAAATTTGGTTGGAAGAGAAAATGGCGTGCATTGCTCAAAATATCCAAGCCATGACAAAGTGTCATATATATATATATATATATATATATATACATATATATATATATATATATATATATATAAGGATTTTATAAATTAATACTTTAAACTTTTTAATTAATCAAAATAAATAAATAAATTAAAAAAATTACTCCTATTCCAAAATGAGGGGGCTTATAATCTACCCACCTTAAGAAAATTGCGTCATCACAATTAAGAATAAAGCTATTCTAGGAATCTATAAGGACATGGTAACTAAAGAAGTTCTAAGGTCATACATGTACCCTCGAATAAGTGAGGATAATACTGTTGTAGGATATCCTCTCGCTCCAAAGTAGATTTGATTGGAGAGTGATGCTTTCAAGCTACCCGAACCAATCTAATCGTCCAACCCCGTAACATCTTCTCACTAGTATTCAGTCCCAACTGGCTGCTCCTCATAAGTCAAACTCGGCCTACCATAATATCGGAATAATCTACTACATGACTTGGATCACTAATAAAACTTCTCTATGAAACATAAAATACATTATGCACTCCCTCTAGAGATGGGGATAATACAAGACGATACGCCACATCATCAATATGCTCCAAAATATCAAAAAGTCCAATGTACCTCGGGATCAACTTGCCTCTGCTCCTGAATCGAATAGTTCTATGAGTAGATAAGATCCTAAAAAACACATGTTCGCTTTCCTTGAACTCCAAAGGTCGGCGGTGCATGTCAGCCCAATGCTTGTCTGTCCTGAGCTTCACGAAGATGAATCTGAATTTTCTTCACCTTCTCAACTGTCTGCGTCACCAACTATAGACCGAATATCTGATGCTCACCCACGTCAATCCAATATATAGGAGACTTGCATTTCCTACCATACAACGTCTCAAAAGGTTTTATCTGGATGCTCGCCTGGTAGCTATTATTATAGGCGAACTCTACCAGATGCAAGTGGTCTTCCCAAGACTCTCTGAAGTCTAACATGCATGATATCAACATATCCTCTAGAATCTGGATCGTACTCTTTGACTGACCATCTGTCTATGGATGGTATGCAGTGCTAAATTTGAGTCGGGTGCCAAGACTCCTGTATACTCCACCAAAAATAGGATATGAATCTAGAGTCACGATCCGACACAATACTAACCGGTACTCCATGCAACCTTATAATCTGTCTCATATACATGTCGGCTAGAATCTCGGTAGACTGTCCAACTCTGAACTACAAGAAATGTGCCAACTTGGTGAGTCGATCCACGATAACCCAAACTACGTCCTTCCCGCTGGGGCTCCTTATAAATCATGTAACAAAATCCATGGTAATATGTTTCCACTTCCACTCAGGCATGGGAAGTAGCTATAACATACCTGCGGTCCTCTAATGCTCGGCCTTAACCTGTTGATAGACCAAATATTTTGCCATAAACTACATAATCTCTCTCTTTATCCCATGCCACCAATAGTACTATCTCAAATCCTGGTACATCTTCATACCTTCCAGATGAATAGAGTAAATAGAGCTATATGCCTCCGTCATTAATTTCTGTCTTAACTCTCCATTCGAAACATATAGGCAATTTTTGCACCTTAACGTCCTGTCCTTATGGATCCGAAGTCCCGTCTATATACCGGCTTCAGTCCTCTCTCTAAGTCTCCAAAATCTAGTATTTGTCGGCAATGCCGTCTTGATCCTCTCAACCAATGGAGACTGAACCTTAAGGTTAGCTAATTGTCCCCTCTGTCCAGGTAGAATAACCTCTGTCCCAAGCTTTCGAAGGTCCTCTAATAGTTGGGGCTGCGTCGTTAGAAAATAAGCTGTGGACTTCTTGCTGAGTGCATCTGCTATGACGTTCGTCTTGACCGAATGGTACAACAAATCTATATCATAATCAACCATCAACTCTAACCAACGTCCCTGCCTAAAGATGAGCTCCTTCTGAGTGTAGACAAACTTTAGACTCTTGTGATTAGTAAAAATCTTCACTCGCTCTCCGTAAAGATAGTGCCTCCATATCTTTATTGCAAATATTACTACAGCTAGCTCAAGATCGTGCATCAGGTAGTTCTTCTCATAAACTTTTAACTGCCTCAATGCATAAGCGATAATTTTTCCATGTATCAAAACACATCCCAATCAACTGCCTGACGTATCACTATACATTATAAATTCTTCCAATCCTGAAGGAAGAGTCAAAACTAGTGTTGTTGTTAACCGTTTCTTCAACTCTTCAATGGCCTTCTGTCACTTCTCTGTCCATATAAACTCATGTTCCTTACACGTTAACTGCGTCATAGACTATGTAATCCTTGAGAAGTTTTATACGAACCTACGATAATATCCGGTATGTCTGAGAAAACTCCTAACCTCTGCAAATGATGTAGGTGTAGGCCATGTCTCAATTGCAGCAACCTTCTCCGGATCAATTAAAAGTCCCTCTCCTGAAATTATGTGTCCAAGAAAAGGTACTCTGTCCTAGCATAACTCACATTTGCTGAGCTTAGAGTATAGTCTCTCCTGCCTCAACATCTATAACACAATTCTAAGATGCTCCTCGTGTTCTTCGTGGCTCTTGGTACACTAAAATGTCATCAATAAATACAACCACGAACTTTTCCAAGTACTGGTGGAAGACCTTGTTCATTAAGCTCATAAATACAGCTGGCATGTTGGTTAAACCAAATGACATAACTAAGAAATCATAATGGTTGTACTTGGTCCTGAAAGCTGTCTTCAGTATAACTTTCTTCCGCACTTTGATCTGATAATAGTCGGATTTGAGATCGATCTATGAGGATACACAAGCACTACTCCACTGATTGAACAGATTATCAATGCGAGGTAAAGGAAACATATTATAACAGCATTTAGTGCTCTGTAATCAATGAACAGAAGTACTATCCCATCCTTCTTCGGTACAAATAAGATAGGTGCTCCCCAAGGTGAAATACTAGCTCGAATAAAGTCTTTCTCTATAAGATCATAAACTTATTTCTTCAGTCCCACTAACTCTTTTGGTGCTAACCGGTAGACAGATAAAGTAATAGGCACTGCTCCTAGAGTCAAGTCAATGGTGAATTATATTTCCCGACAGGTGGTAAGCCTGGAAGATCATCGGGAAACACATCCACAAATTCTTCTACAACCTTCGGGTACTTTGGTTCCTCTTCTATAGTGAGTGCCTTAAGGGTAGGCTGGGCACCCTGATCTCTGGTTCCCCGAAGAAATGCAAACTCTGAATGACCAGGCATTCTAAAGATAATACATCCACGTGGGCAATCTAAAGTCACTTGGTACTGACTCAACCAATCTATACCAAGTACAACATCATAATCCAACATGAAAAATATCAAGAATTGAGCTCACATCTCACGACCATAAACTACTATCGAACAAGATCTACAAGTGTCACTAAATAGGATGATACCGCCTCCCATAAGAATTCTCATAGTTTTCGGAAGAGGTAAGGTAGCTACTCTATGTGTGGCTACAAAACTAGCAGCTATGAAAGAATACGATACTCCTGAATCGAATAATGCTACAACAGGTAATGAAGCTACTATTATAGTACCCGCGATGACTTCTCCTACAGTCTCTGCCTTCTTAATAGTCATGGCAAAAGACTGACCTCGTCCCTGAGCTGGTACTCTCTGCTGCTGCTGTGCCTGTTGGAAGAGAACTGCCTGTGGTGCCAAGGGTGGCCTTGCATGATACCCTTCTGGTGTTGGTGGTCTGACTCCTCCAAATCCTTCCTGTGGTGCTCCTGGTGCTGGATAAGCTGGCTGTTGGGCTGGTCTTAGTGCTGGCATGGCTGATCGATAAATCATTGGTGCTCCTCTTCATGGCTTCGTACAGTCCCATACCGAGTGTTGTCCTGATCCATAAATTAAGCATAGTCCTAATCTACGACTACAATCGCTCACGAGATGGCCTTGTTTTCCATAATATTGGTAAGTAGGGAGTCTCGGTGGGGATGCTCTGGGTGGTTGGTGTATATAAGGTCTCTTTGTAGCTCCTCCTTGCGGTGCTAAGGCTGGTACTAGTGCATGTGGCCACTTCTGGATAGATTCTCTCCTGATGATGCATTCCATGCGTCGAGCTGCGATAAGGACGTCCTTATATGAAGTAGGTGCAACTGATACAATCTATCTTCGCAGATCAAAGCTCTCACCGTCAAAGAATTTCTTGGCCTTCTCTTCTTCTGTCGGGATTAGTGTAGGGCAAAGTAGCTCAATCGTATGAACTCTGCATTATTTTTGTCCACTATCATATTGCCCTGAGTGAGGTGATTGAACTTATCACAAAGTTTTGCTCTAGCAATAGAAGGAATGTACATCTCTTGGAAGAGTCTAGAGAACTCCTTCCAAGTAACTCGGCCTGGCCTGGGTTATTTCTTCTTAGTGAGCCACCAGTGATGTGCATTAACTGTCAGCTGCATCCTGACAACAGCCATCCAACGCTCCCTCTGAAGCTCAACTGCTTCCAATTGATATTGGATGTTTGTGAGAAACTCATGAACTTCGGTGGGATCCTCCTTGCCCGAAAAGGTATATGGCTTTAGCTGAAGTTAATCAGAGACAGATCCCGTCGATGGTTGTCTAGCTGGTGGAGTTGCCTGCTCTAGTGCTGTCACTA
Source organism: Iris macrosiphon (assembly GCA_036927795.1). Lineage (NCBI taxonomy): Eukaryota > Viridiplantae > Streptophyta > Magnoliopsida > Asparagales > Iridaceae > Iris > Iris macrosiphon. Next base: position 124,163,266 of record JAYESA010000009.1, on the reverse strand, counting down.
TACTATCCCTTAAGTTCTCTGCCTGGCGTTGCTGAACCTCATGCTAAATCTTCTACTGGGCTTACATCATTGCATAGATCACTTAAAATAATTAATATCCGTCCATAGGCTGTCGTGGCTGAAAAACTGGCAGCGGTGGTATCGATGGAGTGAATTACGGTGGTGGTGGAAGGTCATATCTTTGAAACCTCGAGGCGTGATGATCTGCCGGGTTGCTTTATTGAGTGAAAGGATCTCCACCCGATGGTGTCACCATAGAAAAAGCTTTAAACCAGTTTTCTTCATAAAATCCCCATTTTAACTCCAAATCAAGTAAAAAAAAGTCAAAACTGCACGAAATTTAATTCTTTAGAACATGTAATAATTAGTTTTGGAAAATTATAAGTTTTCGGAGATCATTCCCATGGAATACCATAAAATCCTAACTTTAAAATTTAGATCTACTCCATAATATCCATCAAAACCTAAAATGCCAAGTACTAATGATGTATAGAATCATGATATACACATTTTAGATTAATAATATGCAAAGAAAACCAAGAAGTGAAATATGGGGTATTTCTCCACTTGTGCAAGATGTACCTGCCAAATCACCAAAGAAAAGAAAGAGAAGAAAGTGAAGAATGAGGGATTAGAGAGAAAGAAAAGGGTTTATGTCACGCTCCAGTCCCAAAATACCAAGGGACTAGCCACGTGGCAATGGCGAGTAGCATAACTCCAATGCGCAACTCAATTTAATGGACCTGTTAGAGTGCACTTAAGTTGTAATACATATAACTATTGGTCTACAACACCTGTCAGTCTATATATCTAATAAATCCACAATAATAATCAAGATCACAAAGAGATAGTCCAGTCACAATAATAAAAAAATAAAATTGTCCATCACAACGCAGTAAAAATAATATCACGGGGAACAACCCGTCATTAATAATGGAAAAAGAAATAACCGAGTACAAATATCCAGAAGTCACTAAACCAAGTGCAAATATCTAAGGAACACTAAGCATAAATAAAAGAAATAATAGCTTGCTCATGAGAAGTCCTCCAGCACAACCTCGTCCTCTGGTGCAAGTACTGCTCCAATTTAAGCTCCTGACCTGTAAACCTTGGGGTAACTCGCCTCGTCTATACCTGGGGACATAATCCAGGTCCTCAGGGGACATAACAAGGTACAAAAATACTAAAGCCAAAGTAACAGTAAATAATAATTAGTATGCTCAAGGAAAACTATCATAACCAGTGAAGTGAATGCACATGAGAACATCCTCTTCAGCTAAATCACCAATAACGGTAGGTCTTGATATACACGACCGTAACTAAAGAATATGGAGGGAGTGTACAGGCCTAATTACAGGTGCCCGTAGTACTAAGAATGACCGAAGCATATGCAACGATAGGCAAATCATAAGTGGTAGCCCAATGGTATGGGTATATTCTCCCTGATCCCCATGTATCTCACATCTCATGTCTATAACACGCAAGGCAAAATACTAACTATGTCTCAAGTCCACAAGAAGGATACAGTCAAGTCACTATCTCATGTCCTGTCCTAACACAGAAGTCGAAACCTCAAATGTCTCAAGTAAGGACTCTATACATGAAAGTCGTGTACAGTATCTTATGGTATATAGTGCACGGGTTTCACTTATAAGATGATACAATGACAATGCAATCTAACGATACTCGATTCTACGTACGGAGGTCAGCACCCAAATACAACTCGGACGCTAAGTATCATAACGGTCCAAGGTCACAATAGTACATACAAAGCAATAGAAATAAATCAGAAGCTTGTAATAGCAAAGAGCATAAAATACTGGAACAAAGGCAAGGTACACTTGCCTGGTGCCTGCTGCTGCGGTACTGGCTAATTGGTGTCCACAACTGGTAATGTAACGGATCCAAGTTATTCTAGTATAACATATTCTAGTTAATATTCATAATCTAATCTAATTAATATAGAAGAATAAGATCGTTGCACAATGTCAACTATTATCGTGACGTTCCTGCCAACAATCAAGCAGTCACATGGCATTGGATAGCGCGCCAATAACACGTACCATGCTACTATCTCTTACGTTGTAAGGGTCTCATACATCGTGTCATCATAAGTACTTCTAGGCAATTAAATGAATTTCGATATGAGTATTCCTATACGTACATATATGCTACAATATCCTAAAACTTGCACAATGCTAACCTTTACTTCAAGTATGCATATAGTCAATCAACCATGCATGTTGACACCAATTAATAATAAATTAAAGATAATTTTAATTCTGGAATTATTAGTTATTTAGTGAAAAATATCGAAACAGTCGTCGTTGCATGCAAAATGTTCCGTTGCGTGACTAGGTATTTTAGCTGCTTTGGCAACTAATTTGTGAATGCAAGGTTGCCAACTTGCATGAAAGATTCATTTAATATATAAAATATAATAATTAATATTCTGGAAAATATTATTTAATTTCTGGAAAATTATATTTTAATAATAAAATTATAACAACTATCAAAACTAGGTTATTATAGTTTACACATTGCCATGTATTAGTTTTTGCATCATCAAGGAGTAGTTTTCTTATAAAATTAGGGTTTCTGATGCATGGGAGTTCCCTCATTTGTTATCTAACATAATTGTGGGTTCATACAAGGGTTTTTACATGTAAAAATAAATATTAACAAAGAAGTTACAAAACTTATATGTTCGTGTTTACGACAGAGGTTCTTCTTGCGACACGAACCTTTTGGTGTCCCAGACGGGCTCCAAATTTTATGAAACTTGAGGGGGATCTTGGGGCTTTAAGTATGATGTAAATCTAGGGTTTTATTGGACTTTTCTGCTGTTTACATAGACAAATAGCTACTACAACCAGCAGCAGTTTTTAGCCCTTAGGGTGGTGGTCGAACCTTATAGAGGTTTGGTTTAGCCATTAGTAGGGCTTTGGGTGCACTTGGGTCTAGTTTTTTAGGTATTGGTTGAGTTTAAATGCAAGTGCACAAGAAGGTTCTATTTTGGTGACCAAATAAAGTAATTGTTGCGTTATTGGGTTATTGTGCATGTGTGCGGGTTTAAGTGTGAAGAATATATATAAATGAATGAGGGATGAGTGTGGGGTTGTGTACATGTCTCATGAGAATTGTTTTGATAGTCCAAGTTTGGTGTTTGGACTCGGTTAGGTTCATCTAACCAGTTAAAGGTAATTTTGCAAAGTCATTGATTCGTGATGTTTGTCAATATTTTTGGAGTATGTGGGAGATCAAAATAATATAACACACATGTCCTAAGTGTACTAGGTACAATCAAGGTCAATAATATGAATTTGGTTGGAAGGAAAACGGTCGTGCATTGCTTAAAATATCCAAGCCATGACAAAGTGTCAAATATATAAAAGAAATTTATAAATTAATACTTAGACCTTTTAATTAAATAAAATAAATAAATAAATTAAAAAATACCAAATTATCCCTATTCCAAAATGAGGGGGCTTATAGTTTATATAGGGTAGGGTCTGATGCTAAGCCATTGGATCAAGTCATGAATCCATCAAAGAAATCCTAGTCACACAAAATAAACCATAAACCATAAACCAAAATAATGGGTCTAGTCTCGAGGTCACCTGACGATAATGCCAGTAAGTTGTATACGCACTAATACGTATGTCAAAAATAGGTCGTGATACCTCATATTCTTGTCGTTTCTTCGCAGGTCCCGGCCAGGGACGATGCTCCATATCGCCTTGTTGATGTTGGTCGAGGACGCATGGAGCGCCATTATCTTTCTGCTTTATCCCCTGTAGTACTGACTTCGTGTTGACGCCTCCCAAGCTAAGGCGACATTCGCCTGACAGAGCCAACCACCCCGAATTTAGAGCCAAAGCTGCCATTAGTCATATCCATCCATGACCCCTACCTCGACCCGACGGTTGTCGTCGTCCCCAACTGTGTTCTCTCCTGCTCGCTTATGTGCTAACCGACAACACCATGACTCCTTTACAGGCACTGATGTCACAACCCGCACCCAGATATTTGGGCATTAGTAGGTGCGTACGTCCAGTCTATGCTACAACATCAATGGTAGAAAGCTGTCTAGTCCTTAATGGTAATCATCTCAACTATTACAAGAATAACTAGTAAATCTTCATATCTCAATCACAATATAGTAAGAAAGATATGATAAGGAAAGTAATCCAAACAACTAACTAATAGAATAAAACTAGAGCATGATACGGAAATAAAAAATACTAGTCTAGATCTCTATAGATATCACCTTATGGTCCACAGTATAAGAGCAGTCTCGACTATAGCATCACTCCGAAGTCCAGGAACGTGGGGCACAACGACTCCTAAAAATATTATCCAGTCTGGATGGAACGAGTATAACTCTAATAGTAGTTCCAAATATATGATAAAGATAAAATAGTAAATAACAAGTATGATACATGTCACGCCCCACGTCCGCGATATCGGGGATGGGTTGTGAACGCGCCAGCCTACATTATTGTTAACAGTGGTAGTCATCTGTCTAGATCTCAATAATCGCCAAATGATATCAAATATCGATCTTTGCTCAATCACAGAAGCTAAAACATGATAAAAGACAATAACGAAAACTCACACACGCACACGATCACCCAGTCCACAAGTAGTATTTTAGTACATCATACATGTCCATCTCACTCTGAAGACAAATTTAATAATCACCAAAATAATATACAACACAATGATACATCATCAAATATATCAGAAAGTACGTCAAAATCTATCCTACTCTAGATCCTCCAGAAGTAGTCTTCCGATCCAATGTCATCCTCGTGCCCTAGCCTAATATGTCAACACCTAGTCAGGGTTGGAGCAAAGTACATCCAAATAAATGTTGCACCATAGAAAATAAAGTAGTAAAAGAAATATAAAAAAATTAAACCAGACAAATGCAACTGAATGCGGTAATGGAATGCAACCTACAACACTATAAACGTAAGAATCCGACTATGAACAATAGTAATCATGCTAAAACCCTACGTGTGACTTGAATACTTTCATCGTGATGGACAACTAGAAATGATTTGGCGTCCCGCACCTGATGTGCGATCGCTACTCGACACGGTTTGAGAATGTGGTCATTCACACACGACTCTAGTATTTCCCTCTTGATACGCAATAACGATTAAGATACAAGATGCAATGGACATGAGACGATATACAATAAATATGGGTCAAGAAATAGTAAACACGTCACGAAAACTACTGTGTCCTACTGTGTCACGAAACATGCAATGAAAATAAAATCTAGAAATAACTTGCAATAAAATAGAGCAATTGGCATATGAACACTATATAAAACGTCTGCAATAAATTACAAATTACTAGAAGTAAGAAATAACTTACAATGAAATATAATTGAAGAATAAACACGATATAGAATATTTGTATTTATTAAGTAAGGAGAAACATAAGTAATGGGTGTACTTGCCTCATGTCTAAATATGATAGTTGTACTAGATCCACCTATAATAAAATAGTAAATCATTAGATTCTATTCTGGATATTTCTATTATATATTAAGAACCTAAAAGTTCTATTACACCTTAGTGAATCTGTTTATACCATTTTATAAACAAAACCCATCTCTGATTTAGCTTTAATAGCACATGCTTTAATCTTTTATACTAGACTGGCCTAAGTGTATATACTATTGTCTTCTAAATTAAACTGAGCAAGGCTCAGTCGAATATAGGCTCAAGTTTCATTAATCCTGAATTTATTACCATCATAAATTATTAGTAATGTATCTTTTTGCCCACAACTGAGACCAAGCTTTTATTATTTAGTTAACCTAATTGGGGTTTGGCCAAACTCAAACTTAATATTTGTTGGAACCAACTCTGACTTTGTGCATCTAATTTAATGTTCCTGCTCTCTTGTGTCACGCCCCGACTTTGTAAAGTCAATAATCGTCCCCCGGGCATGATGCCATGCGTGCCTAGGTTGCGCAACGCACAAGACAAGAACGTATATTTTTTATAATTTACTTGAAACACAAGAGTATAAGTTACATTGCAGCAGAAATATTGAGACACATCTTTTGAATAGGAAAAAACTTGCTTTTTCATTCATAACTTCAAATATATTACAATGATATGAATTATATTGCTTATGTCTTACTGGCTATATTGCATGAAATAACAAAAAGAACAAATAAGCTGCCATGAATGATACTTGTTGTCCCATACATTACACCTTTCGTATAGATTGTTATAAAATACCTTCAAAATAAATTGGGCTTCAATTATACTTCAAAATAGGAAGAACTTCATGTCGTCTCTTCGATCTTCAGCTTCGGCCTAGTACTATGTGCCCTTCGTATTCCTGACACCTGAAATGTTGGTTATCAATACGCCTACTTATACTGGTGAGCGGAACGAACCCACTTGCCTAAACTGATGCTGCTTATAAAAGGGATGCCTGCATTGGATATTATCTTGCTATCAAGAACTATAGAGAATTTGCAGATCATATATTAGACACATTTGAAAGCAGTAAATTGAATATATAATGCACACATCGGTAATTGCTTATTCACCCGACGCGCGCGCCCCTACATTAAAACATAGCATACTTACCGCCTGCACAAGACAATACATTAGCATACGAATTATCTTATATGCGGTCATTGATGATAATGTTGACACCAAAAAGGACTATTATATGACAATACGGTACGTCCTATCAGCCCGGGTTGCAAGCACCGCTGAAGGTCCCGCAATATCTCGCGCCTAAGCACGATTTATATTATTTTTCCTAGGTCTATTCGGTTCCGGTGCCCCGGATACCGTTTTAAGAAAATCTCAAAATCTTGTGCACAAGTTGTCCATGGCCATGCAAATGCGTGAACAGTTTATTTTATGAAACATATGCATGACACGGATTAGAGTTAATAAAAAATACTTAAGTACTCAAGCCATATATTCGATCTTTCTTCCGAGCCATATGTTCTGATTTGATAAAACCGTAGGCACCAAATACTCTGAGGCACCATGCCAAAATCGATTCTTCTAATATCATATTCCTTTTAAAAGTTTTGTGGTTCAAACGATAACTGCTGACTCCGCGTAAGAAGCTTAAGTTTCAGGCCGCACGCATAAATTCCCTCAATGATTTATAGTTATCCCATGTTCTACTCCTTAGTGGTAAGCATGCATTATGGCAAATATTTATATATTTACATTCAACCAGGCATCATCGATATAAATGTATTCGAGGCAAAGTATGTGTTTACTCGATCGAGTAGAGAAGAAGGGACCAAACCACCTACCGATTAGAGAATGTGTCGAGGTAAGGAGACTCGCTTTGCTATGATCAAATGTCAACTATGTGTGTTCCTGCAATGACACTAACATTGTGTTAGAATTTGTTCCCAATCCGTTCTAGTGAATTCCTTACAAAACAAAAGCAGACAACGACGTAAAAAAAATCATCCAAAACCTCACAATAAAAATGTTCAAGAAAAGCAATAGTCGACTGATCCCGCCAAAGGGACTCTTATATTGAGCTCAATCATTGAGACGCAGTCTGCTACATCAAGGACTTCTTCCAATAGAAGCCAAACCATGAGTTAGAATGATTCTCATTTATTTTTCCTCCACGATTTAATGATAAAAGGGTCATTTTATATCAAGTTCAAATTTTGAGTAAGACTAGCCACAAGCCCGTTACGTAGTGCATTGCCCGGTCAGATCGGGGATGGGGCACTTCATAATAAACCACCAAGAAATGTTTTACCCCGAAACTTAAGAACAAGGGTCCTACCTCTGACTCGAAGAATAACGAAGGATACTTCTCCTTCATCTCTGCCTCCATTTCCCACGTCGATTGCTTCACTGAATGGGTCGACCACTACACGTGAACCAAAAGCACCAAACAGTTCTGCAAAACCTTCTCTTTGTGGTCCAAAATTTGTACAGGTTCCTCCTAGTATGACAAGTCTGCCCTCAACACCAATTGATCGAGGTTAACTATGTGACTTAGGTCATAAACATACTTCCGAAGTTGAGAAACGTGGAAGACATCGTGCGCATACGATAAGGCCGATGGTAGTGTGTCACTCCCCATTCCTGTCATGCCTAGTCCCAAAATACGTAGGACTAGGAATAGGTAGCATGCCAGCCGTATGTATATAACAACTCCAATATGTTAAAAAATTATAACACATACGTACGCTGTAATATGAATATTAATTCATAAGTGGTTCATATATTGTCAACACAAGTCACATGCATCTATATCTCATCCACAAGCACAAGTAAAGGAATATCAAAATAAATACCTAAATGTCTCAAGTACGAAGTATCAAAAAAATAATAGTCAGGTTGAGACAAATCTACTACCCATCGACTATATCAAAATCTAAAATGATAAAGGAGATAAAAACCACAATATGAAATAAATGTCAATAAAGAAACAACAGCTAAGAATCCATCAGCAATGAAATAATCACAGGTACTCAGAAGGTAAGACCTCCTCAACTGAGAATGATGCGTCATGCCCGAGTCCATACTCTTGTGGATAATCTTGCTCGTCTATACCTAGAAGTGGACCAGGTCCTCAGAGGAACATAACAAGATACAAAAAGTATATGCCATAATATACTAAAAATAACATCCAAAGGGTCGCCTAACCGTCTATGTAAAATGCACTTTTGAGAATAACTTTTTAATGTATGAGCTATCTGGCTAAAAATGGGATTGACGTGACTCTCTCGGAGAATCAGTGGCCTAAAAAGTATAACATCTTTCGATCTTCAAAGGCCGCTTGTAAATAATATAATATTAGGGTCATCTGACCATGCATCTCCGGCAGAGCATACATGTTACAAAAGAAAAAGTGTAAAGGATCTCATATGCCTACTTGTTGTTCTCCCCACCCTATGCTCTATCCACGTCATATCCATGCCACGGTGATACCTCTAATAACTGCCAAATATACTAGCATGCATTTCTATCAGCAGTTATTTCCTATCCGTCGTACGTCCCATACGTACAGGTAGCCAGCCTATCACACAATTTTGTGTCCTACATGAAACTCACACTCGTGTAATAAATGTGTCACGACCAATGAATATAAGAATGTCTCAATATCATGGGGTGGTCTCTTAACACTAGGTCGTCATGTAAAATATTAAATAAGTGACAAAAGGTGACGCAACCGTCGTTGCACCCAAGTTATTCTTGGACGAACAGTTTTATATAGAAAAATAAAATAACTATATGAACAACAGCAAATATGCATGCTAATCATGAATGCAAATAAATAGTACAATGATAAGGTATACTTGTTTGGCAAGCAATCTGTGTAATGTAGGTATCTTGACGTCAAGCACAAGAGATCAGAAACTACAGGTTCCGAATGAACGTCTCCGAATGCTGAAATAAAATCACCAACACCTCCGAAATAAGCGAGATAGTCAAAAAAATGTACCCTTTCATCTAATTTGGACACAAGGCAAAAAGGGTAATTTTGGGTCAAGGCCATGTCCATATGGGGCCCACCTTGCACCAAAATACGTATCAGGAGTAAAAGTCTCTAAATAGGACAAATTATACGTCAAAATAATCATAAACGATGATACGACCTCAGCAGTATGTCCAATTTTGGATTTCGGTGAGACGATCACAATTTTGCCCGTCAAGTCAACCATGGGGCCTGCGAATAGATGTGTAAAACCCCTAATTCTAAAATTTGTAATTACCTTTTTATTAATTTTTTTTAATTTAATCATAGTATCTATTAGCTCATTAGGAGAAATAGAATTTATGGAATTTTTATTTCGAGGTGATTGTGCAATAGAAAATTTATGGGGCAATTCTAATTTTCCCTAATTATTTTCATGTAGGAGACCCTGTAGACGATGGATAGATTTATGGTATGCTCTGAAATAAATTTCTAGAACTTTATATATATAGATATGTATATTTATATATATATAGAGAGTTTATTAAAATAATACAAATTAGAAAAGGGAAAGAAAGAAAAATAAAAAAGGAAATAAAAGAAAAAAAAGAAAAAAGAAAAGATAAATGGGTTTAAACCCAAAACCCAATAGCCCTAATTACTAACCCGCTATCCTATACCTACCCGACCCGCCTAACCATATAAAGGAACAACAGCAGCAGCTACATCCCTATTCCCCTCCCCCCCGCGCGGAACAGAACCCGCCCCCCATCTCACGATCTCTCTCTCCCCCTCCATATATAACTACTATAGTTCCTAAACCCTAACCCATCTACTCCCCCACTGCCGACCAGAAAACCCTGACCGCCGCGCCGCCCAGCCGCCAGTCGCCGGAGCCGACGCCACGATGCACAACCGTAACGCCGCGCACGCGAGACAGAATTCGACTACCGAGTACCTATGTTCCAGCGTAGTTTCCCGCGCCCTCGCTGGACCAAACTCGGCCCCGTCTTCGCCGGTATGATCCCGACCTATCCCCCTTCCAATACTATACATTAGTTTATCTCGAACAGTGTGCGAACCTAGGTAATGATCGACGCCAAGTCAATGAAAAATTATGACATTTTAAATCTCAGAAAATATGTTGCAACCACCCCTGTTCACGGATTCGTATCTCCCACCACAGAGATCCGAATTTAGTTTTTCTTGTTGGTATACGAAGACTACCAGACCTAGTTTAATTTCTGTCATTTACATTATTCTATTAACTGCTGTATGTAGAATTAAATTCGTTGGAAAACCCCAAAAACCTACTTTTTCCAGATTTCCAAAATTTGTGATACGGAGCGCGCTCCGCCAAACGGGACCGCCCCGTCGTGTACCAAGTATACCAGAAAGTGCGCGTAGTGTACCCGGACGTGTAAGATTTTATAAAAACTGATTTGGACGCGTGTGCGCGTCGGAATCAGCCCGTATCCGCAGCAAATCCTCCGTGTCGCAACTTTTGTAAAAGTCCTGCATATTTTGTGCATGCTCGTCAGAATGCGACGAAACTTGCGCCACTGGACTCATGGTAAAGCGCTGGTCCTGCGACCCAAGTTTCACGTAATTCTGAGACAGTTGACCAAGTCGCCAATTGGCGGGCCCTAACGGTTGACTTTTTGGGCGAATTTGTGTTCCGCTCACCGGAATCCAAAATTGGAAGTACCGTTGAGCTCGTACTAACTTTTAGAATTTGTTTGACTTATAATTTGTCCTATTTAGAGATCGTTATCCCTGGCACACTTTTTGGTGCAAAGTGGCCCACATGTGGAGCCCGCTTTGACCCAAAATTACCGTTTTGCCCCTGTGTCCAAATTGGACGAAAGGGGAGTGTTTTCGAGCTATTTTACTTATTTTGGGAATGTTGATAATGTTTATTTCAGCATCCGGAGACGTTCATTCTGAGGCCGTAGTTTCTGACACTTGGTGTTTGGCATCTGGACGTTACACTCTGCAGCTCTTGCCAGGCAAGTATACCTTGCCTTGTTGTACTGTTTAAATTCTGTATTATTAGTTGCATATTTATATTATATAACTGTGCACGTCCGAGAGAGACTCGGGTGCAGTCAACGGAGGCATTGACGTTAGGACTTGTGTCAGACCTAGTGTCTAGTAGACCTACCTAAAGTTGTAGAGTTATTGGTATGACTCCCTAGGCCTTGACACATTTCTTACACGTGTTGTGAGTCTCATATAGGGCACGGACTTGTGTATATGGTTGGCCACCTGTACGTGTAGGCGTGCGACGGATAGGGTATAACTGCTAATAGTGATGCATGTTAGAAGACTTAGCAGTTATTAGTAGGCGGAGCATAGACTGCCGTGGTACGATGGTCCAATCCTTGTCCTTGTTGGTTGTGAGGTTGGACTATTGTTCTAACGAGAGACTATGAGCCAGAGTTACGACGCCGCGGCGTAGTAGCGAAGGCGTGTTGTAGATACAACATGCATAGATCATTGGGCGGGGAGGACTACTAGTAGGCGTATGGGACACCCACTTCTTTTACACTGATGCCACATTCTTCGGAGTGATATGGACGATATATACTACACTGATGCCACATTCTTCGGAGTGATATGGACGATATATTATACTAATTTTACACTCTTCGGGGTGATATGGACATTATATTATACAGTTGCCATGCTCTTCGGAGATGGACGTTATTACTGAGCGTTCTCCTATGGGGGCATATGTGGCATATACTAGCCAGTTGTCACGATTGGTGAATTACGTCAGCATATGTCTAGCCTACACTTTCCCATACACTCAAAGTTGTCCTCAAGTTGCATTTCACTTAGCTGGTTAGCGTACCCCTTTTATTTATTCAGTATTTACTTTATGGCATGCTTCTATGTATCTTGTTATGTCCCTCTGAGGACCTGGTCTCTTTCCAGGCATATTGTCGTGAGTATTTGTAGGAGTACAGATCCGGACTGGCTACTTATATTGTGAGAGGTCTTCTCTTCGAGCCTCGTGATGGTTAGAGGTTGTACTTATATTGTATTTGTCTTGTTTATTCTTCATTCTAGTTCGGCAGTGGATTTGTTTCCATCCGACTGTCATCTTTAGATACATTATATTGAGATCTAGTTTTATAGATATTGGTTATTCATTATATTTGATTTTCTGTGGATGAGATTAGATTATACACTGTGACTTGTGATAGTTTTACCACTTGTGAATTATTATTCATTATACAGCGTACGCATGTGTTATGGTTCCATGCATTGGAGTTGCATATACATGCAACTGGCATGCTTACGTGTCCTAGTCCTACGTATTTTGGGACTGGGGCGTGACATATTTTTAGTGGTGGCCCATGCAGGTCAAGAGCATATTGTTTCGGTTATGACACTGTACCGAGCAAGCCTGCAAATAGGATTAGAGTATAGGATCTCATCCATATCGGACTATGACTCATCTTCCTTCCAATCCATTCTATTTGAATAATTGCATCCTGCTTGATTCATGTGCTTCCCTATTAGTTCCCGAGTATAGCCTTCTCCTAGAATATAAAAGTCCCTGTTGTTAGATAATAAGTAGGGTAACCTTCCTATTAAGAGTACAACTAGGATTATGACACATCACTAAGTTAGAATACTTAACGAACCCTAGCGTCCTTTACCTATAGATTAATTTACCATTATCCCTTGATGTGCTTATGTATGACTTGAGAGTAGTACACACACTACTAGAATTAGTTTGAAATTTTTAACCACATTGTTTGACCCTAGCATCGAGGAGCCAATAGAATCCAAGGTTGAATATTAGGACTAAGCCTAGCTTTTCATGGTGAGTTAGTACTAGAGAACTACAACTTTAGCTCATCGTCTTATAGTAGCCGAACAATATCTTAGGAAGCCAAGAGGATGGATATAACATTATCCTCAATCATACCTCGAACATAGAGACTAGCATGCCACATTTCTCTTAGAAAATCTATGATATTATCTAAGAGACTTTCTATTTAAATTCAATCTTGTTCCTCTGAAAAGCTTAGCGCTCACTACATTTGTGCGACGACTAATTATGTTCTTCTATTCTTCATCTTTCAATTCGTGCCACCTAACCTTTCTGATTTTAGGCCAAGTGATATTCCTTTATGTTAAGGATATATAGTTTGCTAGGATGATAATTGTAATCTTGAACTTTGAATTTTGTGCTTGGTAGTTAGAATTTGATAGTTTTGAGTTGTTCTTGTAGATTGTAACTTGATGATTACCCTTAGTTTTAAATCGCATAATTCGTATCCATAACAATATAGGTATATCCACTTTTTACTTAAGAACCAGTAGCTCTTCCATTCTTACTATTGACACTTGTTCTAGGAGCACTATGATTAAAACTTAAGGTGACCATTGCCGATATAATGTAATAGGATGATTTTCTCGTAAACCCCAATAAGAGTTTATGCTGTAATTATAAGGACAATATTATTTTGTAGAATCCCCTTAAGATTGTCACAGTATTAGATAATTGTTATAAGCAGAGTAGTATGCCTCCCAACCTAGTATCACATAGTCCTCTTGACATATTATTGTAGTATAATTGAACGATATTAACTATATACTAGCATAAGATGATAGTGTTTATTCAGACGGTAGAACTTAAAGGCCCATACCCCTATTTTGTCGACTAGCAACTTAGACAAGGTGTTAGTACTACGACTATAGAGACTGTAGAGTCTTATTTTTGTTTTGTTTGGTGAACTTGAATCATTTGTACCTTATTTCATCATGATCTAGCGTATTTATATTTTATATACTACCTTGACTTATGCTGCTAATTTATAGCCTAGTTTTGCAAGCTTATTCTTTTATCGAGCTTGTTCACGATATGTGTATTAGTGGATGCATACATTAATATATTTCAGAATCAGTGTATTAAGGTCTAGCTAACCTTGGTCCGCTTGGTTCACCCTTCGCATAACTACTTTTTGTGGATTGAGATATGTAGTGACTAGTAGGCAAATATACTTGCCCTTAGATATGCCTGAGCATATCGTATCAGTTACATAACTGTACTGATATGAGCATGCAAATAAGAAATTACCAAATAGGATTTCAATCCACAACTGACTTGACAATTCCTTTTGAACTCCTTAAACGCCTTGATCCCCATACTTCTATTCTATTACCTTCCCCTTGAACTCTTTATTATTGTTATCCGTCTTCCCTTATTTCGGAAAGACGAAACCTTGTGCTTGGTATAACTTTGATATACAAATAGTACTAGATATACCCCATAGGCCAATCGTATTAGCTGATGATGATTTTCCATAATTAAGGGCATATCATAGGCAAATGTTGGTGTTCAAACTTTTGAGGATAGAATAGCCTGACTAAATAAGTCGAGGAAATTTTTTCTTAAGTGTATAGCCTTATATGATAGATGGGTAAATTCTAAGTTGGGTAGAAGTTGCATTGTCAACTTGAGAGAAATTTCTTTTAGATTGTTATCAAGCAAGATTAGATGGGGAGATTCAAGTCATTTTAATTTTGAATTTTTTTAAAAGAAGGACTACGATGATGGGGATTTAATGAATTTTAAAATCTTGATATGACAGACCAAATATTTATACTTTAAGTACATGATTTAAAATTTGAATATTGAAGGTAAATCGTCAATTTGAATCTTGAGGATAAATATAGAATTCTAGGCTTGAACAATTGGTGAAGTAGATATAAAATTTTACAATTTGATGATTTGAATTAAAGGTTAAATTTTGATTTCTGGATTACCTATTGGAAATATAGAGGATGTGAATTGAATTTAAAAATTTGAAGGATACAAAATTCATAAGGGAAAATAGGAATAATATTGGATTAGAATTATTTTCTTGTAAAGGAGATTATGATAGTTGGAGATCATAATGTGAAAATTTAGGTGGGCTATTTAAAACTTGAATATGTCGTATAGATCTAGCTTAAAATTTGGATGTGATTATTAAAAATCAAGAAGAGGTTACAATATTTTGATTAAACAGAGGTTACCTTAATTTTGAAAGTGATTGTGATGGATTAGAATATATTTTTAATTTTGGAAGAGATTGTGATCGACTTGTCTTATATGAGAATGTGAAAGAATTAACAAATTATGCCGTATTTTAATTTCGAGGATGAAATTGTTTTTAAGTTGAGTAGATTGTAAACCCCCTCACCCCAAAATTAAGCCTACTTGGTTAGATGGAAAAACTAGGGCTAGTTGGTATCCAATTGGAAATAGGACACGGCATTTCATTTAGATTTTACAATAATTATATCACTTAGTGTACCTTTCTGTTGCTTCGATAATTGGAGCACTACACAAGCCATTGCCTACCTACAAATTTCACATCCTTGTCCTAGACATGCCCGCCTTCTAATCAGACCTTTGTGTAACTTATAGTTATGCTCTCTTGTGCTACACTTTAGTCGCACAATATTCATCGCTGACGTTTATATTTAATTCAATAATTCCAACTTTGTACCTTGTGCGTTCTAATTGAAATTGGAGACACCAGCTTGTCCCTTTTCGTACAACCTAAATTAGAGAAATATTCTATTCTGAGTCCCCTATGCCCATGACCCTTGTGTCCCACCAAATTTTTATCCCATGTACTTCTAATTAATTCAAGAACACCGTGCGCATTATTTTTAATTTATTTAACCCAATTCTATATTTTTGTAATTTTTCAATTGTTGGGTGCCTTTATGTAAAAGTGCATTAAGGTGTCCATACCATTAGACATGACACAGGAAGAAACCCATTTTTCATTCATGTGAATCTTTTCCATGGATTTCTGGAATGTGCAACGCAACATCGTCCCCTCATATAAACCTAGCCTTGCATTTTTAATAATACAAATTATAGCCCTCCGAATATCCTCATGGAAATTGAAAAATTATGGAGATTAGGATGGAGAAAAGTACAGACTAAGCTGCAAATCTCTATCTTATACCAACCTTGACTTTCTACCGTGGCTTAGTTTTAATTTCGAGGACGAAATTTTTATAAGTTGGGTAGAATGTAAAACCCCTAATTCTAAAATCCGTAATTACCTTTTTATTAATTTTTTTAATTTAATCATAGTATCTATTAGCTCATTAGGAGAAATAGAATTTATGAAATATTTATTTCGAGGTAATTGTGCAATAGAAAATTTATAGGGCAATTCTAATTTTTTCCTAATTATTTTCATGTAGGAGACCCCGTGGACGATGGATAGATTTATGGTATGCTCTAAAATAAATTTTTAGAACTTTATATATATAGATATGTATATTTATATATATAGAGAGTTTATTAAAATAATAGAAATTAGAAAAGAGAAAGAAAGAAAAATAAAAAAGGAAATAAAAGAAAAAAAATGAAAAACAAAAGATAAATGGGTTTAAACCCAAAACCCAATAGCCCTAATTACTAACCCGCTATCCTATACCTACCTGAACTGCCTAACCATATAAAGGAACAACAGCAGCAGCTACATCCTTATTCCCCCCCCCGCGCGGAACAGAACCCGCCCCCCATCTCACGATCTCTCTCTCCCCCTCCATATATAACTACTATAGTACCTAAACCCTAACCCATCTACTCCCCCACTGCCGACCACAAAACCCTGACCGCCTTGCCGCCCAATCGCCAGTCGCCGGAGCCGACGCCACGATGCACAACCGCAACGCCGCGCGCGCACGACAGAATTCGACTACCGAGTACTTGTGTTCCAACGTCGTTTCCCGCGCCCTCGCTGGACTAAACTCGGCCCCGTCTTCGCCGGTATGATCCCGACCTATCCTCCTTCCAATACTGTATATTAGTTTATCTCGAACAGCGTGCGAACCTAGGTAATAAACGACGCCAAGTCGATGAAAAACTGCGATATTTTAAATCTCAGAAAATCTGTTACAACCACCCCTGTTCACGGATTCGTATCTCCCACCACAGAGATTCGAATTTGATTTTTCTTGTTGGTATGCGAAGACCACCTGACCTAGTTTAATTTCTGTCATTTATATTATTCTATTAACTGTTGTATGTAGAATTAAATTCGTTGGAAAACTCCGAAATTCTACTTTTTCCAGATTTCCAAAATTTGTGATATGGAGTGCGCCCCGCCAAACGGGACCGCCTCGTCGTGTACCAAGTGTACCTGAAGGTGTGCGCAGCATACCCGGACGTGTGAGATTTTGTGGAAACTGATTTGGATGTATGTGCGTATCGGAATCAGCCCGTATCCGCAGCAAATCCCCCGTGTCGCAACTTTTGCAAAAGTACTGTGCATTTTGTGCACGTTCGTCAGAATGCGACAAAACTTTTGCCACTGGACTCGTGATAAAGCGTTGGTCCCGTGACCCAAGTTTTATGCGATTCTGAGACAGTTGACCAAGTCGCCAATTAGTGGGCCCCACGGTTGACTTTTTGGGCGAATTTGTGTTCGGCTCACCGGAATCCAAAATTGGAAGTACCGTTGAGTTCTTACTGACTTTTAGAGTTTGTTTGACCTATAATTTGTCCCATTTAGAGACCGTTACCCCTGGCACGCTTTTCGGTACAAAGTGGCCCACATGTGGAGCCTGTTTTAACCCAAAATTAGCATTTTGCCCCTGTGTCCAAATTGGACGAAAGAAGAGTATTTTCTAGCTATTTTTGCTTATTTTGGGAACGTTGATGATGTTTATTTCGACATCCGGAGACGTTTATTCTGAGGCAGTAGTTTCTGACTCTTGGTGTTTGACATCTGGACGTTACACTCTACAGCTCTTGCCAGGCAAGTATACCTTGCCTTGTTGTACTGTTTAAATTCTGTATTATTAGTTGCATATTTATATTATATAACTGTGCGCATCCGAGAGAGACTCGGGAGCAGTCAACGGAGGCGTTGACGTTAGGACTTGTGTCTAATCTAGTGTCTAGTAGACCCACCTAAAGTTGTGGAGTTATTGGTATGACTCCCTAGGCCTTGACACATTTCTTACACGTGTTGTGAGTCTCATGTAGGGCATGGACTTGCGTATGTGGTTGGCCACTTGTACGTGTAGGCGTACGACGGATAGGGTATAACTGCTAATAGTGATGCATATTAGAAGACTTAGCAGTTATTAGTAAGCGGAGCATAGACTGTCGTGGTAGGATGGTCCAATCCTTGTCCTTGTTGGTTATGAGGTTGGACTATTGTTCTAACGAGAGACTATGAGCCAGAGTTACGATGCCGCGGCGTAGTAGCTAAGGCGTGTTATGGATACAACATGCATAAATCATTGGGCGGGGAGGACTACTAGTAGGCATATGGGACACCCACTTCCTTTATACTGATGCCATACTCGACGGAGTGATATGGACGATAAATACTACACTGATGCCACGTTCTTCGGAGCGATATGGACGATATATTATACTGATGCCACACTCTTCGGGGTGATATGGAAGTTATATTATACAGATGCCATGCTCTTCGGAGATGGACATTATTACTGAGTGCCCTCCTATGGGGGCATATGTGCCATATACTAGCCAGTTGTCATAATTGGTGAATTACGTCAGCATATGTCTAGCCTACACTTTCCCATACACTCAAAGTTGTCCTCAAGTTGCATTTTACTTAGCTGGTTAGCGTACCCCTTTTATTTATTCAGTATTTACTTTATGGCATATTTCTATGTATCTTGTTATGTCCCTCTGAGGACCTGGTCCCTTTCCAAGCGTATTGTTCATGAGTATTTGCAGGAGTGCAGATCCAGACTGGCTACTTATATTGCGAGAGGTCTTCTCTTCGAGCCTCGTGATGGTTAGAGGTTGTACTTATATTGTATTTGTCTTGTTTATTCTTCATTCTAGTTCGGCAGTAGATTTGTTTCCATCCGTCTCTCATCATTAGATACTTTATATTGAGATCTAGTTTTATAGATATTGGTTATTCATTATATTTGATTTCCTGTGGATGAGATTAGATTATACACTGTGACTTGTGATAGTTTTACCACTTATGAATTATTATTCATTATACAGCGTACGCATGTGTTATGGTTCCATACATTGGAGTTGCCATATACATGCGGCTGGCATGCTTACATATCCTAGTCCTACGTATTTTAGGACTGGGGCGTGACAAGACGACTCGGTCAACTATCTTAGAATTGCATGAAACTTGGGTATCAGGACCAGAGTGATACCACGAATCCAATGGCGCAAGTTTTATCGTATTCCGACGAGCGTGTATCAACTAATAGGAAAATTACAAGATGCTAATACCGGGGGACTTTTTACGGATACAGGTTGATTTTGACGCGTACACACGTCTAAATCAACTTTCACGAAAGCTCACACATCAGGATATACCATATGCTCCTTTCGATGCAACTGGTATGTGACATAGTGGTCCAGTTTGTCGGGATGCACTCCGTATTGCAAGTTTCTAAGTTCTTGAAAAACTATTTTTCGTGATTTTAAATCTAAATTTAGCACAGAATTAATGATCCAAATTATATAAATATTAGGTTGTTGCGATCTTGGTTATATAGACTAGCTATCAAAAAATGATCATAATTAAGTGAGTTTGATTAGAAGAAAATTGCTTTCCAAAACAGCATATTGGTTTCAAAAACTGTCCATTCACATATATCTAAAACAGTAGGTTTTGAAAAAGTTTCGGATAAATTTACATCAAAAAAAGGGTAGTTCGAATAAACTACTTAAAGATATTAGAAGGTGTTCATGTTGTGGTTGAATCTAAACAACTAGATCAAAATTCGATCGCGTATATAGGAAGAAATTCAGTGAAAAAGATGAGTACCTAGGGTTCATTTCTATCGCGATTTTGATACGCGGGTGTACCGGTCAATGGTGGCGGCGGTAGTGCTCCGGCGTTCGACGGTCGAGCGATCGCGACGGAGGTGAGAGGGAAGGTCTGGGGTGACTGCTCGTTGGTTAGGGTAAGTATATATATATATATATATACGAGAGTTACCTGGGTCGGGTCGAATATAATGGAAGATCGGGTCGTTGGTGAACCGTGGGGGAAAAATTAGCTATTGTTATTGGTAGTGGTTGTAGTATAAGTGGTATTGTTATGTTTTGCTTGATTGATTGTGTTATATATATATATATATATATATATATATATATATATATATATATATATATATATATATATCCTTATTAATTATAATTACTATTATTTCTATAAAATAATTATTAGTTTATTTTTATTCTACTTATTTTATTATCATTTATTGGTATGTTGTCATTATACGCATTATTATTCCTATTATTATATAAAAAATTCTAGAAAATTAGGGGAGGTTACATTCTTCCCAACTTATAAAAATTTCGTCATCGAAATTAAAGCTAACGCATGATATGGAGCGAGAATATTATATGGTAGAAAAGAACAAAGTAAAATTATACCTTGATCTTTGAACAGATACAAAAAAAGTTTGTGCATTTCATCCTCACGCTCCCAAGTGGATTCTCCTGGCGAGTGATGTCTTCATGCCATGCGGACCAAGAAAATAGACTGATTCCTGAACAACTTCTCCCGACGATCAAGAATCTCTACGGGTTGCTCTTGGTATGACAAGCTCGGCCCAATGGTGATCTCGGAGTGATCGAGAACATGACTGCTATCTGCCACATATCTCCTGAGTTGTGACACATGGAATATATCATGCACTCCCTCAAGTGAAGGTAGTAGTGCCAATCGATACACAACTTCTCCAACTTGCTCCAACACATCAAACAGTCCAATATACCTTGGAGTCAACTTGCCCCATCCCCTGAAGCAAAAAGTGCCTCTAGCGGGTGATATCCTCAAGAAGACATAATCGTCTTCCTTGAACTCCAAAGGACGACGATGAAGATCTTCCTACTGCTTCTGGCTGTCTTGCGTTGCTCGTAAGTGCCCCTGTATTCTCTTCACCCTCTCTACAGTGCTGACAACCAACTCTGGACCCAAGATCTGACGTTCTCCTATGTCACTCCAACACACGAGAGACCTACACTTCCTACCGTATAAAGCTTCAAACGGAGCCATTTGGATGCTCTCTTGATAGTTATTATTGTAGGAAAACTCCACAAGTTGTAGGTGGTCCTCCCATAATCCCCCAAAGTCTAGCATATATGATCTCAACATATCCTCCAATGTCTAAATAGTACGCTCTGACTGCCCATCTGTCTGCGGATGATAAGACATACTGAACTTCAGACGAGTCCTAAGACTCTCCTGTATGCTCCTACAAAAGTGAGATATAAAACGTGAGTCCCTGTCTGACACAATGCTAACTGGAACGCTATGCAATCTCACAATCTGTCTCATGTATAAGTCAGCCAAAGCTTCTAGACTAGCCAACTCGGAATGGAAAAAAATGAGCGGACTTATTGAGTCAATCTACGATCACCCAAACAACATCTCGCCCACTTGGACTCTTCGAAAAACCTATGGCGAAGTCTATAGTGATATGCTTCCACTTCTACTCAGGAATCAGAAGTGGTTGCAGTAGACCTGATGTCCTCTGATGCTCAGCCTTGACCTGCTGGCACACTAGATATTTGGCCACAAAGCGAGCTATCTCCCTTTTTATGCCATGCCATCAGAAGTGCTTTTTCAAGTCACGGTACATCTTGGTGCCTCCAGGATGAATATAATATATCAAACTATGAGCCTCTACCATCAGCTTCTGGCGAAGCTCTCCATTGGAAATATATAGGCGATCACCATATCGTAATATTCTGTTATCATAAATGCGCAGTCCCGTCTGCTCTCCAGCCTCGGTCCCCTCTCTCAACCTCCTGAATCTAATATCCATAGGCAAAGCTGCCCTGATCCTCTCTACTAGCGATGACTGCACTTGCAAGTTGGCTAGTATCCCGTCTGATCCGGGTAATACAACCTCTATGCCAAGCTCTTGCAAGTTATCCAAAAACTCCCTCTGCGTCGTCAAGAATAGCACCGTAGGCTTTCGTATTAACGCATCTACTACCACATTAGCCTTATATGGGTGATAATGCAGATATATCGCGAAGTCCATCATCAATTCAAGCCACCAGCGTTGCCTCATATTTAGCTCCTTCTACGTGAAGACATACTTGATGCTCTTGTGGTCAGTATAAATCTCTACTTGTTCCCCATATAAGTAATGTCTCCATAGCTTCAAGGAAAGATAATAGCTACAAGCTCCAAATCACGAGTTGGATAATTTTTCTCATATACTCTCAACTGTTTAGATGCATATGCAATCATCTTGCCATGCTGCATCAATACGTATCCCAAGCCTTTTCCTGGCCTGTCCCTGTAGATCATGTAGCCTCCTAATCCTGATGGAATGGTCAACACTGGTGTTGTGATCAGTCGCTTCTTTAACTCCCCAAAAGCGGCTTGACACTCATCCGTCCATATGAGCTATTGGTCCTTGCATGTCAACCGAGTCATAGGCTCTCATATCCTCAAGAAGTTTTCCATAAACCAACGGTAATATTTCGTAAGTCCAAGGAAACTCCTCACCTCCGATGTCGACTTAGGAACAGACTGTCACGCCCCAATCCCAAAATCTATGGGACCAGACACGTGGCAATGGCCAGCTAGTATGACTTCGTAGGGCTTTCCAATTTAATAGACCCGACGAAGTACACTTACACTGTCCATGGTCAAGTGATCCAAGTAATAATCTATTGCTAATATACAATAACTAAATCTAGATCTCAATCCAGGATAAGTAATCTCAAGAAAGAACGATACGCATCATCAGTCTGCAGCCCAATAATACATCCGTTCGAATAGACCAGAAGAACAATATAGGTCTATAAACACTAGGCTATATAAGCAGAATAAAATGGAAAGTAATACAAGACTGAAATAGCTGGAAATGTAAATATACCTGCAATGACGTCCACAATATATCAGGTCAAGTATCCTGCAACTGCACAAACAACCTGGAAGGGAACCAGGTCCTCAGAGGGACGTAACAAGATACAAAATGCATGCCAGATATAGTACTGAATAAAATAAAGGGGTGTGCTAACCATCTACGTGAATGCAATGTAAGGACAACCTCGGAACGTATAGGTAGGTGTAGGCATAACGTCCAACGTCCTCTAGAGTGTGGTATCTGCAACGTCCATCATTCCGAAGAATAAGGTATCTGTATATGTATAACGTCCAACACTTTAAGGGACGTGGTATCTGCAATGTATATACGTCCGTAACACTCCGAAGAGCACAGTGTCTGAATATAGGAAGTCATCGGGTCTGTGGCTCCTCTGGATACCAAGGAGTCCGATGGGTGTATCCCATACGTTTATCAGTTGTCCTCCCCGCCCAATGATCTATACATGTCGTATCACAACACGCCTTAGCTACTACGCCGAGGCGTCGTAGCTCTGGCTCATAGTCTATTGTTAGAACAATAGTCCAACCTTACAACCAAACAAGGACAAGGATTGGACCTTCGTATCACAATATTCTATGCTCCGACTACTAATAACTGCTAAGTCTTCTATCATGCATCGCTAATAGCAGTTATTCCCTATCCGTTGCACGCCTACACGTACAGGTGGCCAACCACATACGCAAGTCCGTGCCCTACATGAGACTCACAATACGTGTAAGAAATGTGTCAAGGCCTGGGGAGTCATACCAATAACTCCACAACTTTAGGTGGGTCCACTGGACACTAAGTCAGACACAAGTCCTAACGTCAACGTTTTCGTTGACTGCACCAAAGTCTTCTCGGGCGCACACAATTATAAAATATTTAATTAAATAAATATGCAACTAAAATAACTGAATTTAAATAGTACAACAAGGCAAGGTATACTTGCCTGCGCGAGGCTGCTAATGACGGGGTCCCAGTACCGCGTCCAAGTCCTCGGGTCCCACAGTACCTAGAGATAGATACAACCCAAAATAAATAATCTATTCTACGCCAAACAGGGATGCGACACGCATCTACACCTAAACTCAGTCCCAGCTACGACTCACAGGGACAAGACACTAGGGGGTTGACCACAGTTGACTATCGGTACGATAGTCAAAACATCTAGTCATCAGTACCATATCATCAAGCCATCCTCAAAACACAGTTTATGATTTTAATTTCTTCGTTTCATATCGTTGTTACCAGTCACCAGGTGCCTCCCTAAGTTAATCACCTTAAATTTCCAGTTTCTAAATTACTGATCACACTAGCCCTCAATCAGTCATTCACCTACTGTCCTTACTAATCATACATTTAAATTTAGCATTTTACACTACACATAAATCCTTCATCAATCCCGTGCTCCTCGGTGTTCATCATTGTTCAGTCAATTCAGAGCCTTGTTTCTCCTCAATTTAATTCTCCGTAAATAAATTAGGATTTTACCATCATGTAATATATTCATAACATCTCGTCAAAATCAAATTCCAAACCTCCGTGCAAATTGTTAAAGTTTATATTAATTTACGTAGACATAAACCCTAACATACATTTAACCCTATTCTTAAGTCTTCATAATTAACAGTCACCTTAATCATCATTTGCCTTAGTCCATATTTACCTTAATCACTTTATTAACACACGATTATTTATATTACACCACAACTACACTACCATTTTAAACTCAAATACTAGCTAATACACACACAACTATATATAACCTCAATCCCTACTAAAACACAACACAATGCATGAATATAAAGAGAGGGGGAGTAGTATACCAAAGTGGCCGGAGCGAGGTGGTGCTGGCCGGACGACGGGGTATGGGGTCAGCCCGGCGGAGGATGCACAGCCGGGGTGCACAGGGGTCGGCTGCGCCGTGGGACGGAGAAAATAATCTGGTCGGGGAAGAAGGTTGCACAACGGCGCGGTCGATGGAGCACAGACCGGTGGTCGATGGAGCTGCAGCCGGAGCTGCCTCAGTCAGGCTGTGCGGGGGTGCACAGTGGGATGGTCGGAGGGAGAGCACAGCCGCGAGGGGGATGACTGCTCAGTCCAGTCGGGGACTGTTCAGTCGGGTTGGTCAGAGCCGTTCAGTTCGGTCGGGAGAGTACAGGGGTCGTCGGGGACAGTCGGCACTCGTTGCACTGTCGAGTGGGTGGCTTCACAGCTCGGCGTTCGCTGTACTGTCGGCGGAGGCGGTCTGCACCGGTCGGCGGAGGTGGGGTGGCTGAACCATTGGGACCGGAGTGGGGTGGCTGAACCGTTGGTCGGGTTCACAGAAGTCGGCCGAGGAGAAGCGTATAGTCGGCGGGGATCGGAACTGCACAGCTGGAGCATCGTGCTAGAGCCACCGGCAGTAGGCCGGAGTCACCCGAGGATGGCTGCACGGTCCACACCGGAGTCGAAGATCAATGGGGACGAGTGGATGGCTGTACCGTAGAGCCGGGGACGCTGGACAGTGGTGGGGAACTGCTCAGGTCGGCCGGTCGGGTCAGCCGGACGGGGAGATGCACAGTTGGCCGGCCGGAGAGTCTTCCAGGAAGGAGAAAGGAAGAAGAATAAGGAAGAAGAAGAAATGAAGAAGGAGCCTTTTATTTGTATGGAGAAAATTAAATGGAGGAGGGAGGTTACGTATGAATGAAGAAGGAGGGAGGAGAGAGAGAGGGGGGTGGGGTTTTCTATGCATTGGGATTAGGGCCGGCTTGGGAGGAGTGAAGGGTGATGTGATGGTTTTATAGGGAGTGGTAAAAGGATGGAGGGTGGAGATGTTGCCATTCAAAATAAAGGGCCAAGATTTCTCATGAGAAGAATTATTTCTTCATGAGAAAAGAAGGGGGGTGAGTCTAATTCGGTCACCACACATGTAACCTCAACATTTGGTTTTGGCCAATGGGGTGAGGGCACCTAAAATCCCTAAATTGCAACTTAGCCCCCTGAATTCGAGAAATTGCATGAACACATAAAATGACGCAAAAATTATGAAGAAAATTGTGTTTAGTAATTTTTATGGTGAGAGGGTGTTGTGCGTTAGGCATGGGTTTAATTAGATGGGCATTGGGATTAATTAAGGATTAAAAATAAGATTGACAAAGTTGGTATCCCCGATTTAAATAGAAATAACGTGTCCCGCGATTTTAAACTAAATGGAGGCACTTGGGGGTCAAAACCTGGAAATGACACAAAGGTCAAAAATGGTGGGGGCTTGGAGTCAGTCTTGGACCCTTTAGTTGGTCCGGCTCAACGGGTTAAGTTGGTATCTCAAAACTGAGGGTAACGACACAGGTGTCCGACACGGAATTTAATTATGGGATTTCGGTTACAAAAAATTGTGCAATTAATTTAGAGCACAAGGAAAATGATTTTGAGTGGCAGAAATGTCTAGTGCCTAATTTGGTGAGTCAAGTCAGAAGTACAATGATCTGATGGAATTTATGGGCTGATATTGGGCTCCGAATAATTTAGCAATGATAGGGCGCGCCAAGGATTTTAATTAAATAAATTAAAATAACAAACAACTCAACTCTACTCTCAACATCTGCTGCTAAATCCAAAAATTTCCTAGATCCAAACCTGACTATCTATAGAATTAATCGAAGGGTTTTACATTCTTCCCTACTTAGAAAAATTTTGTCCCCGAAATTAAAAGTAAAGCACGATAATAGCTAAGCGAATTTTAAAACAACTAGTACTCAATACCGTACGTAAATTCATACCTTGCTCCTCAAATAAGTACGGGAACCGCTGCCGAATAGAATCCTCGCGCTCCCAAGTAGACTCGTCTGGTGAATGGTGTTTCCAGGCAACTCTGACCAGTCGAATAGTCTGCCCTCTCAAAGTCTTCTTGCTGTGATCGAGAATCTCAACTGGCTGCTCTACGTAAGACAGACTGGGCCCGACTGTAATCTCCGAATGATCAAGCATATGGCTAGGGTCTGCGACATATCTCCTCAGCTGTGATACATGAAATACGTCATGTACTCCTCTAATGATGGAGGTAATGCAAGACGGTAAGCCACTTCGCCAACTCGTTCCAAAATGTCAAAAGGTCCGATGTACCTCGGACTCAGCTTGCCTCTGCCTCCGAATCTGATGGTACCAGGAGTAGGCGATATCCTCAAAAATATATGGTCACCCTTCTTGAACTCCAATGGCCTGGGACGCATCTGCCCAATGTTTCTGTCTGTCCCGTACTGCACGCAGGTGGCATTGAATCTGCTTGACCTTCTCCATTGTATGTGTCACCAATTCTGGACCAAGTATCTGACGCTCTCCCACGCCACTCCAACAAACTGGTGACCTATATTTCCTGTCGTACAGTGCCTCTTAAGGTGCCATCTGTATGTTAGCCTGGTAGCTGTTATTGTAAGAGAATTCCACCAAGTGTAGGTGGTCCTCCCAAGATCCTCCAAAATCAATCATGCATGCTCTCAACATATCCTCTAATATCTGTATCGTGCGTTCTGACTGACCATCAGTCTGCGGATGATATGTAGTGCTGAACTTGAGGCGAGTTCCTAGGCTCTTCTGCATACCCCGCCTAGAATGCAACGTGAATCTGGAATCACGAGCCGATACGATGCTGCCAGGCACTCCATGTAGTCGTACTATCTGTCTCATATATATATCAGCTAGTATCTCTGTGGATTGCCCTACTCTGAAGGGCAAGAAATGGGCAGACTTGGTGAGTCTGTCTACGACAACCCAAACTACATCCTTCCCGCTAGGGCTCCGCGGGAATCCTGTGACGATGTCCATGTTAATGTGTTCCCACTTCCACTCAGAAATTGGGAAGCGGCTGCATTAGTCCTGCAGTTCTCTGTTATTCAGCCTTGTCTTGCTGACATACCAAGCATCTTGCCACGAATCTCTCAATCTCTTCCTTCATCCCATGCTACCAGTAATATTGCCTTAAGTCTCGGTACATCTTCGTACCCCCGGGATGAATAGATTAAATCGAGCAATGAGTCTCGGTCATCAACTCTTGGTGTAGCTCGCCTCTCGGATCGTATAGGCGATCTCCACACCTCAATATTTCATCTTCGTGAATCCTGAGTCCCGTCTGCATGCCGGCCTTTGTCCTCTCTCGTAGACGTCAAAATCTCGCATCTGTTGGCAGGGCTGCCCTGATCCTTTCAATCAGGGTAGACTGAACCTCGAGGCTGGCCATCTGTCCATCCATGCCTGGCAATACGATCTCTATCCCAAGCTCCTGGAGATCCTCTAGCAATTGCCGCTGCATCGTTAAAAAGTATGCCATGGACTTCCTGCTTAAGGCATCTGCTATGACATTTACCTTGCCAGGGTGGTACTGTAACTTAATATCATAATCTGTCATCAACTCTAGCCAGCGTCTCTGCCTCATGTTGAGCTTCTTCTGCGTGTAGACATACTTCAGGCTTTTATGATCTGTGTAAATCTCAACACGCTCACTATTAAGGTAATGTCTCCATAGCTTTAGTGCAAATATCACTGCAGCTAGCTCCAAGTCGTGCGTCGGATAGTTCTTCTCATGAACTCTCAGCTGTCTCAATGCGTAGGCTATCACCTTGCCGTGTTGCATTATTATGCATCCCAATCTGCTCCCAGACGTATCACTATACACTATAAATCCTCCTGATCCTGAAGGTAGTGTCAAAATCGGTGCTGATGTCAGACGTTTCTTCAGCTTATCGAAAACCGCCTGACACTCGTTGGTCCAGATAAACTCCTCGTCTTTACGCGTCAGTTGCGTCATAGGCGTAACTATCCTCGAAAAGTTTTCCATGAACCTCCGATAATATCCGACAAGTCCGAGGAAACTCCTAACCTCTGTAACTGATGTAGGGGTAGGCCACGTCTCGACTGCAGCTATCTTCTCCGGGTCAACTGATAGTCCATCACCGGTGATTATGTGTCCCAAAAATGGTACTCTATCCGAGCAGAACTCATATTTGCTGAGTTTGGCGTACAGCCTTTCATGTCTCAGCGTCTCCAACACGATTCTGAGATGCCTCTCAGGCGCCTCCTGGCTCTTGGAATATATCAAGATGTAGTCTATAAATATCACCACGAACTTATCCAAGTACTGGTGGAAGACATTGTTCTTCAAACACATAAATACCGCAGGTACGTTGGTTAGAACAATCATGACTAGAAACTCACATTGTCTATACTTCGTCCGATAAGTCGTCTTTGCAATATCCTCTCTTCGTACCTTGATCTGATGATAGCTTGATCTGAGATCGATCTTCGAGAGTACATATGTGCCACTTAGCTGATTCAACTGTACCGTTCCATCTTTCTTCGGCATAATTAAGATGGGTATTGCCCCATGGAGAAACACTAGCCCGACCGAAACCCTTGTCTAAGAGATCCTCCACGATGGACCTACAACTCAACCAACTCTATTGGTGCTAGTCTGAAGACGAAAAATTAACTGGCTCGGCTCTTGGAGTCAACTCTATAACAACTCTATCCCTCTGTCAGGTGGCAGGCCTGGAAGATTATCTAGAATCACATCCTCAACCCTGATATAATATGGTGGTAGACTGGTTCACCTCATGCGTTGTATACTCCTAAGGTAGATGGGCACCATACTCCCAGGCTCCCTGAAGTAACTCAACTCAGGGTAAACTGGTGGCCATAAATAACGTAATTACGTCGACAATCTAGTATCGCGTGGTATTGGCTCAATCAACTCATGCTAGGACGGTGTCATCGTCCAGACTTAATCCTTAAAATAAATTCTCCTGTTCTGTTTACCACACTAATCCTCTGAAAGAAAAAAAAATTCTTCCCTGTCTAAAGTATAATTTCTCTTCTCAAATTTTCTCTAAAATTTTATTCCTCAAATTTCTTCTTTTCGATATTTATCTCTCCAAGTCACATAGTACAATAATGGTATCACTCAAGCATATTTCTTGAAATTAGATCATTATCTTCCAATTGAGAGCCTGAAATTTTATCTTCTGTAGTCCATAATATCATTCCTGATATTGCTATAATATGCAACCACTAGTTTCCAGCATTGGGCTATGCATTTCCTTAGATTATTCTAGGTCTTGATCAACAATCCTTCCAGCTCCTTGTACTTCCGAGATCACTGCTATCTCGAGTACGAATAGGGTACTACTGGCTCCAAATTCTCTTGCTACCCTTCCATACTAGTTCTAGAATCCAAAAGAACCTATCAGCCTACCCTACTGAGGGTAACAATCTTCTCAGAGATTATTGCACAAATCACGTCTTCTGCCGTCTGAACTACGATCTTCTTCTGGAGGAACCCATCAGGCGCAAGTGTTCGTCTTCCAAAATTATGGGGATGAGAAACAATGATAACAATATTGACAGAAATTGAGCGAATACAAATTGGAAGTCCAAGGGCGATAATCACATATAAGAGGAGTTTTAAAATCGGTTATGGATTGAGATCTTATTCACATTAATCCTAAGTTGCAGGCTCGTTCGGTACAGTGACGTAACCGAAACAATTTGCTTCGAGACCTGCATGGGCCACCACTAAAACCATGTCATACCCCAATCCCAAATTCTATGGGACCAGACACGTGGCAATGGCCAGCTAGTACGACTTCATAGGGCTTTCCAATTTAATGGACCCGACGAAGTGCACTTACGCTGTCCATGGTCAAGTGATCCAAGTAATAATCTATTGCTAATATACAACAACTAAATCTAGATCTCAATCCAGGATAAGTAATCTCAAGAAAGAACGATACGCATCATCAGTCTGCAGCCCAATAATACATCCGTTCGAATAGACCAGAAGAACAATATAGGTCTATAAACACTAGGCTATATAAGCAGAATAAAATGGAAAGTAATACAAGACTGAAATAGCTAGAAATGTAAATATACCTGTAATGACGTCCACACTATATCAGGTCAAGTATCCTGTAACTGCACAAACAACCTGGAAGGGAACCAGGTCCTCAGAGGGACGTAACAAGATACAAAATGCATGCCAGATATAGTACTGAATAAAATAAAGGGGTGTGCTAACCATCTACGTGAATGCAATGTAAGGACAACCTCGGAACGTATAGGTAGGTGTAGGCATAACGTCCAACGTCCTCTAGAGTGTGGTATCTACAACGTCCATCATTCCGAAGAATGAGGTATCTGTATATGTATAACGTCCAACACTCTAAGGGACGTGGTATCTGCAATGTATATACGTCCGTAATACTCCGAAGAGCACGGTGTCTGAATATAGGAAGTCATCGGGTCTGTGGCTCCTCTGGATACCAAGGAGTCCGATGGGTGTATCCCATACGTTTATCAGTTGTCCTTCCTGCCCAATGATCTATACATGTCGTATCACAACACGCCTTAGCTACTACGCCGAGGCGTCGTAGCTCTGGCTCATAGTCTATTGTTAGAATAATAGTCCAACCTTACAACCAAACAAGGACAAGGATTGGACCTTCGTACCACAATATTCTATGCTCCGACTACTAATAACTGCTAAGTCTTCTATCATGCATCGCTAATAGCAGTTATTCCCTATCTGTTGCACGCCTATACGTACAGGTGGCCAACCACATACGCAAGTCCGTGCCCTACATGAGACTCACAATACGTGTAAGAAATGTGTCAAGGCCTGGGGAGTCATACCAATAACTCCACAACTTTAGGTGGGTCCACTGGACACTAAGTCAGACACAAGTCCTAACGTCAACGTTTTCGTTGACTGCACCCGAGTCTTCTCGGGCGCGCACAATTATAAAATATTTAATTAAATAAATATGCAACTAAAATAACTGAATTTAAACAATACAACAAGGCAAGGTATACTTGCATGCGCGAGGCTGCTGATGACGGGGTCCCAGTATCGCGTCCAAGTCCTCAGGTCCCGCAGTACCTCGAGATAGATACAACCCAAAATAAATAATCTATTCTACGCCAAACAGGAATGCGACACGCATCTACACCTAAACTCAGTCCCAGCTATGACTCACAGGGACAAGACACTAGGGGGTTGACCACAGTTGACTATCGGTACGATAGTCAAAACATCTAGTCATCAGTACCATATCATCAAGCCATCCTCAAAACACAGTTTAGAATTTTAATTTCTTCGTTTCATATCGTTGTTACCAGTCACCAGGTGCCTCCCTAAGTTAATCACCTTAAATTTCTAGTTTCTAAATTACTGATCACACTAGCCCTCAATCAGTCATTCACCTACTGTCCTTACTAATCATACATTTAAATTTAGCATTTTACACTACACATAAATCCTTCATCAATCCCGTGCTCCTCGGTGTTCATCATTGTTCAGTCAATTCAGAGCCTTGTTTCTCCTCAATTTAATTCTCCGTAAATAAATTAGGATTTTACCATCATGTAATATATTCATAACATCTCGTCAAAATCAAATTCCAAACCTCCGTGCAAATCGTTAAAGTTCATATTAATTTACGTAGACATAAACCCTAACATACATTTAACCCTATTCTTAAGTCTTCATAATTAACAGTCACCTTAATCATCATTTGCCTTAGTCCACATTTACCTTAATCACTTTATTAACACACGATTATTTATATTACACCACAACTACACTACCATTTTAAACTCAAATACTAGCTAATACACACACAACTATATATAACCTCAATCCCTACTAAAACACAACACAATGCATGAATATAAAGAGAGGGGGAGTAGTATACCAAAGTGGCCGGAGCGAGGTGGTGCTGGCCGGACGACGGGGTATGGGGTCAGCCCGGCGGAGGATGCACAGCCGGGGTGCACAGGGGTCGGCTGCGCCATGGGACGGAGAAAACAATCTGGTCGGGGAAGAAGGTTGCACAACGGCGCGGTCGATGGAGCACAGACCGGTGGTCGATGGAGCTGCAGCCGGAGCTGCCTCAGTCGGGCTGTGCGGGGGTGCACAGTGGGATGGTTGGAAGGAGAGCACAGCCGCGAGGGGGATGACTGCTCAGTCCAGTCGGGGACTGTTCAGTCGGGTTGGTCGGAGCCGTTCTGTTCGGTCGGGAGAGCACAGGGGTCGTCGGGGACAGTCGGCACTCGTTGCACTGTCGAGTGGGTGGCTTCACAGCTCGGCGTTCGCTGCACTGTCGGCGGAGGCGGTCTGCACCGGTCGGCGGAGGTGGGGTGGCTGAACCGTTAGGACCGGAGTGGGGTGGCTGAACCGTTGGTCGGGTTCACAGATGTCGGCCAAGGAGAAGCATATAGTCGGCGGGGATCGGAACTGCACAGCTGGAGCGCCGTGCTAGAGCCACCGGCAGTAGGCCGGAGTCACCCGGGGATGGCTGCGTCCACACCGAAGTCGAAGATCAATGGAGACGAGTGGATGGCTGCACCGTGGAGCCGGGGACGCTAGACAGTGGTGGGGAACTGCTCAGGTCGGCCGGTCGGGTCAGCCGGACGGGGAGATGCACAGTTGGCCGGCCGGAGAGTCTTCCAGGAAGGAGAAAGGAAGAAGAATAAGGAAGAAGAAGAAATAAAGAAGGAGCCTTTTATATGTATGGAGAAAATTAAATGGAGGAGGGATGTTACGTATGAATGAAGAAGGAGGGAGGAGAGAGAGGGGGGTGGGGTTTTTTATGCATTGGGATTAGGGCCGGCTTGGGAGGAGTGAAGGGTGATGTGATGATTTTATAGGGAGTGGTAAAAGGATGGAGGGTGGAGATGTTGCCATTCAAAATAAAGGTCCAAGATTTCTCATGAGAAGAATTATTTCTTTATGAGAAAAGAAGAGGGGTGAGTCTAATTCGGTCACCACACATGTAACCTCAACATTTGGTTTTGGCCAATGGGGTGAGGGCACCTAAAATCCCTAAATTGCAACTTAGCCCCCTAAATTCGGGAAATTGCATGAACACATAAAATGACGCAAAAATTGTGAAGAAAATTTTGTTTAGTAATTTTTATGGTGAGAGGGTGTTGTGCGTTAGGCATGGGTTTAATTAGATGGGCATTGTGATTAATTAAGGATAAAAATAAGATTGACAAAGTTGGTATCCCCGATTTAAATAGAAATAAAGTGTCCCGCGATTTTAAATTAAATGGAGGCACTTGGGGTCAAAACCCGGAAATGACACAAAGGTCAAAAATGGTGGGGGCTTGGAGTCAGTCTTGGACCCTTTAGTTGGTCCGGCTCAACGGGTTAAGTTGGTATCTCAAAACTGAGGGTAACGACACAGGTGTCCGACACGGAATTTAATTATGGGATTTCGGTTACAGAAAATTGTGCAATTAATTTAGAGCACAAGAAAAATGATTTTGAGTGGCGGAAAAGTCCAGTGCCTAATTTGGCGAGTCAAGTCAGAAGTACAATGATCCGATGGAATTTATGGGCTGATATTGGGCTCCGAATAATTTAGCCATGATAGGGCGCGCCAAGAATTTTAATTAAATAAATTAAAATAACAAACAATTCAACTCTACTCTCAACATCTGCTGCTAAATCCAAAAATTTCCCAGATCCAAACCTGACTATCTATAGAATTAATCGAGGGGTTTTACACAGACCATGTCTCAACTACCAAGATTTTCTCTGGATCGACTGAAATACCATCTCCATTGATGACATACCCAAGAAAAGAGACCTTATCCAAGAAGAACTCACATTTGTTGAGCTTCGCGTACAACCGCTCTCTCCTCAATGTCTCTAAGATAATCCGTATGTGCTTCTCATGCTACTCGTGGTTCTTCTAATAGACAAGGATATCATCTATGAAGACAACCATGAACTAGTCTAAATACTGATGGAAGACTCGATCCATCAAGTCCATAAAGATAGCTGGAGCATTGGTCAATCCAAATGGCATGACCAAAAACTTGTAGTATCTATATCTCGTCCTGAATACGGTCTTCCGAATGTCCTGCTTTTGCACCTTCACTTGGTGATATCCTGATATCAAGTCTATCTTTGAGAATACCTTAGATCTACTAAGCTGATTAAATAAGTCATCAATGCGTGTCAAAGGATACTTATTCTTCACAGTCATAACATTCAAGGCCCTGTAGTCAATGCACATACGCACTGACCCATCCTTCTTGGGTAAAAATATCACTGGGGCTCCCTAGGGTGATGCACTCGATTGGATGAAGCCTTTCTCTTCTAACTGCTTCAACTGCATCTTTAGCTCATCTATCTCCTTCTTCGCCAATCTGTAAACATGTGACCCTATGGGTACTGCTCCTAGGGTCAACTCAATCGAGAATTCTACATCTATGTCCAGAGGTAGTCCTGGCAAATCCTCTAAAAATACGTCCTCAAACTCTGAAATGATAGGGTAATAAATAACATCGTCCAATGCCATATGAACACCATCAAGAACCTCTGTGGGTCCTCATGCAAACTTGAGCTTTGGCTGGCCTGGTACCTTAAAGAGAATGCTTCCTCTGTAGCAGTCGAAGAAAGTGTGGTACTTACTTAGCCAGTCCATCCCAAGGATAATATCGAAGTTCGACATGGAAAAGACTAAGAGTCAAGCCTTCATCTCTTTATCGCGAATCACTACAAGACAAAATCTACAGATACGGCTAACAGGTTCAACTCCTCCCCCGATGAGAATTCTAACACAACTAGGCAAAGTTGTAGTGGCAATATTATGCTTGGCAACAAAACTAGAAGATATGAACGAGTGTGTGGCTCCCGTTTCAAACAATGTCACAGCAGGAAAAGCAGAAACAAGGGTAATACCTTTTATAACATCAACCTCCTACTTTGTGTCATCCATCTCCAAAGCAAAAGCCTTTCCAGTCCTTTGAAGTAGTCCCTGTGACCTGACCCTCGTGAAATGGTCCTCCTGAGTAGGTAATGGTGGTCCCCGCTGGAATCCTCCGTCTGCTAGAGGTCGAGGTGCTCCCGCTCCTGGCCTTATCATCTGCTGAGCTGGCTTCGATGCTGGAAGTGCTGGCCTCTGCGTCGGCTGTGGAAGTGCCAATGCTTGCTTCACCGGACAGTCTCTGGCCATATGCTGCCCAGAACCACATCTCATACACTACCCTAAAAGAAGCCGACAATCCCTCTTAATGTGTCCGTGCTTCCCGCAGTAACTGTAGTGGGGCTTCTCCTGAATCTGCTATGGTCCCTCTCTCTGCTGTTGTTGTGGCTGCTGATGTGCCAAAGAGCGTCTGATGGGCTCTCCTTGTTACATCTTTTTTGGTCCTTGCTGTATTCTTTATTGATTTTCTTTTCCCTTGCTGATGGCCTTTTAGATCCTGGCCTCTGTCAATAACTCGGAATAAGAGATCCGGGACTGCGAGCTGGTATAGGGCTGGAGCTCTTGATTCAGCCCGTGATAAAATATCTAAGCTTTCTCCAAGTCATTGGGTATCAGAATGGCGCCATATCTACTGAGGTGGTTGAACTCCACATCGTACTCATCGACTGTCTTGTTCCCCTACTCTAGATGGATGAACTAATTGTACAATGCATCATTCTCGGTGGCCAAAAATTATTTCTTCTCAAAGTACTCCAAGAACTACTCCCAAGTCTGGCGTGTACCCAATTAGCGTTCCATTAATTTCCACCAGTGATGAGTATTTTCTTCTAGCTGGGTCCTCACACTTGTCATCCATAAATTCGTAGGAAGCTGTGACGCCTCTAATAGCTTCATGGTACTGGTTATCCAGGTTATGGTCTCCTTTGGGCTCTCACTGCCTATTTATGGCTTGGGAACCATCTGTACAAAATCTTTTACTGAACCAACACGCGCTTGTGGCACTAGAACTAGAGCTTGAGCTGGTGCGGTATTGGCGCAGCCAACATCTCAAGTGCTGCCAGGAATCCCTGTCTTATTATGGCGGCTTCCCGCCTTGCTCTGCCGCTTGCTGCCTCTGCTTGGCAGCCAGGGTGGTGGCCTGCTGTCTCTGTTCCTGCATCATCATCTGGAAGAATTGGAATAGCTACACCTGGTCGTCCAGCGGTGCTGGTGAAGCTGGAAAATCCCTATTAGGCGCCATGGAAGGAGCTAGTGGAACTTGATTGTTAGTCTGTCCACCTGGTCCTGGAAGTTGAGGAGTCATTGAGGCCTCTCCTGGTGATTGGCCGTTGACCCCTGGAGATGTGTCATCTCCGGTGGTGGCACGTCTGCTACGTAAATTTATCTCTCTGCAAGAGATGGACGAAAGATTAGGAAGAGTACATGAATCAAGCAAGATGCAAGCATTTAAATAGGACATGTTGGAAGAAAGGTAAGTTATAGTCAAGTGTGGATGATATCATATTTTTTAATCCTATTTGTAGGCTTGCTCAGTACAGTAACATAACCGAGACAATATACTATGGACCTGCATAGGCCACCATACAAATATGTCACGCCCTAGTCCCAAAATACGTAGGACTAGGAATACGTAGTATGCCAGCCGTATGTATATGATAACTCCAATATATTGAAAAATTATAACACATATGTATGCTATAATATGAATATTATATAACAAGTGGTTCATATATTGTCAACACAAGTTACAGGCATCTATATCTCATCTACAAGCACACGTAAAGGAATATCAAAATAAATATCTAAATGTCTCAAGTATGAAGTATCAACAGAATAATATTTGGGTGAAGACAAATCCACTACCTATCGACTATATCAAAATCTTAAATGATATAGGAGATCAAAACCCCAATATGAAATAAATGTCAATAAAGAAACAACATCTAAGAATCCATCAGCAATGAAGTAATCACTGGTACTGAGAACATAAGACCTCCTCAACAGAGAATGATGCGTCAGGCCCGTGTCCATACTCCTGTGGATAATCTTGCTCGTTTATATCTAGAAGTGGACCAGGTCCTCAGAGGGACGTAACAAGATACAAAAAATATATGCCATAATATACTAAAAATAATATCCAAAGGGTCGTCTAACCATCTATGTGAAATACATTTTTGAGAATAATTTTCCAATGTATGGGCTGTTTGGCTAAAAATGAGATTGGCATGACTCTCTCGGAGAATCAGTGGCCTAAAAAGCATAACGTCTTTCGACCATCAGGGGCTGCCTGTAAAGAATATAATATAAGGGTCATCTGACC
Source organism: Iris macrosiphon (assembly GCA_036927795.1). Taxonomy (NCBI): domain Eukaryota; kingdom Viridiplantae; phylum Streptophyta; class Magnoliopsida; order Asparagales; family Iridaceae; genus Iris; species Iris macrosiphon. The sequence goes on along the minus strand of JAYESA010000009.1, from coordinate 124,124,860 downwards.
ACGCATCTCCGGCGGAGTGAACGGATTACAAAAGGAAAAGTGTAAAGGCGCCCATATGCCTACTTGTTGTTCTTCCCACCCTATGTTATATCCATGCCATGGTGATACCTCTAATAACTGTCAAGTCTGCTAGCATGCATTTGTATAAGCAGTTATTTCCTATCCGTCGCATGTCCCATACATATATGTGGCCAGCCTATCACGAAAGTCTGTGTCCTATATCAGACTTATATTCGTGTAACAAATGTGTTACAGCCAATGAAACATAAGAATGCCTCAACATCATGGGGTGGTCTCGTAACATAAGGTCGTTATGCAAAATATTAAATAAGTGACAAAAGGCGATGCAACCGTCGTTGCACCCAAGTTATTTTTGGACGCGCAGTTTTATATAGAAAAATAAAATAACTAAATTAACAACATCAAATACGCATGCTAATAATAAATATAAATAAATAGCACAATGGCAAGGTATACTTACCGGGCAAGCAATCTGTGTAATATAGGCGTCCTGACGTCATGCACAAGGGATCATAAACTATAAGCTCTAAATAAACATCTTCGGATGCTGAAATAAATATCACTAATATCTCCAGAATCAGCGAGATATCAGAAAACTCTACCCTTTCGTCCAATTTTGACACAGGGTCAAAAATGGTAATTTCGGGTTAAAGCGGTATCCATATAGGGCCCACCTTGCACCGAAATATGTGTCAGGGGTAAAAGTATCTAAATAGGATAAATTATAATTCAAACCAATCTTAAACGATGATATGAACTCAATGGTATGTATAATTTTGAATTTTAGTGAGATGATCACAATTTTGCTCGTTAAGTCAACTATGTGGCCCGCAAATAGATGACTCGGTCAACTGTCTCATAATCGCATGAAACTTGGGTCTCAAGACCAGTGTGATACCACGAATCCAATGGCACAAATTTTGTCGCGTTCTGACGAGCATGTACCAACTAATGGGGAAATTATAAAATATCGATACAAAGGGCTTTTAACAAATACGGATTGATTTCGATGCGCTCACACGTCCAAATTAACTTTTCTGAAAGTTCGCACGTCAAGATATACCATACTCTCCTTTCGGTGCAACTAGTACATGGCGTGGTGGTCTAGTTTATCGGGACACACTCCGTATCGTAAGTTTCTATGTTCTTGAAAAACTATTTTTCGTAAATTTAAATTTAAATTTAGCAAAGAATTAATGATCCAAAGTATATAAATATTAGGTCATTGCGATCCTGGTTATATAGACTAGCTATCAAAAAAAGATCATAATTAAGTGAGTTCGATTGGAAGAAAATTGCTTTCCAAAATATCATGTTGGTTTCAAAAACTTTCAATTCACATATATCTAAAATATTGGTTTTTCAAAAATTTTTGGATAAATTTATATCAGAAATATGGTGGTTCGAATAAAACTACTCGAAGACATTAGAAGGTTTTCATGTTGTGGTTGAATCTAAACAACTAGATCGATATTCGATCGCGTATGTAGGAAAAAATTTAGCGAAAAAGATGAGTACCTGGGGTTCATTTCTGTCGCTGTTTTGACGCGAGCATGTACCGGTCAACGGCGGCGGCGGTAGTGCTCCGGCGTTCGACGGTCGAGCGACGGCGACGGTGGTGAGAGGGAAGGTCTGGGGTGACTGCTCGTTGGTTAGAGTTTTCGTTTGTTTACACACACACACACACACATACATACATACATACATACATATATATATATATATATATATATATATATATATATATATATATATATATATATATATATATGTCCGAAAGTTTTCGAGGTTGGGTTGAATATAGAGGAAGGTCGGGTCATTGTGAACTGTGGGGGAAAAATTGGCTGTTGTTGTTGTTGGTTGTAGTATAAGTGGTATTGTTATGTTTTGCTTGATTGATATATATATATATATATATATATATATATATATAAATTTTTTTATAAAATATTCTTATTAATTATAATTACTATTATTTCTATAAAATAATTATTGGTTTATTTTTATTCTATTTATTTTATTATCATTTGTTTGTATGTTGTCGTTATACACATTATTATTCCTATTATTATATAAAAAAAATCTTAGAAAATCAGGGGAGGTTACAATTCTCAAATATATGTATTTGGAGCATATAATTTTCTTGCTTGCATGTTTAGTATATTGCATGAGACTAGAACCATTCTTTTGTTTATCTTGGTTCATGGTTTATTGGTTTGGGTTGGTTTGATCATGAGTTGAACCCATGGTCTAAACCTCAAACCCTAGCTATATAACCCAACTTCTTTCGCTCTCACTCTTCATTCCTTCTTTTCTTTCTCTCTCTTAGGTTTTTTCCTCCAAGTCTTAGACAAGTACATCTTGCATGAGAAATGAAGAAACCCTCTATATTATTAGTTTATTATATTTATTGTGTAATTTTAAGCATGTTTAGAACTTGGTATTTTTGGATTTGGTGGATGCAATAATGTAGATCTAGAATTTTATGAGTGTTGGTATTCTTGAGTTTTTTTGGGTTTTGATCTTCAAAAAATTTATTGTTTTCAAAAACTTATTGTTCTATGTGACGGAGCACTTTATTTTGAGCATTCTGGCTTTTGGTTCACTTGATTTAGAGTTGAGATAAGAATTTTATGGCAGATCTAGTCTTTTCGGATTCTTGGAGTTTTTCCATGACCGATCTTAATATTCTGGGAAGATGGAGTACCATGCGGCCCAACAACAAGTGCCCCCCTCCAGCATGCCCCATCTTATTGGACGCATGTCTTCTTGTGCATATATTTAAAAGTCGGATACATAGTACCTTGAACGCATAAAAATTCACTAAGGCTTGACTCCATGCCCACAGAGTCAATGCGTCCAAGAGATTATGCGGCCACGAGCCATGCGTCTCTTCTTTTGGACGCATGCCTCTATACGAATTTTGTGTTTCTACACCGACCTTGTGCTTTTATCTTTTCTCTCTGACACTTATGCCTTATCACATCAATCACTTTATGTCACTTCAATGACACTTCATTTATTGTCCATCTTTTTGACACTTGTCCTAAGGAGTAGACTTTAACCATGAGCATGCGGCCTGGAGGAGCATGCGACCAATTTGTTTATGCGCCCCTGACTTCATGAGACCTTAAGCACCCTGACTTCATACGGCACCTAAGCATGCGCTTGTTTAGTTCATGCACCTAACCTTCACGCGTACAATTGTATGCGCGTGTTATCCTTAGTGACTCCATACATACACGAAGTACTTTCATGATGCATTCACTTATTTTATTTGAAATATTTTTTATCATCCTATATGTGTTAATCCTGGTATTACTTGTGATTGTGCTTCTAAGGAAGAATGTATTTAGTAACCAGATCTCGTGCTAGACATGACCATGATCTTAGATTGGCATATACATTGATTGATTGAGTGATTGGACTAAGATTTTAGTATGAACTAAGTGATAAGTGACTAACCAGCTATGTGCATGACTTAAGCTTTGTGTTACAATATGATCTTGATTCATGTGAACCAATGTATAATTGGTAATTGGACTCAAATACTGTATCCGTGCTGATCCAAATTATTTCCTGAATGTGTATATGATCGGATGATCGGATGTGCACTGAGGTATGACATACTGTGTCACGTTAAGTGATCTATATTTGGGTTGTGCATCGAGAATGCCTCCAAATTCCTGAATACATAATATTATATATATATATATATATATATATATATATATATATATATATATATATATATTCCCCAGCACGGGCATGATATGCGAGTCAAGTACCAAAGCGTGGCTAGGATATTGATTGATTAAATATTGCATACATACTCGGGTGAATCCATATTGAACTTTCATGGATTCGTATCTGGCATGCCTGTACTTTGTACGATTTCTTAAGGGAATTCTCATGTGACCACGCCTTAAAATTTTGAACACAATATAGGGCTAATTAGGTAACTAAAAGTGGTAGTAACATTTGGAGAAAACAGTATCCCGAGATCATGCCAACGAACCTTCCCACAGAGATTCATTCTAAGTGTGCTGTAGGCTGCCATTATACATACTGTATATCATCCGTCTTAGTGGAGTGCAGTATCTGACCTATTATAAATAACGTCGAGCCTTTGTCTCCCTATAGGAACATTGGAACTGTTAATACCGTATTTTAGCGCAATGGCCCTATGAAAAACTGGTGCACTCCTAAATGCCTCTATATTCCTTATTTGGCTCGGTTAGCTCATGTTTGGCATGGCATGATCTGAGGATACCTATTTTATATTATTTCTGAGATAACCTCAGACTCCATAAATAGCAAGCCGTACAAGTGATTGGCCGATCTTATTAATTGGACTTGGTTATGATTGTATTATTTTGTTAGTAGTCTACGGTCTTGAACTATCATAGTGTGACGGTTTAATCCTTATCCTTGTTTGGTTGTAGGGTTGGCCCTTTGTGCTAGGATATGCCATGGAGCTGAACTACGACACAGAACCTATATATATATATATATATATATATATATATATATATATATATATATATATATATATATATATATATAGTTTGGGTTTTGTTTTTCTATTTCATGCTCCATTGTGGTACTTGCTATTTGGGGTCTAACCCCACTGGTTTTGCATGGCCAAGTTTTGAGCCAGTACCCGAGGATCTAGCATACTATCCCCCAACTTATGATGCATACTAGGAACATTATAGTAGAGGATAACGTGTGGGTTTTCTTCTTCCCTGCTCGTCATTGTACATTTTTTTATTTTGGGCGTTTAGCCACCGACACCTGTTAGCCGGCACGTCTCCACATTAGTCTCCTTACATGATTATATTAAATCAGACTACAGTTGATCACTGTCATATATTTTTGTTTCTCTTCTAACTTCTTATTTTGTACAGCTGGTCGCCAGAATATTTTGACAAAGTATTTGGAATGCCTTATTGCTTTATCATATATGCTCTATATTACTGTTTCTTATTTGATTGATTGAGACATAGATATTCGTGTGACCCTAAGTGACTTGATTATAGCATGCATGTCACGACCCGCACCCGGTTTAGGGGCACGAGTGCGTGGGTACGTCCAGCCTACGCCGCAGCATCGGCGGTAGAACGCTGTCTAGGTCAAGTGCTATCTAGATAATCTCACACTAGTATCCAACTCCATAAGGAGACACGGATAACACTAAAATAAATCTAGAAATACTCAATCACAACTACAGCACGATAGGAAATGAAGAAATAAAAGAATACAGCACAAGTCTAATGATAACATAACATACCTGCAATCCTTAACTTCCAATCCCCAAGTGTCAGAAACCAGTCTACTAATGTCACAGTCTGGAAAAATATTTTCCAGTCAGGAAGGAGCAAAGTACATCTCTAAATAGCAGTTCTATATAAATGACATAAACTATGTAGCAGTTCTAGATGGAAACATACCAGATGCATGTATAAGTACGGGAATGTACAATGAGAGAAGTACTGGAAATACTGTAAGTAAATGCAGGAAAAGAAGCAATATGTCCATGAGCAAGAATTCTATGACTAAGTGTGTGAGTACTAGTTTTAACATGTGATCGGCTTGGGAACTTGATCAGGCTGGTTACATGTGATTAGCTATGATTCATGGAAGGTCAGGCTAACCGTTGGTTAGCTATGATGCATGGAGATGGTCAGGCTAATCACACGTAACAGCTATGAGGCATGGAGATGGTCAGGCCGCACCCGACGTGAGATGTGGGGTGAGCTATGATGCATGGATAGTTGGGTATGATCACATATCTACACTAAAATACTCCCCAACCCCCGACTGGTATAGTAGATCCAATCATGGTACGCTATGGCACGGGATTCCCTAGGAAGGTAGCAAATCTCCCCGGGAATCAGTGTCTGTACATGCACAAGATAACAAGGAAAACAAGTCTTGTACAAGCTACACCATGAATAAGGAATAACATCTCATGACGAGATCCGCGTATACCAATCCGTGTAACCAACGTGTCGAGAACATGTATATTTACACTAGATACAGTGAACATAGGAGATATCATAAATTAGAAACTAATCAGAGAATGTACTTGCCTTGGGTCCTTAGCTGGTAAAACCAATGTCCTGTTCCAGAGTATCCCCTGGGTAAACCAACAGTCCTATAAACATAACACAAGCAAACCACATTCGCATCAGATGCTATACTAACACAGTCAAAAAAATACTGGTCTCAGGGCCATGTCAGGCAGGGCACTAGTCAACTAGGGTCATCTAGTAGGGACACGTATATAATATACATTACACTTATATACTTACAATATTTATACATGCACCAATTTAAATGTATTTACAATATATATATATATATCTTTTAAATACATATTTGATTTATACTAGTTGAACATTATATATGTATACTCATACATATGCTAAAATACCTTTTTAAAATATATATATATAAATACTAAATTGATTACATATACTAGAAATACGTATTTACGTATATAAATTATTTCAAACTTATTTTGAACAATAATTTCAAATAAAAGTTTATTTATAAAAACTAGAATTTATGTAAAAGCCAATATTTTTCATTTATGGTAAAATCGGTCACCGATCCAATAAACTAATTTTTGAACTCATTTAGATTATTGAAACTATATTTTTAATTTAATAATGTAACCAAAAATTATTATTATTTTTACATATCAAAACCCTTTTAATTTGTTACATAAAAATAACTAATTACATAAACTAGCTAATTACATATTTATATAACCAAATTATATAAAATAACCAAATTATATATACTAATACTAGTACATCACATTAAATACATATACAATACATTAATTGTATGTACAAGATATATATATACATTTATACTAATTACATTAATTAACGAAACTAATTATAAGAAAATACTAAACTAATTAATTAATATTTACTAACTGGTTAATAACAAATTACTGTTTATTAATAATTAACTAATCTAATCATTAACTAAACTAAATTAATTATTCTTAATTGATCAATTACTTAACCACTAATTTAATTAACTAACACTAAATTAATTAAATATTAATTATAACTAATTATATAAAATAAACTAATTATATAAAATAAACTAATTATATAAAATAAACTAATTTTATGAATTAATTAAACTAATTATGAATTAATTAAACTAATTAATCATTAACTAATTAACTAATTAATTAATTAACTAATTACTAATTAACTAATTAACTAATCTACTTAACCTTTTACACAGAAATAAATCGAAGAAGAGGAAAGAGGGAAGAAGGAAGGGGAGAGCTCACAGGGTTTCCGGCGAGGTCGGCCGGCCAGGGCGTCGGCGCGGCGGACGGCGGGGAGCTCGAGGGCAGCGGGCTCGGCGCTCGAGGGCAGCGGGCTCGGCGCTCGAGGGGGCGGCTCGGCGCTCGAAGGCAGCGGCTTCGAGGAGACGTCGGCGCGGGATCTCGACGACGGCGGCGTTCGACTCTGCGAGGCGGTGGCGGTGCTCGACTTCCAGCGGCGGCGCTCGGTTCAGCGGCGGCTTCGAGGGGGCAGCGCTTGGATCGAGACGGCGGCTTCGTTCCAGCGGCGGCGGCGGCTCGACTTCCAGCGGCGGACTCGACTTCCAGCGGCGGACTCGACGACGTCGAGGGGGCCACAGTCACCGGAGCTAGGTTAGGGTTAGGGTCTGGGTGTCGGGGTCGTGTCCGGGGCTGGACACGGCGGTGGTGGAATGTGGACGTGTCCGGTGCAGGACACGATGGGTGCTTTACTGTGGACGTGTCCGGGTTTGCCGGACACGGAGATGCTGTGTACAGTGGTGGATGTGGAGGTGGTGTGTCCGGGTGTGTCGGACACGGAAAAGCTGGTTGTAAACTGTAAATCTGGACACAGGAAATAAAATGGATACGGTGGGACACCCGGGGTCGGACCCGAGGCCATCACGGCTGACACGGTGATGCTGGACACACGGACACGAGCACACAAGATGATGGTGATGGCTTGTTGGCTTGGGAATTGTGGAGGCTAGCTAATAATTAGGAGATTAGGGTTTCTAGGGAGATGTGAAAATAAGAACTTAAATAGGGAGAAGGGTGTGGGATAAAGGGTTGCGGGTTGGCCCAATGATGAATGGCCCAGAATTAAATAAAAAGGGGCTTTTCATGTGGGAAGAATGGGGCGTGAATGGGAGACGGAAAACGATAAATTAAATAGAAAAGAAATTTAAGAAAAATGTTTTTAAGAAGCTTTTGATTAGCTACTAATTAAACTCATTTTTCAAAATATTAGGAAGTATGTAATTCATTTATTTACTATCCCAAAAAAATCTATTTTATTTTATCAACTAGTCTTTTAAATAACTATTTAGTCAAAACAATAATTTTATGACTCAAGCCAATAAATATTTGAAACTAGAAATATATATTATTATTTATTTATTTATTTTGTAATACATCGTCATTTAGGAAAATGATTTTTATAAAGATTTTTAAATTACCTTCTAAAATCAGACTTCGTTCAAAATCAAATAAAAATTTTCAAGGAAAAATATTTTATAAAATTTGATATTTTAAAATAAATTAAAATCTAATTATTTTGGAAATTGGAAATCGGAGGTTACAAGTCTATCCACCTTAGAAAATTTCGTCCTCGAAATTTTAGGGATGACTAGGATAGAAAAGAATTTGTTGTTCAAATGATAAATATGTCATTGAAGAAAATATTTCTAAAATATTTACCAAACAGAAGGAAACATGAAGAAAAAGAAATTATGGTTTAAGACAGGAATAACTTGAAGGAATCATGGCTCGGCTTTGAATCCCCTAGAAGGTTTAGGTTTGGGAAGTAGACACGATCACAAAAACAGATAACTTGAATAATGCACGTTACCTTTTCAAAGTAACTAAATCAAGGAAGACCCAGTATAATTAATGATATAGACATGAAAGTTATAGCAAATTCGAAAAATACGGTCGACAATTTGATTTAAGAAACTTAAATACATCCTTCAGAATGTAGCCAAGAGACATCTAATCGCCTTTCTTAATTTCTAGAGAAAAAGAGTCTTTACTACCATTTGGAAAATAATCCTCCTTTTTATCCTCGTTCATTTTACTTTTCTCAATCTTATGATTCATCATTAACTAATATCACAAACTTTATTAGATTAGATCTTAGAATTTCTGAATCAAAATTTATTACATGTCCGAAAATCCTTATCATCAAATTCGAGTTTGTTTATCCTAACATCAACTATACCTCGATTATTTTCTTCGATTTCAAATGTTACTGTCATGGTCAAGATTTAATTTAAATCACAACCTCAATATACCATGATCTTACCTTACGACCTTCAATTATATGATCCCATAATCCATTATATTATAATATTCTTTACCATGAGTTTCGTTTCATTCCATATTTCTCTATCCGTATGTATAATGTTTCCGAATTTTGAACTAAAATTTTTTTTTTCATCCTCTGAATTTATTATCCCAATGTAAAATTTTTACTACACAAATCCTCAATATTTTAATTGAATTCCAGTCGTATCATAATCTCCTCAAATTTTGAGTAAATAACTAAATACAAAATTTACTATCCAATCCTTTTAATTGAAATCCAATCAATGCATATTTATAAAACTTAAAAATCTGCATCCCAAAATTTAACTTTAAACACTCATCAATCATCTAACTCAAATTCAATTGATGCTTATTCCAATCTAACTCCTCATCCCAAGAATTTAATTTGACACTATTCCATTTACGATTTTATTCCTGCTTTTCTTTTTCCTCAAATACTCAACGATGCGATGCTTCTAGTATCTTCAATGCAACATTCATACCATATAAAATTTCTATCTTGCAATCAACTAGATAAAATGATAATCTCTAAGATTTCTCAAATTTTTAATAATCAATTCAATCATATCAAGACCTCATTAAAATTAAATAATCCTCAAATTTTTTTTTTTTTTTTTTTTTTTTTTTTGCTCTGTGAATTTCTTAATTCTCCCTTTAAATAAATGTTTGTCCTCTAATTTCAATCAAACCTCGATTTTCGCAAAAACAATGATTCCATCAACTCTGTTATAACAATCCCCTAAATTCTTTATTTAAAAATTTATGCTCATCCATAATTTAATCATCTTGTCCCTTTTTGTCGGTCATACCCTTGTCATAGATCCTTGCTATGGTCAAAACCCAAATGATCATGGTTTAAGAAAACTCTACCTACAGCCATGCAATTTAAGAAAATATGGGTCATGTGTCTTTTGTCATGGTATTTCAGTCTCTGCTAGGGGGCACTACTAATTATATTCTAACAAGAAAATCATGCATGTGAACCACAGTACTAGGAAATCAATCAATCAATCGAAAGGCGAAAGAAAAGGAACATTAGGAAGGAAGAAGGATCATGTTAACATATTACTTGTAGTGTCTACTATCAACCACTTAACTCTAGCACATTCACTAACAATTTCTATTCATGTACACTGGTACCCATATCAACTAATCATATATTTTAATATTCATATCTACCAAAAATTAATCCTCCAAATAATCGTCAAGGTTTAACTTCCCGATCAACTTAAAATAAAATGCATATATCTCCTCAATATTAGATACTTCACATCGAAATAAAATTTAATCACTTCTAAAATCTTTGTAGCCTTAACTATGTTTAGTGAATCAATTTTAAATCCTCAATAATTTAACAACATAAAATCTCAACTCCTTAAAATTCTGAAAATTTAAAAATTCATTTCCACTTTTTAATTTATAACTCCTCAATGTAAATATGAGTGCTCACGGTCTCTAATACTCAAGGTGCACTCAATACCTCTATTGTCTAGAACTGTGTACTAAATTTGTACTGCCCGAATCACTTGCACTATTACCTCCAATGATCAAAGTTATCATCAACTGTGTTTTCTTTCATGATTTCAATTTATGTCAATTGGTATATCATCTAATTATCAACACACAGAGTGCTTACTGTTATTAACGTCATCCTTGACCAATCCTTGGTATAGAATCATTAGCACTCTTGGTATTATATCACTAGCCGCATTAATGGATTATCTCATCAAGCTCATTAGACTCATGATCACCTGTATCCTCTATAACACTCATGTTTATTTACTCTCATGGGTATGTGTATGGTTCCTCATCTCGATGGTTGTATATGTATTTCCTTCAATCCTTTAAAGCCTATTAAACTAATCCGTGATGCTTCACAACTTCCATTACTAATCCTGATATTTCTCTACTTATGACATCTTATCAAACCCTTTATACATATACATTTCTTTACTTTTAACATTTCCGATATCAATCATCCAATTGGACATCATGCTCCATAAATCCTTAACACAATTCCCGGATACTTAATCGTTTACATAGATCACTCAATTACATAATCATGATTTTCCAGGACGGGTAATTGGCTCTGATACTAACTCTGAGAACTATCACTGATACTCTATACTCTCCTTAACTCTCAGTCTCTAATGACACTACTCCTAGAATCATTGGTACAAGGTACTATACTAAGGGCTAACTCTAGATTAAAGCCTACTGCTCACATGCCCAACTAAGAAACACTTACAACTCACTAGCAACACAGTCAATACTAATACAAGACACAAACAAAATTACAAGCCACTAATTATCATACTTAACAAGAAATCTTCAAGGAATAGGAGCTCAAAGACTGAATTGAGGACAGAAGGTATCTTTACTGCTAGTAAAGAAAGAGCGGTGGAACAAAGTCCTGGAATAACAGAAATAGATAAGTCTTGAGATGATATTTTAAGAACCAATTTAGGATACAACCTGATAATCATACACGTCTGTCTGAAATCATGACACTCAGAATCCTCGCCACGCCAGTAAGCATAGATGCGATAAACGACAGGTTCCGTAACTAAGGTATACAACCCTATAATTATGTCATCTAGAATACTCGCCACGCCAACCGGTATGGCTGCGAGAAACTCTAAATCTCATAACTAAAGTATGTACATCCAAGTTAGGTTCCTACGTTCTCGTCACGACAGCTAATATGGCTGCGATAAATTCTAGGTTCCATAACCAAAGTAGACGTTTTACCTTCCTCACTGTCCTCATCAACATATGTCATCAGATGATACCGTAAATTTTAGCCCGTAAAATTCATCTCGATATGAAATCAATTCAACAACGATACCAAGAATTAAAGTTAACAACTGGTCAACAAGAATCAAACTTAACAATGATACCAAGAATTTAATTTAATAACTACTCAACAAGAATCAAGTTCAGTAACAACAAGCGAGAGCGAACGGAAACAGGGAAAAGATTTAAATTGTAAATTGTAATAAGATTCTCAAGGGGTCATCCCAGGAAATCTTTCAAGAATTTGTGATTGAGTATCCTCTCTCATCCTAGTATCCTATGTCCTATATTCTATAGCAGGTACGCAGTAGTATAACAAGGATGCCACACTACTACGACATCGCACATCTCGCGAAGTCAGACCTGCATGGGCCACCACTAAAAACGTGTCACGACCCGCACCCGGTTTAGGGGCACGAGTGCGTGGGTACGTCCAGCCTACGCCGTAGCATCGGCGGTAGAACGCTGTCTAGGTCAAGTGCTATCTAGATAATCTCACACTAGTATCCAACTCCATAAGGAGACACGGATAACACTAAAATAAATCTAGAAATACTCAATCACAACTACAGCACGATAGGAAATGAAGAAATAAAAGAATACAGCACAAGTCTAATGATAACATAACATACCTGCAATCCTTAACTTCCAATCCCCAAGTGTCAGAAACCAGTCTACTAATGTCACAGTCTGGAAAAATATTTTCCAGTCAGGAAGGAGCAAAGTACATCTCTAAATAGCAGTTCTATATAAATGACATAAACTATGTAGCAGTTCTAGATGGAAACATACCAGATGCATGTATAAGTACGGGAATGTACAATGAGAGAAGTACTGGAAATACTGTAAGTAAATGCAGGAAAAGAAGCAATATGTCCATGAGCAAGAATTCTATGACTAAGTGTGTGAGTACTAGTTTTAACATGTGATCGGCTTGGGAACTTGATCAGGCTGGTTACATGTGATTAGCTATGATTCATGGAAGGTCAGGCTAACCGTTGGTTAGCTATGATGCATGGAGATGGTCAGGCTAATCACACGTAACAGCTATGAGGCATGGAGATGGTCAGGCCGCACCCGACGTGAGATGTGGGGTGAGCTATGATGCATGGATAGTTGGGTATGATCACATATCTACACTAAAATACTCCCCAACCCCCGACTGGTATAGTAGATCCAATCATGGTACGCTATGGCACGGGATTCCCTAGGAAGGTAGCAAATCTCCCCGGGAATCAGTGTCTGTACATGCACAAGATAACAAGGAAAACAAGTCTTGTACAAGCTACACCATGAATAAGGAATAACATCTCATGACGAGATCCGCGTATACCAATCCGTGTAACCAACGTGTCGAGAACATGTATATTTACACTAGATACAGTGAACATAGGAGATATCATAAATTAGAAACTAATCAGAGAATGTACTTGCCTTGGGTCCTTAGCTGGTAAAACCAATGTCCTGTTCCAGAGTATCCCCTGGGTAAACCAACAGTCCTATAAACATAACACAAGCAAACCACATTCGCATCAGATGCTATACTAACACAGTCAAAAAAATACTGGTCTCAGGGCCATGTCAGGCAGGGCACTAGTCAACTAGGGTCATCTAGTAGGGACACGTATATAATATACATTACACTTATATACTTACAATATTTATACATGCACCAATTTAAATGTATTTACAATATATATATATATATCTTTTAAATACATATTTGATTTATACTAGTTGAACATTATATATGTATACTCATACATATGCTAAAATACCTTTTTAAAATATATATATATAAATACTAAATTGATTACATATACTAGAAATACGTATTTACGTATATAAATTATTTCGAACTTATTTTGAACAATAATTTCAAATAAAAGTTTATTTATAAAAACTAGAATTTATGTAAAAGCCAATATTTTTCATTTATGGTAAAATCGGTCACCGATCCAATAAACTAATTTTTGAACTCATTTAGATTATTGAAACTATATTTTTAATTTAATAATGTAACCAAAAATTATTATTATTTTTACATATCAAAACCCTTTTAATTTGTTACATAAAAATAACTAATTACATAAACTAGCTAATTACATATTTATATAACCAAATTATATAAAATAACCAAATTATATATACTAATACTAGTACATCACATTAAATACATATACAATACATTAATTGTATGTACAAGATATATATATACATTTATACTAATTACATTAATTAACGAAACTAATTATAAGAAAATACTAAACTAATTAATTAATATTTACTAACTGGTTAATAACAAATTACTGTTTATTAATAATTAACTAATCTAATCATTAACTAAACTAAATTAATTATTCTTAATTGATCAATTACTTAACCACTAATTTAATTAACTAACACTAAATTAATTAAATATTAATTATAACTAATTATATAAAATAAACTAATTATATAAAATAAACTAATTATATAAAATAAACTAATTTTATGAATTAATTAAACTAATTATGAATTAATTAAACTAATTAATCATTAACTAATTAACTAATTAATTAATTAACTAATTACTAATTAACTAATTAACTAATCTACTTAACCTTTTACACAGAAATAAATCGAAGAAGAGGAAAGAGGGAAGAAGGAAGGGGAGAGCTCACAGGGTTTCCGGCGAGGTCGGCCGGCCAGGGCGTCGGCGCGGCGGACGGCGGGGAGCTCGAGGGCAGCGGGCTCGGCGCTCGAGGGCAGCGGGCTCGGCGCTCGAGGGGGCGGCTCGGCGCTCGAAGGCAGCGGCTTCGAGGAGACGTCGGCGCGGGATCTCGACGACGGCGGCGTTCGACTCTGCGAGGCGGTGGCGGTGCTCGACTTCCAGCGGCGGCGCTCGGTTCAGCGGCGGCTTCGAGGGGGCAGCGCTTGGATCGAGACGGCGGCTTCGTTCCAGCGGCGGCGGCGGCTCGACTTCCAGCGGCGGACTCGACTTCCAGCGGCGGACTCGACGACGTCGAGGGGGCCACAGTCACCGGAGCTAGGTTAGGGTTAGGGTCTGGGTGTCGGGGTCGTGTCCGGGGCTGGACACGGCGGTGGTGGAATGTGGACGTGTCCGGTGCAGGACACGATGGGTGCTTTACTGTGGACGTGTCCGGGTTTGCCGGACACGGAGATGCTGTGTACAGTGGTGGATGTGGAGGTGGTGTGTCCGGGTGTGTCGGACACGGAAAAGCTGGTTGTAAACTGTAAATCTGGACACAGGAAATAAAATGGATACGGTGGGACACCCGGGGTCGGACCCGAGGCCATCACGGCTGACACGGTGATGCTGGACACACGGACACGAGCACACAAGATGATGGTGATGGCTTGTTGGCTTGGGAATTGTGGAGGCTAGCTAATAATTAGGAGATTAGGGTTTCTAGGGAGATGTGAAAATGAGAACTTAAATAGGGAGAAGGGTGTGGGATAAAGGGTTGCGGGTTGGCCCAATGATGAATGGCCCAGAATTAAATAAAAAGGGGCTTTTCATGTGGGAAGAATGGGGCGTGAATGGGAGACGGAAAACGATAAATTAAATAGAAAAGAAATTTAAGAAAAATGTTTTTAAGAAGCTTTTGATTAGCTACTAATTAAACTCATTTTTCAAAATATTAGGAAGTATGTAATTCATTTATTTACTATCCCAAAAAAATCTATTTTATTTTATCAACTAGTCTTTTAAATAACTATTTAGTCAAAACAATAATTTTATGACTCAAGCCAATAAATATTTGAAACTAGAAATATATATTATTATTTATTTATTTATTTTGTAATACATCGTCATTTAGGAAAATGATTTTTATAAAGATTTTTAAATTACCTTCTAAAATCAGACTTCGTTCAAAATCAAATAAAAATTTTCAAGGAAAAATATTTTATAAAATTTGATATTTTAAAATAAATTAAAATCTAATTATTTTGGAAATTGGAAATCGGAGGTTACAATGCACCCCTTTGCCTTATTTCAGCCGTGATCGTCGTACGACGTATAGTACCTTGTACGGGGTAGCTGCCCATGTCGGTCTCCGTATTCCGATATTGGGACGTAACAAGGTTTTATTGGTAGCCCATGCAGGTCTGTTCTTCAGACTTGTGGGATGTCATGGTCATAGGAGTCTCAATCAAACATGATCCTTCTTGAAATTTTGAATTTATCCTCTTCAATACTCAACTTAAAATTTTTTAGATTGGTTGCTTCTTTTTTCCTTCTCGTCCAGTACTTGATTTTGTCTTATTCTCTTATTAGGACTTTTTCTTCCCCGATGCTACAGCAACAAGAGAGGCAGAGTTGCCAGTGGAACGAGATCCGGTATAACCCCAGCCAAGGACCCGAGTTGATCCCACTATAAATGGGACAGAGCAGCAGGCTCTAGGTGTTCCTGTACCTCCCGTAGTACCGACAATACTGGATATCCCAGCCTTGCTAGAGATTATCTATGGATTATTGGATGCCCAACAACACCAGATGGTCGTACAACAACAACAACAACAACAACAACAACATCAACATCAACATCAACATCAACATCAACAACATCAGCAGGAACATAATATCCTGTTGAACCAAGGGTTGCAGACGGCCCTAGAACGAGGCGGGAGAACAGATTATGGGACATATGTTAGATTTTGCAGACTGAACCCCAGATATTTCGGTGGCACGGAGGATGCAATCATGACAGATGATTGGCTCTAGAAAATTGAGACTATTTTGGCATCAACTAAAGTTTCGACCGAGGAACATGTTGACCTGGTTCGCTTACAACTCCAGGATCTTGCAAGAAATTGGTGAGCCACGATGGACGTAGGAATGAGGTATCCTATTTCGTGGGATAATTTTAGGACCAGGTTTAGGATGAAGTACTTTGGGAATATGGCTCAGTGTGAGGTACAACAAAGGTTTATTAACCTCAAGTAGGCTGGAAGGACAGTAGACGACTACGCGGTAGAGTTTTTCCGACTAAGCAGATTTGCTCCAACCATGGTGGCAACAGAGTTGGAGAGAGCAATGAGGTTCCAACAGGGACTTCACTTAGAGATCTTATATATGGTAGAGGTGCAGGACTACTAGACTTTTGAGGCGGTATTGGTAGGAGCCAAGAGGGTTGAGGTTACTTTCCAGAGGATGGCATCAAAAAGAGTGGACCGGAAGAGGCCTCATGGACAAAGCAATGAGGGAGGACTAGTACCATAAAAATCAGAACCATCCCCTAGCATTCATATCCATAACGTGACATAGAGAAGGCCAGTGACTTCATAGTGATTGCACTAACTCGATAACAGCAGCCAAGGCAACAGTAGCAACATCGACAGGGAGCACCGACGGGTTGTACCTATTATGGCAAAGGAGGCCGTGCCCGAGATATTTGTTGGACAAAAAATGGACAGTGCTTGAGATATGGGAGTCTCAATAATAGGGTTGCCACATGTCTATTGAAACAGAGGCCATGAGATCCAGTACAACAGTTTCCTGCATTGCCTGTTCCAAGGACAGTACAGCAAGGAGGACCAGAAGCAGCAATAGGACCTTTAGCTCAGCGTCCATTGCCGATGTAGGCCCAGATTTATAGACAGCAATAACAGCAGAATCAGCAGGGACCGTAACAATGGTAGCAAGAAAGACATTAGTAGGAAGCTCGACAAGGCTAAGGGCAGGCGTTTACCTTATCTTTGGAGGAAGCTATGGCGTCGGGAGACGTAGTGGCATGTAACATTTTTGTTACAATCTTTTCTGCCATAACTTTAATTGATTCTGGAGCTTTGCACTTATTTATATCTGCATAATTTATGACATGTATTAGATTAAAGTTTGAGACATTGACAGAGAGGCTGAATATACTCACTGGCAATGGGATCGTAGAAGTTAGTAGGGTATGCCTAGCATGTCCAATCGTAGTATGTGGACATTTATTACCTGCAAAGTTGATTATATTCCCTATGGGTAACTTCGACATTATCTTAGGCATAGACTGGTTGAGAGACAGTTATGCAATAATAGACTATCGCGAGGGTAGAGTGTTGTTTAGAATTCTCGGACTAGAAGAGTTTGTCCTTAGTGTTTGATGATAAACAAAAAAATGAGACTAGATTTATACGAAACCCTTTCTTTGTTTACAAACAAGAAAAAAAAGAGTACAATTAATCCTATACGAGGATATTAAGTATAATAAAAATGATTCTGGGGAAATATTGCTATAGGAGTCTGATCTGCGGTCGATCACTTTGTCCCTTGGACCACACGATGATGAAGAAGTATTGTAGAAGAAGAAGAAGCTTCAAAGATTACAAGTGGGATTGAACTGTCAACCAACACACTCTGTCTTTGCTCTCTCTCTTTTGATTCGATCTCTGATCTTGATCTCCTCTTTTCGACCTCTGTCTCCTGTGACCGGAGGTCTCTATTTATAGAGCTTAGTCACAGTAACTGTCCAGTCGGCGTAGAAGCCAAACTGTGAAGAGAGTGGCACTCTTTACGCGGCGGTTATAATAACTGCTACCCACGTCTGAATGATCTCCTAAATCCGCGTATGACACGTGTCCTATTATGAGGTAACGCATATAACTGCTTCTCGAAGATCACGATATGTAAGCCACGTAGGTAACTGCTCCTTACGTAAAGATGGTTGGCGTAAAAGCCAAATAGCTGTCTTGTTGGCGTAAAAGCCAAATAGCTGTCTTGTTGGCGTAAAAGCCAAATAGCTATCTTGTTGGCGTAAAAGCCAAATAGCTGTCTTGTTGGCGTAAAAGCCAAATAGCTGTCTTATTGGCGTAAAAGCCAAATAGCGTAAAGCTTGATACCTGCGTAAAACTAGCCAATTATCCTTCCCGGCTGAGGTCTTGAGCGTATTCTGGGCTAAATAGCCTTATCACGTACCTTTGCAAATATAGCCTGAGTTGGCATATTTCGAGGAGATAGCATACGGCGTACTCCTATAGTTGAAAATAGCCTGGTTGGCGTAAAACGCAAGGATGGTGACGTGAGCGTATTAGTCACAGTTTTAGCTCTCCTAGTCATTAAAAATAGAACAAAATCTCGTACATTAAATGCAAAGATCTGCCCCCATCTCGTGCATTAAATGCAGAGATATGCCTCGAGAGACAGCTTTTGACGTGGCGTCTGATTTTGTCTCATCTTGAGCGTAAAACTCATCTCTGCCTGTAAAATAGGCAGCGTATTCCTTGAATGCGTAAAAATGACTTGTATCAAGGATATGTCACTAAACGACAGCCTGGACTTCTGTACAGAATCATCATTACAGCAGTCCTCTCGATCGTCGTGCAGTACTTTTGTCAGGAGTCAGTTTCACTGTTCTGTCTGACAGATTCATTCGAGGAATACGAAGAGTTCCTCGTATGACTTTATGTTGTATTAAAAACAAACGTATTTTATGCCGGTGGGAGGTGTAGCAACATTTTACGCCAAAACAGCCTTGAAGTGCTACTTTACGCGGGCATCTCTGAAGTCATATTTTATGCCACACAGCGCTGAAGCTCTATTTTACACGGGCTTCATGTATGTTGGGTATTTTACGCGTATAATTCCCCAGCATATTTTTTATGCTTCTACAAGACCCCCTTCAAAGTTTTCAAATTCCTCGTAATTTGAAATACTTTGAATGAAGCATGAAACGGTCAAATTTGACTCGTTCTACGAGGCTGATTTTTTGGAGATATTTATGAAGTTGTTGGGATTTGGTATGTTCTCTTCTGCCTATATAAAGGCAAGCGAGTGAACCTGTTTTTCCATACTTCCTTCACCAAAAAGATGGTTGCCGAGATCCATCGGGCTGACCTGAGGAAAAAGAAGATCATGCTCTTCCAGTATGTAAGGAGCCGTAAAAAGAGGCATCTTCGAGCAAATATCCTCTGCAACGATGGATCATGGAAGGATATTATAGCTTCCTTTGCTCGGGATAATCAGCATTTTTATATGGCAATTCGTCCAGGAGAGAGGAAGGGTCTCATCGGACCACACAGCTTGTTAGATGTATTTTCTCCTATTATGAAGCTGGACGCAAGTGGGCAGCTTGGCCGTGTCTTCCAGTATTGTGTTGGGTCCGAATCCCTAACACAATTCTTGAGCGTGGCTGCCATGGCGTATGGAGGGTGGGCTTGAATAATTTATACAGGCCCAGTTCTGTATCATTCCGCCATTAACCATTTTCTTGTTCATCGGCCGCAGAAGCCGATGAAGTGCCGTAGAAGAAGAAAAAGATCTCCATCAAATAAGAACCTGGCACAATAGATTCCCATCGTTATCTTGAATGTTAATGAATAATCCTTTATAAAAAAGGATTTCCATCATATGTAATCATGAAAATAAAAAATCCTTTGTAAACTGGATTTCCATCATATGTAATAATGATTAATAGACTTGTCTTCTTTTACGCATTGCTGATTTGCAATATTTGCTGTGAGGAAGTCTGATAATGTGCAGCTTCGACATGTCTCAGAAATTTTACGCTGACTCTGATAAACGTTTATCCGGTCACGTCCCGACTTTTACGCGTAACGAAAGATGCATAAAAAGCTCTTTAGCATTAAGTTGTCTTGAAGATCCATCTGTCATGCTATTTTTGGACGAGTAGTCGCATAGAATTCTGAACTTTCACTTCTCTAATACGAAGAATTTTTGTTCAGAATATCATCTTCAAGAATGGCTTCCCAAAAATTTCTCGAAACAGGGCAAGAAATGTCTGTCGTACAGGCCATACTTGAACTTAGATGTTAAGGATTCTGACTAGACTTGGAATGAACTTCCAATGGCCCAAGAAGAAGAGTCATCTTCAATGCTGACATCTGTGTGTTTCAGGCACTTGGAATGTTTCGTAGCCAAAATGGAGCATTTTCTGCGTAAACGCTTGTAATTGGCCTTCTCGAGTATAAGACCCAAATTGTCAAGATATACGCGTATCCTGTCCTGTGTAATTTTAAGATATGCGGAAAGTCATAGATCCGTAGCATCTGTAGCTTCTGAGCGTAAAATCGTAGATCTGTAACTTCTGAGCATAAAATCGTAGATTTATAGCTTCTGAGCGTAAAATCGTAGATCTGTAGCTTCTGAGCGTAAAAGCTTCTGAGCGTAAGATCATAGATCTGTAGCTTCTGAGCATAAAATCTCCTGAGCGTAAAATCATAGGTTTGTAGCTCCTGAGCGTAAAACCATGGATCCTTGCTCTGTGCGTAAAATCTGGATCCGTTACGCAGCATGACTGTCCGTCTTCCTTTTTAAATGATAGGCTGATGTGGTCCCAAATCATAACTGACTATTAAAAATCAGATTTGGTTAGCGATTCGAAGAGTTATCTGAACTCTATAAATAGCCTAAGGTCTTGAGAGAAAAACCCTTCATCTGTTTCTGCAAAACCCTTTCTTTCTGAGAACTCTTTGTATTCGTCTCTTTTCTAAGAACTCTTAGTTTTTCCATGGCACCAAAATAGGCCTCCGTCTCTAAGGGAAAGAAAGACGCTTCCTCATCTCGCTCCTCTGCTCAAGCACGAGCAACCCCCATTAGGCTGAATGAGCCCCGATCTGAACGAAGTGCTCCACCGTCGAGCTGTGCTCCGGGCATCACAGGTAAAGACTTCGAAAGAAAAATGGAGAACCTTCTGTGCACGTTGTACGTGTATGCGCAATAATACGCCCATATTCCTAATGTGTCAGCATAAAAACTCCATATTTTTGCAGTCTGGCGTAAAAACTCAGACTGTCAAAATTTGGCGTATACCGTAAACTTTGAGTTTTACGCGATGGATGTAAATTCCAGTGTAAAACTCAAATTTTGGCAGTCTGGCATAAAGGATCAGACTGTTAGATCTTGAGTTTTATGCACTGGAAATAGATTCCAGCGTAAGACTCAAGTTTTTGCAGTCTGGCGTAAAAGCTCAGACTGTTAGGCCTTGGCGTATACTATCTAGCATAAAACTGACTTATTTTCTTGCTTTTTGCAGTGGACCTACAGATCCCTCCTTTGGCTGAAGTAATGGGCTCTGCTGCTGGGATGCTGAATTCCAACTATCTTGAGGACTTGTCCCATGTGACATTTTTCATTTCTGGAACCGAGTATCCTCAAGAAAGGGGAACTCTGATCTCGTCCCAAGGAGAACGAAAGCTGCTGAGTATGATCAGTGGGGAGCCCCTGACATACATAGATGGGACTGAATATAAGAAACCAAGTTTCTTATTCGGGGATGTTATCGATAAACAATCCCAGACTAAGCCCAAGAAGGAAAATTGGGTATTTTCTGCTGAGGGCACGGTCATGTATCTGCCAAGGATGCCCAGGGATTACCCTATCTCGGTATTCTTCCATGCCACACATCCCAGGAAGATGGTATGGACTCTGACTCCAGACCTTCATGGGCGGCCAGGGAAGATCTTATACAAGAAAGGATTGAACCGAGGAGCCTTTGTGAGCAGTCCTTCAGGCCCTGTTATGCCTTTCAGAGGATTACTACCAGGCAGCGTCCCGAGTGAAGATACTTCACTGATCCAGCCGATTCAAATATCGACTTTTTGCAATAACTTTATGGGGCAGGGAGGAGGATACCCTAAGGTTAACCCTCGTACCAGTGGATGGCTTAGCCCCCAGAATCTTCGATGGGCCAGTTTAACTACCTGGGCCCTGAAGCACTTCCAGACGGAGCTGGAAAGTATTGGTTTATTTGCGATTGTGAGTGCCACTAGTGTTGGGCTGCCTCTCAACCCCAACTTATTCTTAGCTTTGATGGAGCGATATAATTCGCTCACTGGGACTTTCGCCACTCTACTAGGTGAGTTGGGCTTAGCCCTTCATGAGATGACAGAGATTTCAAAGCTGCCAATAGGAGATACTCCTTATGAAGAGTACGTTCCCACAAATAGGGAGCTGAGGGATACAAACCCTCGGGTAGTGGCAGTGTACCAGGAGCTGATGAGCCACTATCTTGCTTGCACCACCTTCTACAAAGAGCCCTCTAATTTGGCCCATATCAACAAATGGGTATCCTACCTCTTCTTCCATCAGGCCAGAAATGCTAAGCCGGACAAGGTTGTAGATAGCAGAGATAAGCCTTTGAATCTTCTGAGTATGCTTAGTGCCAATACGGTCGATGATCTCATTGAAGACGCAGGGGCTTTAGATTATGTTCTCGATGAGGAGATACGGGGTTATCCTGCAGGCACTAAAGCCTTCAGTTATATGAGGCATTGTCGCAAGCCTCTGTCAAGGGAAGCTCAACTGGCTGGCTTTCTCTCTGTCTGGCTACGCCAATGGGTAGTGCCTGGCATCGCGTCTACGGATCGCATTCATCGCAACACCATATGGCCCGCAGTACATTTGGTGTTTGGAGCAAGATTGGGCCTGCTTCCTGCCATGGTGTGCAGAATACAAGCTGGCCTGAGGGCCATTACTGATGGGCTTCTTGCAGATGATACACAGCGTGAAGGATATCCCAGAGTGGAATTACCATTCTCATATCTGATGGGATGGTTAATCCTTTACAATACCAGAGTGATGGCTCCCGGATCTGCCAGCGGTTCGGGAAATAACTTCTTCTTGAATTACCAGAATTCCCTTTGGAATGTGACTAGTGTCATAGATTGTCGCCGAGCATTAAATTTTGCCCATGGTTGGAAGCTCTTCTATACCGTCCCCCCGTACATATAAATCAACAGGGGACGAAACTTCAGGATGCAGGTCAGGGGAAGACTATTCTTTCTTCTGAAGCCTTTTACTGGTTGGTCTGTATTAGACCTTCCCACCTGCTGTACAGAACTGAGGACCACTGCTACTTGGAGCCTTATCTGCCCAGTCGTTTCGCCAGGCAATTTGGGTACGACCAGTTGCACGTGGGAAATCCTATCACCAGCTTCAAGTTCAAAGGTGGACTTATTGATGGAGCCAGAAGATGTCGATATTTCATCATAGGTTGTACTGGTACAATCTTTGCTGTGCCCGTGACTTCTCTCTCCACGGAGTTGCGCATTCTTCACTCGTACGTGCAGTTTTATGCGTCCATCAATACCTTCCATCATGATTTTGATGTGTATGGAAGTTTTAGGATGCCCTCCCATAAGTCCACTGGAAGAGAGGAGATCCCATCCGTCTCCTCTGATGAAGGTGAAGACACTACCGGTACAAACGATTTTTTGTTGATAATACCGAGAGACATAGCTCCACCAACAGAGCCTCTTGTTATCTCCAATAAGCGAAAGGTTTCTACTCTGAAAGAGCCTTCCTCCCGCAAGAAGAAGAAGACTGTCAGAGGTCCTAAAAGGACTTCCACCAAGGGGGCCTCTAGGAGTGAGCCTGCTGTTTCCCCTGTTGGAGATGATTCTTTGATCAGAGGTCCTTCGCCTTTTAGAGAGGGAACCTCCATAGTTCCAGCTGACAGTGCTGGAGATTCTTTGCTCGCGATCGCTGTCGCTACCACCGTTACTGGTAGTGCTTCGAGATCTCCTTCGAGGTCGAGCATAATAAGAACCAATATACCCCTATCAAGACAAATAGTGGGAATAACCCCTCCTTCGTCTGTAAGTATTTCCAGCAAAATTCCACCCGATGAGCCTCGAGTGGATCTGGGTGACGGCTGGGATGACTACCCTCAAACGTCAGTTGGTGCACCCTCTTCTACAGGTATGATAGCTTGTTTAGCATCATTAAGAAATAATTTAGCTATACAAGCTGCAGACGCAACATACATACCATCGGCCATGGGTAAATATTGTCTTCACGTTTTCTTCAGGAAAATTAACATCAAATTGATATTAACTTTCTCTTATCTTATTTTCAGGCGAAGACATCTCTGGGGAGGGCAGAGTTGACACAACTTCTGACTTTATTGCGGATTCAGCTAATGAAATGGCGGTGTCCGACATCGAAGAAGCATGCTTTGAAGCTGCCAATCTTTCATTCGCAATATTCTCGGGTGTCATCCCGCCAGTGGCAGTTCAAATAACATCAGAGGAGGATGAACCCACCATCTCGTCTATGCCTCCTTCGTCGAGCATGCCAGCAACTTCAAATATTGTTGGTGTCTATTCCTTTGTCGTGCCATCTGTTGAAGCAATGACTATTGTAGAAGCATAAAAAATACGCTGGAACGATCTACGCAGCATCTTGATACAGAGCAACGTAAGCAGAGGCCTTCGGAGCCATCCAACATAAAACAGGGTTCTTCATCGCCTCCATGGCGTAAAACCCAGCCGCTCTCAAAGCAGCGTTAAAGCGTACGAGGAACGCTTCGTCTTCCCCGAAATGAACCTGTCAAGTCACGCGGTGAACCTGGCCTCTGACTCCTGACAAAAAAGTGCTGTACGGCTACCCAGACGACGGCTGGAAACGATGGCAGACCCCTCGGGACGTACCCACAGTATGATGGTGGATCTCTGCATTTAATGCAGAGGATTTGGTTAAAATATTACCAAACCATCGTTTACCAAAGTCCCCCCAGCGTAAACCGCTCTTTCGCGTACAAGGGAATACGCTACCTTATTTTACACAGGCAAACATGAGCTGTTTTACGCTCCGCAGTAAGACAAACCGCTGCCACGTCAAAAGCTGCACTTCGTACGGGGCTCGAGGCACGTCTCTACGTCTAATTATACAGAGCAGTGACAGTTTCCCTCAAGGCACGTCTCTGCGACGGATGCACAGAAGGGCTGCAGACCTTCAAAACACGTCTCCGTATTTAATGTACAAGATGATGACAAATCTCTGTAGAAGATTTGATTACATCTTCGAAAGCCGTAATTCCGGCTAAGACGTCCACATCAGCACTTCGGCACGGTACACAGTGGCTTCTACGCCCGCTCAGGATCAGTGCTCCCTCGGCTTCCAATGCCCTCTCAGTCTCTACGACCATTCGGCTTCTATGCCTGTTCGGCGTCTATGCCCATTCGGCTTCTATGCCTGTTCGGCTTCTATGCCTATTCGGCTTCTACGCCTGTTCGGCTTCTATGCCTATTTCGACTTCTACGCCAAGGTGACAGTCACTTGGCTTTTACGCCAACCTCTGCTACACAAGGGATACCTACCTGCGTGGCTTCTACGCCGTGATCTTCGTAGCAGATATACGCGTTTTGTCCCCTTAGTTGGACACGCGTCACATGCTCACTCAAAAGGTCATTTACACGCAAGCATTGGTTATTTTAAACCGTTGTGTAAAAGGGTGCTGTACTGTCCACTCCTCGGTTGTTACACCGACGGAGTGGTCACTGTCACCAAAATTCTATAAATAGAGACCCCTATCAATGGGGAAAAAGGTCGAAAAATTGAAAGATCGAACAATTGAAGACTCAGAGAAGAGGTCAAACAATTGAAGATCGAGCAAGGAGAGAAGAGATTGAGAGAGAGAGAGAGAGAGGAACCCGGAGCTCAGGCAAAGGATAGGGATCGGCGACCAGGGCATCGTGCATCCACCCTTTTCTGCAACCCCCGAGGCTGCTTTCTGTCTTCCACGGTACTTCTTCAACATCGTGTAGTCCAAGGGCTAAAGTGATCGACCGCAGATCAGACACCTATAGCAATTTATACCCAGATTAAATAAATTGTACTTCCACATCCTCGTATAGGATTACATTGTACAAGTTTGTTTGTAAACAAAAGGGAGCGGGTCTCTTATAAACCCCGTTATTGAAATACACTTTCATTCTTTCGTTTAATACCACAAACAAGATGGCGACTCTGCTGGGGACGTCTTTCTCTTCTGACGAGGAAGTAATTGCTCAACACGATACGGTATCTGTAGGAACCGTGAAGAAGATACTGGTCGTTCAGTTCGACCAGTCTGCCTACGAAGATATGCTTCGGACTGGGGGTAGCTCTCACTCTCTTTCCGTCCAAGACAGCAGGAAGCTACGCAAAGTGTGGATGACCAAGACATCCTCCGCCGTTCCTGTGGACTCTCCGATCTCTCCAATCTCTCCGACCAATGAGGTGGTAGCATCGCTCCCTCCGTGCCCCGCACGTAAAATTCAGTCTCCCGCTACGCGCGGTACAGACAAAACTTCTGGCAAAGCCTCAGCGCTAACCCAGGAGTATCCTCTGCGCTATACGCGCAGAAATCAGTCTCCCGCTACGCGCGGTACAGACAAAGCTTCTGGCAAAGCCTCAGCGCTAACCCAGAAGTATCCACTGCGCTCTACGCGCAGAAATCAGTCTCCCGCTACGCGCGGTACAGACAAAACTTCTGGCAAAGCCTCAGCGCTAACCCAGGAGTATCCACTGCGCTCTACGCGCAGAAATCAGTCTCCCGCTACGCGCAGTACAGACAAAACCTCTGATGGCATCTCAATACCAAATCAGAAGTACAGATCGCGCTCTACGACATCTGGCCTTTACGGTGAACCAGATGAGCGCTGCGATCTCCGCAAGGGAAAGCAGGCGGGTGAATATTCAACTACTGGGCCTTTACGCCAGCAAAAGAATGATCTGCCTACTCTCCGGATTACGCGAGAAGCTAATATCCAACTGAGGGCCTCTCCAGCCTCACGCCAGACTGAGCGAATCCCCAAGTTACGCCAAGCACAGTCCCTCGGCATAAAACAAGCTCAGATTGCGAAAAGACACCCTCCCGGGGGATTATCCGCCGCCCAGATGGCCAACCTGTTGTATACAGGTGGTATAGGGAAAACCAGGGTACCCAGTCTCCGCGTACCCGCTGAGGGGAACAGAAGATACAAGCCTTCGTCTTCCTCTTCGGCAAATCCTCCTGACCTGCATACCTATCTAATCCAAAAAGACAAAGACAGGGGTCGTAAAACCATCAGACGAGGAGAGATCATATGTGAAAATGCATCAACATCTAAAGTCATCATGATGTATGAACCATATGAAGATAATGCCTTTATTGTCCCTCCTACACGCGGCGATCAGCATCCAATAGTCTTCAAACACAAGCGGAACGGTCCGGTTGAACAGGAAGAATTCCGCGAGCCTGAGGGTAGGAAAATACAAATCCACAGGTATAGCCCACAAGCTTTGAAGATTATACAGAACATGGGTTATGATTTGGAATCAAAGCAAGGCCTCAACTACGGAAAGAGTAGACGAACACCATTACAGGGTAATTCCCGCCATCAGCAAACTCGTTTCAGATTGGGATATGCTGCTAAATTTAATCCTGTACGACCAAGGACAATTCCTCCTGATTCAGTTTCTACGACCGGAGACCATAGAGTGTCTGGGGGTAGCTCGCCTCGACAAAACAAAACAGCATCCAAAGCGAGGGGTAGAATATCCACAGGATTCAAAGATGGTACAACAATGGCTATCTTCCCAGAAGACCATGAAACTCAGGCATCAAAAGCCCCACGACCGAAAGGAACTTTCTCCTTCAGAGAAGATGACGTAATTAAAATCTTCAATATATTAAGGAAGGAACGTAAGCTTCAGCTACCCGGCATCAGATATCCTGAGAGGTCTGGAAGAATCAATGACCCAGATTATTGCCTCTTCCATCAGTACACTCATCACCCTACGAAAGCCTGCTATGTACTAAGGAAGAGAATTCAGGAACTAATCGATGCCAAGGTTATAACTCTACATCTATAGGGAACGATCACTACGGCAGAATAGCAGATATGTGCCTCCCTCTCCGATGGAGTCACCATCTCAAAGTTTGTCATGTTCATATTACCTCTGAATA
The DNA here is from genome assembly GCA_036927795.1 of Iris macrosiphon. NCBI lineage: Eukaryota > Viridiplantae > Streptophyta > Magnoliopsida > Asparagales > Iridaceae > Iris > Iris macrosiphon. The sequence goes on along the minus strand of JAYESA010000009.1, from coordinate 124,095,997 downwards.
AACCTCCGACCATCAATTATCATGTCCATATTACCTCTGATATCGATTGTCGTCTACACTTAACATTCGTACTTAAATTCTAAGTACGCCAGTAATGTTAAGTCCACAAAAATTGCCATGTCCATATCACCTCTGAGCAAGTACAAGGACCCACTCCACATGACGAGGTAGAACCCATAGCACAAAAATTCTTGAAAGCTATGAGCTCCTACCGCCCATATGTCTGGGAAGTAGCATCGCCATCCAACGTTGTCACGACATATGGGCCACATGAGGATTCTATCTTCATCGTCCCACCTACCTGCAGCAGTCAGCGCTCAATAGTCTTCGGCCGCATGCGGAATCAACCGATTGCCCAAGAAGATCCCTTCGATGACGACATCGAGAAAGTACAGATTCACCGTTATAGCCCGCAAGCGCTAAAGATCATGCAAAACATGGGCTACGACTTGAAATGGAAGCCAGGCCTCAACTACGGAAGAGGTAGACGAACGCCGCCGTGCGGCAACCCCCGCAATCGACAAACTAGTCTCGGGTTAGGGTATGCCACCTCCCTCGCAGCTTCCGAGCCAAAAGAGGATCCCTTTTCCTCTTCCCGGAATAGCTCATCGCCCTCCAACTCGCCAGATGCTCTCGAAAAATCACTATCAGTGAATATGGTGGTGACAAATCCCTCAGAAGCCGAGGAGCAGGATACGGAGCCATTCGAGGATGACCCCTGGGCTCAACAAATGGATACGCAGTGGGAATTCCGCTTCGAGCAGAGAGAACCTCCCACCAAGGATGAAGTCGTCCAGATCAACGTTGGGAGTGAGCTCTCACCAAAGCCAATATTTGTCAGTAACTATCTTCCTCCACCTGAAAGGGAAGAAGTTATACAGTTGATAAAGGAGTATATTGACGTCTTTGCGTGGGATTATGAGGACATGCCAGGCCTAGACCCGAAGGTAGCTACCCATATGCTCAATATACTTACCGATTCAAAGCCGGTAAAGCAGCACCAACGACGGTTCCGCCCCGATATGATGGACGCCATCGAGGCTGAAGTCAAGAAGTTGATAACCTGCGGTTTCATTCGGGAGGAACAACACCCCGACTGGGTCGCTAACGTGGTCCCAGTCATGAAGAAAAATGGGAAGGTACGTATCTGTATCGACTACCAAGATCTGAATGCGGCCTGCCCCAAAGATGAATTCCCTCTTCCCATCACGGACATCATGATCGACAATACCTGCGGCTTCGAACGCATGTCTTTCATGGACGGATTCTCAGGATACAATCAGATCAAGATGCATCCTGAAGACGAGAAGCACACTGCCTTCCGGACACCACTGGGGGTATATTGCTATACGGTCATGCCCTTCGGATTAAAGAACGCTGGGGCTATATACCAACGGGCTATGAGTAACATATTCTGTGGGCATTTACGCAAAATAATGGAATATTACGTAGACGACATAGCTGTCAAAAGTCGCCTCAAAGGTGATCACACCCGAGACCTGAGGGCGGTATTCGAATTAATGCGCCAGTATCAACTCAAGATGAACCCTACAAAGTCCTTTCTGGGTGTATCCAGTGGCAAATTCCTGCGATTTGTCATTACCACCAAAGGCATCGAAGTAGACCCTGACAAAGTCCAAGCGATCACGGCAATGCGATCGCCCCGTAATCTGAGGGAACTCAGGGGGTTCCAAGGACGTCTGGCTTATATCCGGCGATTCATATCCAACCTTTCCGGGAGATGTCAGCCCTTCTCTCATCTCATGAAGAAAGGTGTATCCTTCATATGGGACGAAACCTGTCAGCAAGCATTCGAGGATATCAAACGCTACCTAACCAGTCCGCCAGTTCTGGTGCCTCCCGTCATGGAAAAACCATTCTTGCTGTACGTTCGGGCAATGGATCATTCGCTAGGAGCTCTCCTCGCACAAAATAATGATGCGGGTCATGAACAGGCTATCTACTATCTCAGCAGGATGATGGTCGGGGCCGAGCACCGGTACAACCCAGTGGAGAAGGAATGCTTGGCTCTGATGTTCGCTGTCCAGAAAATGCGGCACTATGTCACCGGCCAGACTATTCATATCATCTCCAGGATCAACCCTCTTCGAGTGCTGATGAGCAAGCCAAGTGCCCTCAACTCCCGACTCGCAACTTGGGTGATGCTGCTAACACCATATGACATGGTATATATCTCACAGAAGTCCATCAAAGGCCAAGCACTGGCCGACTTCCTAGCGGCTAATCCGATCCCGGAGACCTCCAAGCTATACGAAGACATCCCTGATGAAGTTGCAGAATGTAACTTCGTAAGAAAAAGTGACGTATGGCAACTGTTCTTTGATGGCGCCTCCAGAACCGGTCCTAAAGGAAACGTCGTTTCAGGAGTGGGAGTCGTCCTAGTTACCCCGGATCAACTCATCATCTACCGAGCATACTCTCTTAGCGAGCCCTGCTCCAACAACGTGGCAGAATACAACGCTCTACTAATTAGGCTCCAAGTTGCTACAGAACTGGAGGTAGACTCCCTGGAAGCTTTCGGTGATTCTTTGCTCATCGTCAATCAAGTCAGGAGAATATACGAAGTCCGTAATCCAGACCTCATCCCCTATCACCGGGCGACAATCGAGATAGCCATGACGTTCAAAGGGTTCTTCCTGGAGCACGTACCTCGATCTCAGAATCTGGAAGCTGATGCCCTGGCCAGCCTAGCTGCAGACTTAGCTACTCCTATAAGAAGGCAAGATTCGGTAATCCTTCTTAACAGAGATTTATTCTGTGTGAAGAACAGCTGTCACATAGAACGCAGCTACGCTGTAAACACCGATCCTCCTACGAGGGATTGGACAAGTCCTTTCATAGATTTCGTGGCATACAGAATCTTACAGGAGGACCCCAAGGAAGCAGTATCCGTCAAGAGACGATCGCTACGCTTCTACTTCGATGCATCTTTACAATGCCTGTATCGCCGGACCTACGATGGACTATTGTTGAGGTGTCTCTCTGGCGCCGAAGCACAGCAGATTATCCGTGAAGCTCACGACGGCGTATGCGGAGCGCATCAACCCGGGCCTAAGCTACAGGATCGCATCAGAAGAATGGGCTATTACTGGCCGACCATGATCGCAGATGCAATACAGTATGCAAAGCATTGCAGAGCCTGTCAGGTTCATGCGGACTTCACACATCAACCGTCGGAACATCTACATCCTACGGTCGCATCCTGGCCTTTCGAAGCATGGGGAATGGATATCATCGGTCCTATTCACCCGTCTTCTTCCAGGGGTCACCAGTTCATACTGGCCATCACGGATTACTTTTCCAAATGGGCCGAAGCAATCCCTCTCACTGAGGTAAAGGCATCCAATATGGTCAGCTTCATCAAACATCACGTCACCTATCGCTTCGGGGTACCCCGGAGGATAATTCACGACAATGGGCCCCAGTTTATCAGCCAGACGTTTCATCGATTTTGCGATAAAAACTGGATACACAATGTTGCCTCCACGGCTTACTATCCAGCTGCTAATGGTTTGGCGGAAGCTTTCAACAAAACCATTATCAAACTCTTGAAGAAGTTTGTCTCTTCAAACAAGAGAGACTAGAATGAAAAGCTGGGCGAATGTCTCTGGGCATACCGCACGACGGTACGAACGCCGATGGGTTGTACCCTATTCTCGCTGGTCTACGGGAGCGAAGCAGTTCTTCCCATTGAAATCCAGATCCTGTCGCTCAGAATAGCCGTGGCTAACGAGCTGACTCAAGAAAAGAATAACCTTTTAAGGCTTCAGGAGCTAGAAGGATTAGACGAGAAACGCCTCCAAGCTCAACAGCGCATCGCGCTCTACCAAGCACGCATTTCCAGGGCTTTTAACCATAAAGTAAAGGAAAGGGTGTTCAAGGTCGGCGAGCTAGTTCTAGCAGTAAGAAGGCCAATGATTTTAACTCACAGAAGTATAGGCAAATTCCAGCCCAAGTGGGAAGGCCCTTATGTGATCGAGACAACGTTCTCGAACGGCGCCTACAGGATAACCCAGCCTAATGGGGACCTATTAATGGCTCCCATCAACGGCAAATTCCTAAAAAGATACTACGCTTAATTCTCCCCTGCCTAGGTGGAACATAGCGAGAATCTCAATTCTGACAAAACTGCTCCAAGAAAAGAAACTATTTAGGTCATATCCTATCATGTCCGTACGACCTCTGAATAGATATATCCTGCTAAAGAGGTTTATCGAGAGTATATCAGGTCCATACTACCTCTGATATCCCCCTCACCTAAAAAACTGTCATTTATATTCCAAAATGACGGGTCCACAACAGTTAGAAAAGAGTCGCTTTTATTCATTCCCAGAAGGAGGCGAAATTACATAGGGAGAGATACGTCAAGATGGCGGAGTAATCAGATCACGAATCTGCCGCTCCAGTGCAGCCATCCTCTCATTCCTAAGGGCCAAGGCATCGACGCGAGCCCGCTCCAGCTGTGCCTCGGGGGTATGCGTAAGAGTCAGATTAGCCCTTGCCCGAAGACAGCCCGCACGGGCTGCTTCCGCACGGTCCAGATCCCGTCGCGCTTCACTCAGTCGACCAGTCGCTACATCTGAACCTGCCAACACTGGGAAGCCCACTCCTCTGCCCGAGCAAGTTTTTCCCTCAGCTTGGAGACCCTCGCTACATTCCCTTTATGCTCGGATCGACACTGCGTCTCAACAGCAAGAGCTTCTTCCATAACAGCTTTTCTCCTATCCACCTCCAGCTTGTGCTTCTGGATAGAGTTGTCTAGGCTTTCAAGCTTAGTAGCGAGCCGCTCAACCATGAGGTCGAATCGAGCCTGGACATCATCATCAAGGCTGCCCTCAGCCCGCTGCAAATATTCGTTAACGGGTTGCTCTAAACCATTAACCATCGCCTCCAGAGCATCAACTATTCCAGGATTGCCAAGCCCCCTGACAACCTCGATCGAAAGCTGAGAAGTCTTCTTCAGGAGCTCAAAGTCAAGATTCTTCGCCAACACCATCGGTATCATCGTTTGTAAACCGGTGTAGACAAGGCTGGTATGCTGCTCGGTCAACGCGACTAGACCCGACTGAACTCCCGGAGAGGCCGCAGTGCTAGTAACTCCCTCTCCAGGGACAATTGCAGACGAGGTAGCCACCGCCGCCGCCTCGACGGGTGGCACGGCCGAAAAAGGTATGACGGCAACGATCGAAGTCATCGGCATACTCGCGAAAGGCGAGGTCACGATAACAGGTTCGTCCCCCTCCTGAGACGACGAAACCTCTCCAGGCGAGCTGGCCCCCGAAGACACTTCTGCCTCGGAATTAGGCGCCTCCACGTCATCGCTAGGAGCCGGAGCCAACGGCATATACGACGCGTCTGCAGCCGATGTGGCTAAACCACGCCTTAATGACGCGATACGACCTGTCATACCTGGAGAAGGAGGTGGGCCGACCGACATCGCCAAAAGCTCGGTCAAGCCTTCCCCGAGACGCGGTCGAGATTCGTTAGCCGGGGTCTCGCTAAGCGCACTCGCTGACACAGAAGCAACTTCCCCCACTGCTGACCTCGGGAAAGATTCTCCCATCTGCAGCGGCCACGTGGGCAATCCCGCTCCACTACTTGAAGCAGCCGCAGCGATAGCAGCCTCTAGCGAAGACTCTCCAGCGCCACCAGCAGAAACTGTAGAAGGTCCCTCTCTAAAAGGCGAGGAACCTCTAGCCAAAGATTTATCCCTGATGCAGGGAGGTGCCGGCTCACTCACGGGAGCCTCAATACCAGGAATGCGGAGAGGACGAGCAACCGTCTCCTTCCTCCTCTTATGAAGGGAAGCTTCCTTCGGAGCAGAAGCCCGTCGCTTCCCAGAAGAGACTACCAAAGCCCCCGCCGGCGCAGGCACTGCACACCTCGGCAACGACACCAGAGGCTCGTCCGGAGTACCAGACTCCTCGCCCTCGTCAGAAGAAACCGAGGGGACTTCGACTCTTCCCCCAGGCTTGGCAGAAGGCACTCTAAAGCTTCTACGTCTGTCGAAATCGCGATGGAAGGTGTTAATCGCCACATAAAACTGGGCGTAAGAATGAAGGATGCGCAGCTCCGTGGAGGTTGTAACGACCGGCACGATAAAAATTGCCCCTGTGCAACCCATGATAAAATATCGCCACCCTCTAGCTCCATCAATGAGTTCGCCCCTGGGCCTGAAGCTGGTGACGGCGTTACTCACGTGCAACTGATCGTACCCGAACTGCCTGGCAAATTGACTAGGCAAGTAGGGCTCGAAGAAGCAATAGTCTTCGCTCCTATACAGCAGATGAGATGGTCTGATACAGACCAACCAATTAAAAGCCTTCGGAGAAAGAATGGTCTTCTCTCCACCTGAATCCTCAAGCCACACCCCGGATTGGTTGCGATGTACCGGAGGGAGAGCACAGAGGATCTTCCAGCCATGGCTGAGGTTCAACACTAACCGACAGTCTAAAACTGTGTTCACATTCCAGGTAGAATCCCTGTAATTTAGCAGGAATATACCCCCTGAGCTGCTACCGGAACCGGAAGACATCACCCGGGGGTTGTGGAGAATTAACCATCCCATCAGATACAGGTATGGCAATTCTACCCTGGGAAAACTCTCACGCCGAGCTTCATCGATAAGCAACCCATCGGTCATGGCCCTCAGGCCATCCTGAATACGGCACACCATTGCAGGAAGCAGTCCCAGTCTTGCCCCAAATACCAGACGCACTGTGGGCCACAGGATATTCCGGTGAATACGATCCGCGGACGCGATACCGGGCACTACCACTCGACGCAACCATATGGAGAGGAAACCAGCTAGCTGGGCTTCCTTAGACAGAGGCCTGCGACAGCGCCTCAAATAACTGTGGGCCTTGGTACCTTCGGGGTATTTTCCTACCCCCTCAACGAGAATCTGATCGGGAGCCTTGGCGTCTTCCATAAGAGCCTCAACAACCTGGGCACTAAGGACGCCCAAGCAGTTCACGGGCTCATTCTTACCCCCCGAAGCTTTCTCCGACTTGGCGGCCCTAGCCCGATGGAAGAAGAGGTAAGACATCCACCTAGTGGTATGGGCCAAATCAGAGGGCTCGTCATAAAAAGCGGTGCACGCGAAGTACTGACACATCAACTCCTGATATACTTCCGCCACCCGAGGGTCTGAATCCCCCAACTCCCGGTTGGTTGGGACATACTCTTCATATGGGGTATCCCCCATTGGCAGTCTCGAGACAACTGCCATCTCATGGAGGGCCAATCCCAACTCCTCCAGTGGAGTGGCGAAGGTCCCGGTGAGCAGAATATACCGCTCCATCAGTGCCAAGAACAAATTAGCATTGGGAGGCAACCCAACACTCGTCGCACTCACGGCGGCATATAGTCCAATGTCCTCCAGCTCTCTTCGGAAGTGCGTCAAGGCCCAATCAACTAGGCATCTCCATCGGGAGTTCGTTGGGGCGATCCACCCGTTGCACCGAGGATTCTCCTTGGGATATACCCCACCTCGACCCATGAAGTCGTTGCAGAAGGTCGGCAACTGGACAGGCTGGATCACCAAGCTATCTTCACTCGGGATATTACCCGGGCACAGCCCCCGGAACAGCGTCACAACGCCAGAGGGGCGACTGACAAACGACCCCTGATCAGCTCCTTTCAGATGAAAGATCTTCCCAGGCTTCCCGTGAAGATCAGGAGTCAGCTTCCACGACATCTTCCTAGGATGCGTCGCATGGGAGAAATCCGAGATAGGATAATCCCTCGGCATCGTCGGCAGATACAAGACCAAATTCCCGGCAGGGAAGACCCAAGGCTCCCTCTTGGGCTTCGTCTGGGACTGTTTATCGATCATATCCCCAAAAAGGAAAGCCGGCTTTATGTACTGCTCCCCGTCGGCATGCGTCAAGGGTTCGCCATTGATCATGCTCAACAGCATTCGCTCACCCTGGGCCAATATCAGAAACCCCCTGCCCTCAGGATACTGGAATCCAGAGATGGGAAAGGCCACATGGGACAGATCCTCCAGGTAGTTCGAGTGCAGCATCCCGGCAGCGGAGCCCATCACCTCAGCCAGCGGAGACTCACCCAAATCAACTACAAAGGTGCAAGGAAAATAGGTCATTACAAATCCTGTACGAAGTGCGGACCAAAGAAACGACAGTTTGTGCTTTACGCCAAGATTGCGCAAATTTGGTCTCTATACGCCGGAAGTCTCCTCCGCAAGCATAAAAATTTAAAATTTTACGACATACCCCAATTTTCGTTAGTCAGAGCTTTTACGCTCAGAACTACGGAAATATAGAGTTTTTACGCTAGCACATTAGAAATGTGGGCGTAAAAGATGAAAACATCTCCGTGCGTCATCTTCCCCAAAAGAGGCTATCAGCACAGAAGACGACCTAGCGCGGTCACGTTCAACGTGTGCGAAGGATTTTTCGTCGTTTGTCATCCCAAAAAGCTCTACCTCTAAAGCCGGGTGCACTGCTCATCGGCGGGATACTCCTCTTAGAAGGAGGTTCACCTTGCCCGACCAAAGAATCTCTCGCCGGTACCGAAGAACGAGAAGAAGAACCTACGCTCTTTCCCTTAGCGGAGGAAGTTTGTTTCGACGCCATTTCTGAGGACTTGAAGTACTCGGAGAAGGAACGAAGGAAAGCTCTCTTTCGCAGAAGGAAGATAAGAAGCTTTTTCCCTCAAAAGCTTGGGGTATATATACGGTCCGAGTCGACTCCTCGAATCCTCGGACGAACCCCTCGAGACCCCAATCGGATCTCGCAATTAAGAGTTGGTTATGATTGGATGCTACGTCAGCCCACTACCCTCGAAAAACGGACAGTCAGCGAATTCGAAAGGTTTTTTCATGCAAGACGGTTCAGCGGGTTCTACGCTAAAGGAGCTTTCTACGCTCGACAGCAACAGATCTACGGTTTTACGCTCGCAAGCTGCAAGTCTATGGTTTTATGCCCGGATGCCTTTGTGCTCGGTAGCTTTTATGCTCGAGAGGCCACAAACCTATGACTTTACGCTCAGCAGATACCAAATCGACGATCTCACGCTCGGTGGCGCTCAGTTTACGCTCAGAAGCAACAGATCCGCAAAACCTCACGCTCGAAGAAATTTTCTTTTCAGGAGCTAAAAACCTACATTTCTACGCTAAAGGAGCTTTTCTACGCTCGACAGTAACAGATCTACGGCTTCACGTTCGACAGCCACAAGTCTACGGTTTATGCCCGGATGCCTTTGTGCTCGGTAGCTTTTATGCTCGAGAGGCAACAAACCTATGACTTCACGCTCAGGAACCACAAGTCTACGATTTCACGCTCGATGGTGTTCTTACGCTCACAGGCTACAGATCTACAGTTCTGCGCTAAAGGAGCTTTTCTACGCTCGACAGCAACAGATCTACGGCTTCACGTTCAACAGCCACAAGTCTACGGTTTATGCCCGGATGCCTTTGTGCTCGGTAGCTTTTATGCTCGAGAGGCAACAAACCTATGACTTCACGCTCAGGAACCACAAGTCTATAATTTCACGCTCGATGGTGTTCTTACGCTCACAGGCTACAGATCTACAGTTCTGCGCTAAAGGAGCTTTTCTACGCTCGACAGCAACAGATCTACGGCTTCACGTTCGACAGCCACAAGTCTACGATTTATGCCCGGATGCCTTTGTGCTCGGTAGCTTTTATGCTCGAGAGGCAACAAACCTATGACTTCACGCTCAGGAACCACAAGTCTACGATTTCACGCTCGATGGTGTTCTTACGCTCACAGGCTACAGATCTACAGTTCTGCGCTAAAGGAGCTTTTCTACGCTCGACAGCAACAGATCTACGGCTTCACGTTCGACAGCCACAAGTCTACGGTTTATGCCCGGATGCCTTTGTGCTCGGTAGCTTTTATGCTCGAGAGGCAACAAACCTATGACTTCACGCTCAGGAACCACAAGTCTACGATTTCACGCTCCATGGTGTTCTTACGCTCACAGGCTACAGATCTACAGTTCTGCGCTAAAGGAGCTTTTCTACGCTCGACAGCAACAGATCTACGGCTTCACGTTCGACAGCCACAAGTCTACGGTTTATGCCCGGATGCCTTTGTGCTCGGTAGCTTTTATGCTCGAGAGGCAACAAACCTATGACTTCACGCTCAGGAACCACAAGTCTACAATTTCACGCTCGATGGTGTTCTTATGCTCACAGGCTACAGATCTACAGTTTTGCGCTAAAGGAGCTTTTCTACGCTCGACAGCAACAGATCTACGGCTTCACGTTCGACAGCCACAAGTCTACGGTTTATGCCCGGATGCCTTTGTGCTCGGTAGCTTTTATGCTCGAGAGGCAACAAACCTATGACTTCACGCTCAGGAACCACAAGTCTATAATTTTACGCTCGATGGTGTTCTTACGCTCACAGGCTACAGATCTACAGTTCTGCGCTAAAGGAGCTTTTCTACGCTCGACAGCAACAGATCTACGGCTTCACGTTCGACAGCTACAAGTCTACGGTTTATGCCCGGATGCCTTTGTGCTCGGTAGCTTTTATGCTCGAGAGGCAACAAACCTACGACTTCACGCTCAGGAACCATAAGTCTACGATTTCATGCTCGGTGGTGTTTTTACGCTCACAGGCTACAGATCTACAGTTCTGCGCTAAAAGAGCTTTTCTACGCTCGACAGCAACAGATCTACGGCTTCACGTTCGACAGCTACAAGTCTACGGTTTATGCCCGGATGCCTTTGTAATCGATAGCTTTTATGCTCGAGAGGCAACAAACCTATGACTTCATGCTCAGGAACCACAAGTCTACGATTTTGCGCTCGGTGGTATTTTTACGCTAAGAGGCTACAGACTGATGATTTTACGCTCCACGACTTTCCGCATATCCGAACAGTCCCCAAGGCGGTCAATTGCAAAGAGTTCACACAGAAGATACTCGTTCTTGACCCAGAGCATCCCAAGTACCCGAAGCATACAGAGTTCAAACATCGAGAAATTACTCTTCTCGGGTCCAAAATTGGAGGTTCATCCAGACTCCAGTCTGAACATCCCGTCTATTAAGGTGGCAACTCAATTTGACAGCCAAAAACCTCGACCCTGTTCCAAGGGAGTTTCGAGAGATCATTCTTGAAGACGAAGTCTGAACAAGATCCTGCTCATCAGAGAAGCAACAGTTCAAAATTCTACGCCGTCCCTCAGTCCTAGCAACAGGACAGTTCTAAATGTTCAAAGGATACTCAGCGGCGTTCTATGGACTATTCGCTAGGCGTAAAAGACAAGGCCTAATACTCTTTCTATCAGAGTCGGCATAAAGATTCAGACGTGTCGAAGCTGCACATATCCAGACTTCACAGCAACGTATGGCAAAGACGATCATATGAAGAAAAAAGACGGCTTTATTTAAAGCTAAAATCACAAATTACATATGAGGAAAATCCTGTCTACAGGGGTTTTCTTTATTTTTGTGATTACATATGAGGGAAATCCCCTCTACAAAGGTCTTCCCCTTCTTCTAAGAAGATGATCGGTGGCAGGAGGATACACAACTGGGCAGATGACCCATCCTCCGAAGCAGGGTAACTCTGCTTCCCTACAGACCACCGCCATTCTGGCCGGTCTGTCTGCCTCTCGTCACCAAAGGTAACGAGAGGAGGAGCCACTTGCAAGCGGCCTGGTCAAAAGTGACCCCGCCCCACTCTCCGAGTGAGAGGCCGCATAAAGTTACTGATTATCCCGAGCAAGGGAGGCTAAGATATCCTTCCATGATCCATCGTTGTAGTGGACACTTGCTCGAAGATGCCATCTTTTTCGGCTCCCTACATGCTGGAAGAACATGATCTCCTTCTTCCTCAGATCGACCCGACGAGCTCCGGCTATCATCTCTGCATGACAATGGGAATGTGGTAAAAACAGGTTCACCCCCCAGCCTTTTATAGGCGAAAGAGATCACAGCGGTCCCCAATAAATCTGCCATAAAGTCAGTACCGACCGTTTCAACGCTCCATTCAGAAACATTTTGAGTTACGAGGGGCCGTTCATGCTTCTTTCAAAGCGTTTCAAATTCTGAGGAATTTAAAAGCTTTGAAGGGGGTCTTGTAGAAGCATAAAAATACGCTGGAACGATCTACGCAGCATCTTGATACAGAGCAGCGTAAGCAGAGGCCTTCAGAGCCATCCAACATAAAACAGGGTTCTTCATCGCCTCCATGGCGTAAAACCCAGCCGCTCTCAAAGCAGCGTTAAAGCGTACGAGGAACGCTTCATCTTTCCCAAAATGAACCTGTCAAGTCACGCGGTGAACCTGGCCTCTGACTCCTGACAAAAAAGTGCTGCACGGCTAGCCAAACGACTGCTGGAAACGATGGCAGACCCCTCGGGATGTACCCACAGTATGATGGCGGATCTCTGTATTTAATACAGAGGATTTGGTTAAAATATCACCAAACCGTCGTTTACCAAAGTCCCCCCAGCGTAAACCGCTCTTTCGCGTACAAGGGAATACGCTGCCTTATTTTACACAGGCAAACATGAGCTATTTTACGCTCCACAGTAAGACAAACCGCTGCCACGTCAAAAGCTGCACTTCGTACGGGGCTCGAGGCACGTCTCTACGTCTAATTACACAGAGCAGTGACAGTTTCCCTCAAGGCACGTCTCTGCGACGGATGCACAGAAGGGCTGCAGACCTTCAAAATACGTCTCCGCATTTAATGCACAAGATGATGACAAATCTCTGTAGAAGATTTGATTACATCTTCGAAAGCCGTAATTCCGGCTAAGACGTCCACATCAGCACTTCGGCATGGTACGCAGTGGCTTCTACGCCCGCTCAGGATCAGTGCTCCCTTGGCTTCCAACGCCCTCTCAGTCTCTACGACCATTTGGCTTCTATGCCTGTTCGGCTTCTATGCCCATTCGGCTTCTATGCCTGTTCGGCTTCTATGCCTATTCGGCTTCTACGCCTGTTCGGCTTCTATGCCTATTTTGGCTTCTACGCCAAGGTGACAGTCACTTGGCTTTTACGCCAACCTCTGCTACACAAGGGATACCTACCTGCGTGGCTTCTACGTCGTGATCTTCGTAGCAGATATACGCGTTTTGTCCCCTTAGTTGGACACGCGTCACATGCTCACTCAAAAGGTCATTTATACGCAGGCATTGATTATTTTAAACCGTTGTGTAAAAGGGTGTTGTACTGTCCACTCCTCGGTTGTTACACCGACGGAGTGGTCACTGTCACCAAAACTCTATAAATAGAGACCCCTATCAATGGGGAAAAAGGTCAAAAAATTGAAAGATCGAACAATTGAAGACTCAGAGAAGAGGTCAAACAATTGAAGATCGAGCAAGGAGAGAAGAGATCGAGAGAGAGAGAGAGAGAGAGAGGAACCCGGAGCTCAGGCAAAGGATAGGGATCGGCGACCAGGGCATCGTGCATCCACCCTTTTCTGCAACTCCCGAGGCTGCTTCCTGTCTTCCACGGCACTTCTTCAACATCGTGTAGTCCAAGGGCTAAAGTGATCGACCGCAGATCAGACACCTATAGCAATTTATACCCAGATTAAATAAATTGTACTCCCACATCCTCGTATAGGATTACATTGTACAAGTTTATTTGTAAACAAAAGGGCGCGGGTCTCTTATAAACCCCGTCATTGAAATACACTTTCATTCTTTCGTTTAATACCACAAACAACTGTGGTGACATCCTCTACAGTTATTCCGGAAAGGAGGCTCACCGATATTACGGCCACTCCCAGAGTCCATTCGAGCTTTGCTATGCTAGTGGATAAATACACTAGCATATTCTACCTCACTTTGAAAGAATTGATATCGATGGTGCTGGAGAAGAACCTAGGCTTTGATGCTCTGAAGATGTCCTCTAATCTCACTATAGCGCAGATTAGAAATTTTAGTGACGCTGAAAGAGCTAATGCGCTAGAGAAATAGTTAATGGTTTGGAACAACCCATTAATGAATATTTGCAACTATCCCGAGGCAGCATCGATGACCTGGTTCAAGCTGAGTATGACTCCCTAACTGCGGAACTTGCTCAAATGATAGAAACTTTAAACAAATCCATCCAGGAACAACAACAAGAGATAGAGAAAGAGCAGGCAATATTGGTGGAGAGTATTCCTCAGCTAACTCAGTACCATGCCGAATGTGAGGGATATGAAGCGAGGGTTCAAGAATTAGAAGTTGAACTTGCTCAGACAAGGGAGAGGATTCTCAAAGCATCGCTAGTCCACAATGTATTAGAGGGCCAAGTGAGTACAGCTCAGCAGAACTTGACACACGTGGGTGTCATCCACACAAGCTTTGTTGATAGTCTGTCCGAACTATCTCACTTGAGCAATGATGAGGCAAGGCTGGAACGGGCTCGCACTAACATTTTGAACTCCAGGAATGAGAGGATGGCTTCTTTGGCGCAACAAATTCGTGATTTAACTGCTCCTCCCCAATGATGTACTTTTTTGCTTCTTCTGTAATTTGCTATTCCCAGAGATAATAAAGATATTTCTTCTGACTTTGTGGACCCATCAATTTAGAATATAAATGATAGGCTAAGATGAAAGTGATATTAGAGGTAATATGAACATGATATACTTTCGGTAAGATATTGCTGAATGTAAATCTATTCAGAGGTAATATGAACCTGATAGAATATAATCCAACTAAATTTGTATACTAAACACTATCAGAGGTAATATGAACATGATAGGTTTACAAATTAGTTAAGCATATCTATTCAATGGTCATATGAACCTGATAGAATATAATCCAACTAACCTTTGTACGTAGTGTTGTCAGAATAAAATCTTCATCATACTCCGTTAAGCAAAGGAAAGTGTAGTACTTCTTCGGGAATTTGCAGTTGATAGGAACCATTATCAAATCTTAATTAGGCTTGGCTAATCTGTAAGCGCCATTTGAAATCATATAAGGGCCCTCCCATTTTTTTACGATTGTTTGTACGAACTTTGGTCATCGTACCGGAGGTAATATGTACATAGTACAATATCGTGTTTGTTGAGGATATTCCACTGGGAAATCTTTGGTGGACCTATTATTTGTTGCGCATGTTGAGTGCAAATAATAAGTTCGAAACAAGCTCAATCAGGTGATAGATTTTGTGGCTAGTAAGGACGTCCTGCTGGAGGATTTTTGTGGACCTATTATTTTTTGTGCACGTTAGTGCAAGTAATAGGTTTGAGACAAGTCCTGACAGAGGAAATATAGATGCGGTAAAGTATGACTCTGTGGGGATGAACAGGGAATGACTCTTTCTTTGCTGGGGAAAATGAGGATAGTTCAGAGGTAATATGAACATGAATAATTCGTTTCCATTACGGGAATCCCACAGGGGGGTTTTTGGTGGACTTATTACTTCTTGTGCACGTGAGTGCAAGTAATAAGCTTAAGACAAGCCCTGCCAGAGGTAATATGGACGTGGCAGTTTTTGTGGACTTAATACCACTGGTGTACTTAGAGTTAAGTACGGGTGTTAAGTTGAGATGACAACCGATATCAGAGATAATATGGACATGATAATCGATAGCCGAATCCGGAAGGTTTGCTTAGAGGTAATAAGAACATGGCAAACCCAGCCTGAGAGAAATATTATGACAGTAGTTCAGAGGTAATATGGACGTGAACTAATATTCGAAAAACTCATTGACGAGTGATTCGTTGAGTCTGGTCTATCCAAACATGAAGATAGACCAAGGGATTGCTCCGCTGGGGAGATTGATGGGACGATAGCTTAGAGGTAATATAAACATGGCTAGCGTCTAACGAGATTGGTTAGAATAGTCATTGTGGGAGTGTGCAAGTAGTCTTAAGGATTGCTTCGTTGGAGAGATTTTGAGTATCCATCATCCGTTGCGTATCCAGGACTTTTGGATACAGATGATGGCTCTTTACAAGAATTTGTCACGAAGGATAAAATATTGTACATATCTACTTGCTGGGGATACCAAATTGCTGAACATATCTATCCAGAGGTCATATGAACATGATAGAATATGATTCTCGATCTTCGATGATAGAGAATATGTTGCACATAGGCACTTGATGGGGATGTAGAACCAAGAGTCAATTTGTACATCTGGGTTGTGGACTTAATACCCATGGCGTACCTTAAGTACAGATAATAAGCTGGAATGACTAGCACTACCAGGGGTTATGCGAACGTGATAGTAGAAAGTCTAAGAGAAGAACTTTACTCAGAGGTGGTATGGTCATGAAAAAGTTCTAAAAATATCTTACTCAGAGGTAATGTGGACGTGGTAAGATATTACTTTGTGGGGATAAAGAAAAACAGGACAGAGGTCATATGGAAGTGACCATTTTTGTGGTGATAGTTTTACTCTGCCGGAGAAAGTGGAGAGGCGTAGTTCAGAGGTAATATGGACGTGAACTGATAGCAAAAACCTGGGAGGTTTGCTCAGATGTCACTTGGACATGGAAAACTCGGCTGGGGAAAACAAATTTGGACAACAGTTCAGAGGAAATATGAATGTGAACCCATGTCCGAAAAATTTACTAGATAGTGATTCGCTGAGTGAGGATAGCCCTGAAGGTTGCTCCACTGGGGAGAGTTTTAGGGACTCATCATCCGGCACGTCTTGAGGGGGGGCAAATTGCCACGTGGGAGTGAGATCAATTTGTCGTGACCGTCATCTTTTTTATAGATGCAAAGTGACAACTTTGGCGTCGATCAACTCCTGGATTCTCCTTTTTAGTATATAGCATGCCCTTGTGGGGTGATGAATGTACCGATGAAAGAGACAATATTCTGGGCCATCGACTTTGCCAGCACTTTCAGGGTATTTGATGTTGGGTAGCCGAAGCTTGTTTTCCTTCATCAATATATTGAAGATTTCAATGATGTCATCATCATTGAAGGAGAAAGTTCTCTTTGGCTTTCGGGTTTCTGATACCTGAGTCATACGGTCCTCAGGGAAGATGTTCATAGTTGCATCACCTTCGGACACAGAGGGAATTCTACCTCCAGCTTTGGATGCTGCCTTATTTTGTCGAGGGAGACTACCCCCAGATATGTCGTGGCGTTTGTCCACAGAAGTTGATTTAGAAGGACCTGCCTCTGGTATTACAGGATCTGACTGTGGAGGTTTGGAGTTTGCAAGGGATGTGGTATACCCCAACCCAAAACGAGTTCGTTGACAGTAAGGATCACCATGCAACGGTATTCGTCTGCCTTTTCCATAATTGAGGCCTTGCTTCAACTTCAAATCATAACCAATGTTTTACATAATCTGTAAAGTCTGTGGGCTATATCGATGGATTTGCATTTTCCCAACATCAGACTCCTCTTCTTGTACAACCGGGCTATTTTGCATGCGACCGAAGACTATTAGATGCTGATCGTTGCGAGTAGGTGGAACAACAAAGATAGATTCTTCATATGGCCCATATGTCATGACGATATTATATGTTGACTCATCTTCCCACATGATCTCCCCACGCTTGGTATTTAGGGGCAATAAATCTTGATTTTGACCCCTGTCATTGCGTTTCTGGATCAAGAAATTACGCAAATCGGGGAGATTAACCGAAGAAGAAGAAAGCTTATTCTGCCTTTTTACATCAGTAGGGACGTGGAGATTTGGAACCATGACCCTCTCTCTGCCATAAGAATACAGCAGTTCACCCATGTGAGTAGCATACGATCCATCATCCGTCTGAGGAGCGTATTTTTCCATGAAGCGGGTCTTCTTTACGCGGACAGATTTATCCTGGCATATTTTGCAGTGTTGCCCAGGTTCGCGTAGAATAGGAAAAGTCTTCAAACGGCCTCCAACGTCCTGCGTAATCTGAAGAGCGGGCAACTTCTTCTCTTGGGGGTGTACAAGCCTAGAGATTGGGAGATTCGCCACTCGTTTTTCCTTGATGTGATCCAAGGGTCTATCTGCCTTATCACAGACGGGAGATATATTTTTACGCACAGGGCGCGTTTAAAATTTTCGCGCCGGCACTGAGGCCTTGCTAGGACTTTTGTCTGCCACGTCACAAATGGAAGATGAAGTTTTACGCGCAGAGCGCGTGTTAGACTTCTGGATTAGCACTGGGGCATTGCCAGAAGTTTTGTCTACTACGTCACAGATGGGAGACAGTTTTACGCGCAAGGCGCATTCCAGACTTCTGGATTGGCACTGGGGCAATGCCAGAAGCTTTGTCTGCCACGTCACAGACGGGAGACAGATTTTTATGCACAAGGCGTATAAGTTGTGTTGTCACAACCTTGTTTAACAGATAAAGAGAGCTTGCAGGAAGGGTAGAGGATGTTTGGGGCATCCATACTTTACGCAGCTTCCTGTTGTCCTAGACAGAGAGGGCCTGAGAGCTACCCCCTTCGCGAAACATGTCTTCATAAGCAGATTGGTCAAATTGGACGACCAAAGTCTTCTTCGTCGATCCGACGGATACAACATCGTGTTGAGCAATGGCTTTCTCGTCAGATGAGAAAGTAGTCCCCAGTAGAGTCACCATCTTGTGTTTGATGATAAACAAAAAAATGAGACTAGGTTTATACGAAACCCTTTCTTTGTTTACAAACAAGAAAAAAAAGAGTACAATTAATCCTATATGAGGATGTTAAGTATAATAAAAATAATTCTGGAGAAATATTGCTATAGGAGTCTGATCTGCGGTCGATCACTTTGTCCCTTGGACCACACGATGATGAAGAAGTGCTGTAGAAGAAGAAGAAGCTTCAAAGATTGCAAGTGGGATTGAATTGTCAACCAACACACTCTGTCTATGCTCTCTCTCTCTTTTGATTCGATCTCTGATCTTGATCTCCTCTTTTTCGACCTCTGTCTCCTGTGACTGGAGGTCTCTATTTATAGAGCTCAGTTACAGTAACTGTCCAGTCGGCATAGAAGACAAATTGTGAAGAGAGTGGCACTCTTTACGCAGCGGTTATAATAACTGCTACCCATGTCTGAATGATCTCCTGAATCCGCGTATGACGCGTGTCCCATTATGAGATAATGCGTATAACTGCTTCTCGAAGATCACGGCATGTAAGCCAGGTAGGTAACTGCTCCTTGCGTAAAGATGGTTGGCGTAAAAGCCAAATAGCTGTCTTGTTGGCGTAAAAGCAAAAATAGCTGTCTTGTTGGCGTAAAAGCCAAATAGCTTTCTTGTTACGCCAAATAGCTATCTTGTTGGCGTAAAAGCCAAATAGCTGTCTTGTTGGCATAAAAGCCAAATAGCTGTCTTGTTGGCGTAAATGCCAAATAGTTGTCTTGTTGGCGTAAAAGCCAAATAGCGTAAAGCTTGATACTAGCGTAAAACTAGCCAATTATCCTTCCTGACTGAGGTCTTGAGCATATTCTGGGCTAAATAGCCTTATCACTTACCTTTGCAAATATAGCCTGAGTTGGCGTATTTTGAGGAGATATCATACGGCGTACTCCTATAGTTGAAAATAGCCTGGTTGGCGTAAAATGCAAGGATGGTGACGTGAGCGTATTAGTCACAGTTTTAGCTCTCCTAGTCATTAAAAATAGAACAAAATCTCGTACATTAAATGCAGAGATCTGCCCCCATCTCGTGCATTAAATGCAGAGATATGCCTTGAGAGACAGCTTTTGACGTGGCGTCTGATTTTGTCTCATCTTGAGCGTAAAACTCATCTCTGCCTGTAAAATAGGCAGCGTATTCCTTGAATGCGTAAAAATGACTGTATCAAGGATATGTCACTAAACGATACCTGGGCTTCTGTACAGAATCATCATTACAGCCGTCATCTCGATCGTCGTGTAGTACTTTTATCAGGAGTCAGGTTCACTATTTTGTCTGACAAATTCATTCGAGGAATACGAAGAGTTTCTCGTATGACTTTATGTTCCATTAAAAATAAACGTATTTTACGTCGGTGGGAGGTGTAGCAACCTTTTACGCCAAAACAGCCTTGAAGTGCTGATTTACGCGGGCATCTCTGAAGTCATATTTTATGCCACACAGCGCTGAAGCTCTGTTTTATGCGGGCTTCATATATGTTGGGGGTTTTACACGTATAATTCTCCAGCATATTTTTTATGCTTCTACACTTAGCAGAATAACAAGAGACCAGCATAAGGGAGGATTCACAATAGTAGCAAAGAAAGAAGACCCGATACCCAAGATAGTTGAAGAATTTATGGACGTCTTTCCGAATAAGCTTTCCGGATTGCCCCTAGTTTGAGAAGTAGAGTTCTCTATAGGGTTTATGCCAGGAGAAGAACCAGTATCCCAGAAAGTATATCCAATATCACCATTAGAGCTTGATCAGTTATATCGACACATAGAAGAACTGAAGGAGAAGAAGTTTATTCAGACCAATTGATCACCGTGGGGAGAACCAACAATATTGGTGAAGAATAAGGATGGATCGACGCAGTTGTATATGGATTATAGGCGACTAAATGCAGTGGCCGTGAAGGACAAGTACCCATTACCAAAGATTGATGATTTGTATGGCCAATTAAGCGGAGCAAGAGTCTTCTCTAAGATAGATTTACAATCAGGATATCATCAGGTGTGAGTCCGAAAGAAGGATATACCGAAGACAGAATTTAGGTCATAATATGAGCATTACAAATTCTTAGTTATGTCATTCAGACTGACTAATGCTCCAGCGGTATTCATGGATTTGAGATCTTAGCAAAGTCTGACACAAATCTTTTGTAGTATCCTGCCAAGCCCAGGAAACTACGTACATCTACTACTATCTTCGGAACTGGCCAATTCTTTACTACATCTACTTTCTTGGGATCAACTGACACTCCAGCTCCAGAAATAATGTGCCCAAGAAAAGATACATGATCCAGCCAAAACTCACACTTATTAATCTTAGCATATAACTGGTGCTCCCTCAAAGTCGGCAGTACTATCCTAAGATATTCTTCATGCTCCTCCTCATTATGAGAATACACAAGAATATTGTCTATAAATACTACCATAAATCGGTCTAAGTATGGCATGAAGACACTGGCATCATTGACTCGGTTGACACACAAGAAAGTTAAATTTATGTGGTCAGCGAAATATCAGATAGCCTTTGAAGAGTTAAAGAAGAAGTTAATCTCTGCACCAATTCTTACTTTTCCAGCAGGCTTCGAAGGATTTACGGTGTATTATGATGCATCTGGCAAAGGACTTAGATGTGTTTTGATGCAACAAGGGAGAGTGATAGCGTATGCTTCTCGACAGCTCAGGGATTACGAGAAAAAACTATCCAACTCATAATTTGGAGCTAGCAGCAGTAGTGTTTGCACTTATATTATGGATGTACTACTTATATGAAGATCCGATAGAAATATTCACCAATCATAAGAGTTTAAAATATGTATTCACACAGAAGGATCTGAATATAAGGCAGAAGAGGTGGCTAGAGTTGTTGAAAGACTATAATGTGAAACTTCAGTACCATCCAAGCAAGGCTAATATAGTAGCTGATGCACTTAGTAGAAGAGGTGGAAAATTTATGTTGACTACTCAGAAGCACATTCTAGAAGACTTACAAGAGATGGGTATCAAGGCAGTATTTCTATAGAGTACAGGAGTTTAGGCCAGCCTACAGATTCAGTCAACCTTGGTAGATAGAATCCAGCTAGCTCAGGCAGAGGACCCGAAGATTCAAAAGCTATGAGAAGAATACGAGTTCGGTCTTAGAAAGGAGTTGACAATACATGCGGATGGAACACTAAGATTTGGGAATTGTCTATGCGTACCAAGCGGGGATATTCGATAAAAAGTTATGACTAAAGCACACAGTTTCCAGTATTCTATTAACTCGGGAGGTACGAAGATATACCAAGATATCAAGCAACACTTTTAGCGAAATGAAATATAGTAAAAAATAGCATGTTTCGTATCGTGATGTCTGATATGTCAATAAGTAAAGGCAGAACAACAAAGACCGGCAGGATTATTGCAACCGCTCCCTATTCCAGAGTGGAAGTAGAAACACATCACGATGGACTTTGTGACCGGTTTACCTAGATCATCGACTGGTCGAGTGGATAGGCTCACAAAAGTGGCATATTTTCTCTCCTTCAGAGTGGGACAGTCTACAGAGCAGTTGGCTAATTTATATATGTGATATATTATGAGAAATCATGGAGTGCCAGTAAGCATAGTATTAGACCGAGATACAAGGTTCACTTCTCATTTCTAGAGAAGCTTGCACGAGAATTGGGTATCAAGTTAAAATTCATCACAACTTACCACCCCTAGACAGATGGACAATCCGAGAGAACTATCCAAACCCTGGAGGATATTCTACGAGCCTGTACCTTAGACCTTGGTAGATCTTGGGAGAATCACTTTCACTTGATGGAATTCTCGTATAAAAATAGTTATTAGGCCTGTATTCAGATAGCACCTTTTGAAGTATTGTACGACAGGAAGTGTAGATCACCGTTGGCTTAGGACAACATCGGTGAACGAAAGATGTTAGGCCCCAAAATGATCACACAGAGAGTAAAAATTGTCAAATAAATCAGAGAGCGACTTCGAGTTGTACAAAATTGGTATCGTCATTGGGAAGATCTACATCGTAGGCCTTTAGAGTTTTGTGTCAGCGACTACGTGTTCTTACAGATTTTGCCTACCCGGGGGTCATTAGATTCGGGGTTCGCGAGAAGCTTAGTCCATGATACGTTGGGCCGTTTGAAATTCTCGATTGGGTAGGCGATATGGCTTATCGTCTTGCCCCTCCACCTTCGCTACGTGAGGTGTACGATATATTTTATGAGTCTCAGTTGTGTAGGTATGTCTTGAATCTGAGTCATATTCTCGATCACTCTGAATTAGTCATTGGTACCGACTTATCTTACGAGGAGCAACATGTATCCATTCTGGATCGAAGAGAGAAGATACTTAAGAACCAGACTATTTCTCTTGTCCAAGTTGCCTGGGGACATCACACTCTTGGATAATCAATGTGGGAGCGCGAGGACGATATTCGGTCTCGATACCTTCATATGTTCGATTCAGAAGGTATATTCTACCTTATATATTCGTATCTAGATTTCGTGATCTGGTGATCGCCTAAGTGTTATGATGTTATTGCTTGCATATATAGTTTTGCTAGTAGAATTATATCGTGCTTGTCCTAACGTCTCTAGCTTACTTGGATTTGAATTCCAATGATAAATTTTTTCTAAGGTGAATAGAGAAGCCACTCCCCGTTTCCAAATATACGTATTTGGACCATATTATTTTCTTGCTTGAATGTTTAGTATATTGTATGAGACTAGACCCATTCTTTGGTTTATCTTGATTCATGGTTTATTGGTGAGGGTTGTTTTGATCATGAGTTGAACCCATGGTCTAAACCTCAAACCCTAGCTATATAACCTAATTTTTTTCTGTCACCCTCTTCATTCCTTCTTTCCTTTCTCTCTTTTAAGTTTTTCCCTCCAAGTCTTAGACAAGTACATCTTGCATGAGAAATGGAGAAACCCTCCATATTATTGGTCTATTATATTTATTATGTGATTTTAAGCATGTTTAGAACTTGGTATTTTTGGATTTTGTGAATAGAATGGTGTAGATCTGGATTTTTATGAGTGTGGGTGTTCTTTAATTCTTTTTGGTTTTGATCTTCAAAAAACTTATTTTTCCAAAAACTTATTGTTCTATGTGATGGAGCACTTCATTTCGAGTATTCTAGCTTTTGTTTTACTTGATTTGGAGTTGAGATAAGAATTTTATGGCAAATCTAGTCTTTTCGGATTCTTGGAGTTTTTTCATGGCCGATCTTGCTGTTCTGGGACCATGGAGTACCATGCGGCCCAGTAACAAGTGCCCCCTCCAGCATGCGCCCATCTTGTTGGACGCATGTCTGCTTGTGCATATTTTTAAAAGTAGAACACATAGTACCGTGAACGCATAAAAATTAACTAACTGACTCCATGCACCCAGAGTCCATACGTCCAGGAGATTATGCGGCCACGAGCCATGCGTCTCTTCTTTTGGGGGCATGCGTCTACACGACTTTTGTGTCTCTATACCGACCTTGTGCTTTTGTCTTTTCTCAATGACACTTATGCCTTGTCACATTAATCACTTTATGTCACTTTACTGACACTTCATTTATCGCCCATCTTTTTGGCACTTATCCCAAGGAGTAGACTTTAACCCCGAGCATGCGGCCTGGAGGAGCATGCGGCCGATTTGTTCATGTGCCCCTGACTTCATGAGACCCTAAGCACCCTGACTTCATGCGGTATCATGAGCATGCGCTTATTTGTTTTATGCGCCTGACCTTCACGCGTACAATTTCATGCACGTATTATCCTTAGTGACTACATGCATGCACGAAGTACTTTCAGGATGCGTTCACTTATTTTATTTGGAATGTTTCTTATCATCATATATGTGGTTGATCCTAGTATTGCTTGTGATTGTGATTTTAAGAAAGAATGGATTTAGTAACCAGACCATGTACTAGACATGACCATGAGCTTAGATTGGCATGTACATAGAATGATTGAGTGATTGGACTAAGATTTCAGTATGAACTAAGTGATAAGTGATTAACTAGCTATGTGCATGACATAAGCTTCATGTTACAATGTGATCTTGATTCATGTGACCCAATGTGTAATTGGTAATTGGACTCAAATAATGTATTCGTTCTAATATATATTATTACCTGAATGTGTATATGATCATATGTGCACTGAGGTACGACATACCATATCATATGTTAAGTGATCAATATTTGGGTTGTGCATCGATAATGCCTCCAAATTATGAATACATGAAATTATATATATATATATATATATATATATATATATATAAATATATATATATTCTCCAGCACAAGCATGATATGCGAGTCAAGTACCAAAGCGTGGCTAGGATATTGATTGATTGAATGTTACATATACACTCGGGTGAATCCAGATTGAACTTCTATAGATTCGTATCTAGCGTGTCCGTACTTTATACGATATCTTAAGGGATATTCTCATATGACCACGTCTTGAAATTTTAAACACAATATAGGCCTAATTAGGTAACTAAAAGTGGTAATAACATTTGGAGGGAACGATATCCCGAGATCATGCCAACGAACCTTCCCACAGAGATTTATTCTAAGTTCGCTGTTGGCTGGCCACCACAGATGATGTATATCATCTTCCTTAGTGGAATACAATATCTAACATATTATAAATAATGCCTAGCCGTTGTCTTCCTATAGGAGCACTGGAACCGCTAATACTGTATTTTAGCACAGTGCCCTACGGGGAACTAGTGCACTCATAATTGCCTGTATATTCCTTATTTGTCTAAGTTAGCTCATGTTCGTCTATTACGTGATCAGAGGATACATATTATGCATTATTTCTAAGATAACCTCGGACTCGACAAATAGCAAGCCGTATAAGTGATTGGTTGATCTTATTAATTGGACTTGATTGTGATTGTATTATTCTATTAGTAGTGTAAAACCCCTAATCCTAAAAACCGTATTAATCTTTTTTTATTAATTATTAATTTAATTATAGTAATTATGAGCTAATTAGGAGAAATATATTTTATTTAATTTTTATTTTGGGTGTTTGTGAACTTAGGGGATTTATGGAGCCATTAGGAATTTTTTCTAATTTATTTCATGTAGGAGGCCCTTGGACAGTTGCTAGCTTAATGGTATGCATTAATACAAATTCTAGATTTTTCTATGTGTGTATATATATATATATATATATATATATATATATATATATATATATATATATATATATATATATATATATATTAAAAGAAAAATAAATGAGAAAGAAATAAAAAGAATAAAAGAAAAAAAGAAAAAAAAAGGAAAACAAAATAAACCTAATGGATTCAAACCCCCTACCCGTTTCCTACCAGAACCCGCACTACCCTACCCGTTTCCTAGTAGAAACTGCCCCCT
Organism: Iris macrosiphon; assembly: GCA_036927795.1. Classification (NCBI taxonomy): domain Eukaryota; kingdom Viridiplantae; phylum Streptophyta; class Magnoliopsida; order Asparagales; family Iridaceae; genus Iris; species Iris macrosiphon. Next base: position 124,070,050 of record JAYESA010000009.1, on the reverse strand, counting down.
TTAGGAAAATTAACAACAGCAGCTACTACAACCCCCACCCCCCCGCGCGGCATTAGACCCCCTGACCCGCTCTCAGGATCTCTCTCTCTTCTATATATATCAACCCACAATCCCAAAACCCTAACCCTAATTCTTCTTTCATTCTTCACATCTGAACGTCGTGCCACCCTCGACACCGCGCCGTCCGCCGTGCCCGCCGGCCGGTCGCCGCCTCCGAGATCGCGCGAGATCGCGCGAGAACAATGCAGAATTTGACTGCAGCGAAGCCATGTTCCCGCTCCGTTTCCCGTGCCACCGCTCTACCAAACTTGACCCCGTCTTCTCCGGTATGATCCTCACCTATCTCCCTTCTATATTTGTATGTTAGTTGACCTCGAACAGCGCATAACCCTAGGCGAAACCAGCGTCCAAGTTGACAAAAAAAGACCACTTTTTGGTATCGAAGAAAACTACGGTGACCACCTATGTTCCCGGGTTCGTATCTCCCACCACAGAGATCCTAATCCTATTTTTCTTTTTGGTATGCGGAGAACACTTGACCTAGTTTAATTTATATTAATTAATATTAAATTATTAACTGCTATATGTAGAATTAAATTCGTTGGAATACCCCAAAAACATATTTTTTCTAGATTTTTAAAAGTTGTAAAACGGAGCGCGCCCCGCCAAACGGGACCGCTCCACCTTGTACTAAGTGTACCAAACACTGTGCGCAGTGTACCGGAATATATGAGAGTTTGCGAAAACTGATACGATCGCATGTGCTTGTCAAAATCAGCCCGTATCCGCGGACAATCCCTGTGTCACAACTTTTGCGAAAGCCGTACGCATTTTGTGTACGCTCGTCAGATTGTGACAAAACTTACACCACTGGACTCGTGGTAACGCACTGGTCCTGTGACCCAATTTTTACGTAATTCTGAGACAGTTGACCAAGTTGCCAATTGGAGGGCCCCACGGTTGACTTTTTGGACAAATTTGTGTTCGGCTCACCGAAATCCAAAATTGGACGTACCGTTGAGTTCGTATTGACATTTAGAATTGGGTTGACCTATAATTTGTCCCATTTAGAGACCTTTACCCCTGGCACACTTTTCGGTGCAAAGTGGACCACATGTGGACCCCGCTTTGATCCAAAATTACCGTTTTGCCCCTGTATCCAAATTGGACCAAAGGGAAGTACTTTCTAGCTATTTTGCTTATTCTGGGAACGTTGGTGATATCTATTTCAGCATCCGAAGATGTTTATTCCGAGGCTGCAGCTTCTACTCCTACGTGCGTGACGTTTGGACATTACATTTTGCAGCTTTCTTGCCAAGCAAGATACCTTGCCAAATTGCTTACATTATTTTGCATGCTTAGTATATTTCTGTATATTTATTGTATTTCTGGTTATTTATTGCATGTGTAGTTCCTTTCAGTCATTAGTATATATTAGATATATTGACACACACTTGACACCTAGTATCATGAGAGGACAATCATTAGGCGTATGGGCTTTTAACCACTCTGGTAAACCATAGTATATAGTTCACACTACGGGTGTGTGTCACGCTGGTCACTACCCCCGCGGTATCTCGATTTCTGGAGTCTCACTGGTTGCTACCCCCGCGGTATGTCAATTTCTGATGTCCACTGACGAGTGTGTGAGTTGTGAGGTAGATCGAGTAGCCTACCCTTGCCCATACATCGAAAAGTTGTTCTTATTTGCATTCATATAGATTATCTTGTACAGCGTACTTATATATTTTCAAACATTATGCATGTTTACTGTATTCAAATTGGCTTGCTTCTATGTATCTTGTTACGTCCCTCTGAGGACCTGGTCCCTTTTCAGGTGTATCTGTTCTTGAGTATTCGCAGGAGCACAGATTCGGATGGTTATATATGTTTCGAGGATGTCTTCTCTTCGAGCCCCGTGATTTTTAGCTGGTATTCTTATATTATGTTTATTGTGTTATACTTTTTCATTCGAGTTGGTAGTGGATTTGTTTCCATCCAACTATCATCTTTAGATACTTCTTATGGAGATCTAGTTATATAGATGTTGAATATTTATTTATATTGATTTTCTGTGGATGAGATTTAGATTGTACCCTGTGACTTGTGACATATGTTTATACCACTTGTGGATTGATATTCATATTACAGCGTACATGTGGACTTTGGTTTCCATATATTGGAGTTGCCATATCCATACGGCTGGCATGCTTACATGTCCTAGTCCTACATATTTTTGGGACTGGGGCGTGACATGTTTTTGTGGTGGCCCATGCAGGTCGAGAGCATATTATCTCGGTTATGTTATTGTACCAAACAAGCCTGCACCTAGGAATATAGCATAGGATCTCATCCATAATTGACTATGATTCGCCCTCCTTCCAGTCTATTCTATTCGAATAATTGTATCCTGCTTGATTCCTGTACTTCCCTGATAATTTCTTGAGTATAGCCTCTCCTGGAATATAGAAGTCCCTGTTGTTAGAGGATAAGTAGGGTAACCTTCCTATTAAGAATACGACTAGAGTATTGACACATCACTAAGTTTAGAAGATCTAGTGAACCCTAGCATTCCTTAACTATAGATTAGTTTACCATTATCCCTTGAGATAATTATGAGGACTTGAGAGTAGTAAAAACACTACTAGGATTAGTCTGAAATCTGACCATAATGTTGACCCTAGTATTGAGGAACCAATAGAAAACCAAAATTAAATATTAGGACTGAACCTAACCTTCATAGTTAGATAGTATTAGAGAACTATAAAACTTAGATCATTGTCTTATTATTAGTAGGCAGCACCATAGGAAGCCTAGAGGAATGTAAACAACACTTTTTCTTAATCATACCTCGAACATAGCAACTAGCATACCACTCCCTCTTAGAAAACTATGATGCTATCTAGAGCCCTCTATTTTAATTTCACCTATTGTTCCTTTGCGACCTTAGCGTTAGCTAATTGCGCGACGACTAAATTTTGTTCTTCTACTCTTCATCTTTCAACTCGTACCGTCTGACACTTCTGATTGTAGGCTAGGTGATTTATTCTGTGTTAAGGACATATTGTTGCTGGGATTATAGTGGTTAATGTTAAAATTTGAAATTGTATGCTTAGTAGTTAGAACTTGATGGTTTAAGCTATTCTTGTAGATTGAGACCTGGTGCTTATCCCTTAGTTTTAAATTGCGTAACATGTACCCCCACCTCGATACGAGTTATATTTCCTTTCCCTTTAAAGGCCAGCAACTTTCCATTCTTACTATTGACGCTTGCTCTATAAGCGCTATGACTAAGACTTAAGACGACCATAACCTATGTAATGAAAGAGGATACCCTAATAAGTACCAAGACCCCTTCTCGTAGACCTTAATAGGAGTTTCTACGGTATCCTTAAGACAATTACAGTACTAGTTTATTGTTATAAGATTGGGTAGTATACCTCACAACATAGTATCACATAGTCTTTTGACCTATTATTGAAGTGTGATTGAACAACATTAACTGTATGATAGCTTAGGACGACAGTGTTTTTTTTCCAGACTGTAGAACTTAGAGGCTATACCCCTACTTTGTCGACTATCGACTTAGACAAGGAATTGGTTTGACAACTGTAAAGATTATAGAGTCTTATCTTTTGTAAACTTGAATTGTTATGTACCTTCTTTCATCATAATCCAGCGTATTTATATTTGTTGTACTACCTTGACTTATGCTGCTATTATAGCCTAGTTTTTGTAAGCTTATTCTTTTATCGAGCTTTCTCATGACATATGTATTATTGGGTGCACACAATGATACAATTGCCTAATCAGAATCGGTGTATTAAGGTCTAGCTAACCTTAATGCGCTTGGTTCGCTCTTCGCATGACTACTTTACGTAGATTGAGATATATGGTAGTAGACGAATATACCTGCCCCTAGACATGTCTAACATATCGTATCGGTTACATAACTGTACGGATACGAGCATGTAAATAGGAAATTATCAAAATAGGATTTTAATCCACAACTGCCCTGACAACTCTCTTTTCGAATTCTTTAATCTCTTTGAACCTCGTACTTGTATTCTATCACCTTCACCTTAAAATCTTTATTATTACTCTCCGTCTTCCCTTATTTCGAAAAGACGAAACCTCGTGCTGGTATAAGTTGACACTGATAGTACTAGATATACCCCATAAGGCTAATCACATGACTTAGTGACTCTCTTTTATAATTAATTAAGGGCATATCATAGGTGATATGTTTGGTGTTAAAACTATGAGGATTGAATAACATGATTAAATAATTTGAGGAATAGTTTTCCTAGATGTATAGCCTTAGGTGATAGATGGGTAAATTTTAAGTTGGGTAGATTGTCAAACCCTCAACCAAAAATTAGACCTACTTGGCTTAGGTAGCGAGACTAAGACTAGATTAAATCCAGTTAAAAATATAACACGGTATTTTTATTTAATTTTTTTGCAATAATTATATCACTTAGCGCACCTTACCGTGCTTCGATAATTGGAGCACTACACTAGCCACTGCCTTCCTACAAATTCCACACCCTTATCCTAGACGTGTCCATCTTCCATTTTGACCTTTGTGCAACTTATAATTAAGCTCCCTTATGCTACATTTTGGTCGCGCAATATCGTCCCCTCCTTTAAACCTAACCTTGTATTTTAAACAATGCAAATCTTATACCATCCTTGACTTTCTACAGTGGCTTAATTTAATTTCGAGGACAAAATTTTTATAAGTTGGGTAGAATATAAAACCCCTAATCCTAAAAATCGTATTAACCTTTTTTATTATTAATTTAATTGTAGTAATTATGAGCTAATTAGGAGAAATAGATTTTATTTAATTTTTATTTTGGGTGTTTGTGAACTTAGGGGATTTATGGAGCCATTAGGAATTTTTCCTAATTTATTTCATGTAGGAGGCCCTTGGACAGTTGCTAGCTTAATGGTATGCATTAATATAAATTCTAGATTTTTCTATATATATATATATATATATATATATATATATATATATATATATATATATATTTATATATATTTTTTAAAAGAAAAAGAAATGAGAAAGAAATAAAAAAGAATAAAAGAAAAAGAAAAAAAAACAAAATAAACCTAATGGATTCAAACCCCCTACCCGTTTCCTATAAGAACCCGCACTACCCTACCCATTTCCTACTAGAAACTGCCTCCTTTAGGAAAATTAACAACAACAGCTACAACAAACCCCCCCCCCGCGCGGCATTAGACCCCCCGACCCGCTCTCAGGATCTCTCTCTCTTCTATATATATCAACCCACAATCCCAAAACCCTAACCCTAATTCTTCTCTCGTTCTTACCATCTGATTGCCGCACCGCCCTCGATGCCGCGTCGCCCGCCGTGCCTGCCGGCCAGTCACCGCCTTCGCGGTCGCACGAGATCGCGCGAGAACCTGCAGAATTTGACTGTAGCGAAGCCATGTTCCCACTCCGTTTTCCGTGCCACCGCTCGACCAAACTCGACCCCGTCTTCTCCGGTATGATCCTCACCTATCCCCCTTCTATATTTGTATGTTAGTTGACCTCGAACAGCGCGTAAGCCTAGGCGAAAACAGCGTCCAAGTTGACGAAAAAAGACCACTTTTTGGTATCGCAGAAAACTGCGGTGACCACCTATGTTTCCGGGTTCGTATCTTCCACCATAGAGATCCGAATCCGATTTTTTTTTGGTATGCGGAGACCACTTGACCTATTTTAATTTATGTTAATTAACATTAAATTATTAACTGCTGTATGTAGAATTAAATTCGTTGGAAAACCCCAAAAACATATTTTTCCATATTTCTAAAAGTTGTGAAACGGAGCACGTCCCGACAAACGGGACCACCCCGCCATGTACCAAGTGTACCAAATGGTGCGTGCAGTGTACCCGGATATGAGAGAGTTTACGGAAACTGATTCGGTCGCGTGTACGCGTCGGAATCAGCCCGTATCCGCGGACAATTCCCGTATCGCAACTTTTGCGAAAGCCGTGCGCATTTTGTGCATACTCGTTAAATTGTGACGAAAATTGCGCCACTGGACTCGTGGTAACACGCTGGTCTTGTGACCCAATTTTGACATAATTCTGAGACAGTTGACCAAGTCGCCAATTGGCGGGCCCCATGTTTGACTTTTTGGGCAAATTTTTGTTCGGCTCACCGGAATCCAAAATTGGACGTACCGTTGAGTTCGTATTGACATTTAGAATTGGGTTGACCTATAATTTGTCCCATTTAGAGACCTTTACCCCTGGCATGCTTTTTGGTGCAAAGTGGGCCACATGTGGACCCCGCTTTGACCCAAAATTATCGTTTTGCCCCTGTGTCCAAATTGGACGAAAGGGAAGTGCTTTCTATCTATTTTCCTTATTCTGGAAATGTTGGTGATATCTATTTTAGCATCCAGAGACGTTTATTTCGAGGCTGCGGCTTCTACTCCTACGTGGGTGACGTTTGGACATTACATTTTACAGCTTTCTTGCCAATCAAGATACCTTGCCAAATTACTTACAGTATTTTTCATGATTAATATATTTCTGTATATTTATTACATTTCTGGTTATTTATTGCATGTGTAGTTCCTTTCAGTCATTAATATATATTAGATATGTTGACACACACTTGACACCTAGTATCATGAGAGGACAATCATTAGGCGTATGGGCTTTTAACCACTCTGGTAAACCATAGTATATAGTTCGCACTACGGGCGTGTGTCACGCTGGTCGCTACCCCCACGGTATGTCAATTTTTGGAGTCTCGTTGGTCGCTACCTCCGCGGTATATCGATTTCTGATGTCCACTGGCGAGTGTGTGAGTTGTGAGGTAGATCGAGTAGCCTACCCTTGCCTATACGTCGAAAAGTTGTCCTCATTTGCATTCATATAGATTGTCTTGTACAACGTACTTATATATTTCAAACATTATGCATGTTTACTGTATTCAAATTGGCTTGCTTCTATGTATCTTGTTATGTCCCTCTGAGGACCTGGTCCCTTTCCAGGTGTATCTGTTCTTGAGTATTCACAGGAGCGCATATTCGGATGGTTATATATGTTTCGAGGATGTCTTCTCTTCGAGCCCCGTGATTGTTAGCTGATATTCTTATATTATGTTTATTGTGTTGTACTTTTCCATTCGAGTTGGTAGTGGATTTGTTTCCATCCAACTATTATCTTTAGATACTTCTTATGGAGATCTAGTTATAAAGATGTTGGTTATTTATTTATATTAATTTTCTGTGGATGAGATTTAGATTGTACCCTGTGACTTGTGATATATGTTTATACCACTTGTGGATTGATATTCATATTACAGCATACGTGTGGACTTTGGTTTTCATATATTGGAGTTGCCATATCCATACGGCTGGCATGCTTACGTGTCCTAGTCCTACGTATTTTTGGGACTGGGGTGTGACAAGTAGTCTAGGGTCATGAACTATCATAGTGTGACAGTTCAACCCTTGTCCTTGTTTGGTTGTAAGGTTGGGCCTTTGTGATAGGATATGCCATGGACCTGAACTACGACACAGAACTTATATATATATATATATATATATATATATATATATATATATATATATATATATATATATTTATATATATTTATATATATATATATAGAGTTTTGTTTCTCTATTTTGTGCTCCTTTGTGGTACTTGCTGTCACTACCACATTTTTTAGGAAATGGTATTTTAGTCATTTGGTAATTAATTAAATATTATACATGTTAAATATTTATTTATTGTATTATTTATTTATGGTTAGCTTGTTAGATTTATTTTTGGACTTGTGTTAGTAGACCTAACTCATTTAGTTTAGACTTATGGCCCAACATTTAATTCTAGTTAGAATTGAGCCCAATAATTAGAAGCCTAATTATTAAGAGGATGATTAATTATGTTAAACCCATTAGACTAGAAGCTTCCCTCCTTAATTAATTTTTTCATTAGAGGCCCCAAGGGATATTTTAGACTTTACATAGTATCTTGAGGGAGGGGGCAAATGAGGCCTATATATAGGGGATAAAAACTTTCTTTCTCTTTATTTTTTATTCCAAATCAAGATCTAGAATTTCTCTCAACCAAATTCCACCAAATTTCTACCCAATTATTTCCTAAATAATCATTGGAGGCTAGTAGAGCAAGGATCTAGAAGGAGGAAGCATGGATCTACAAAGAGGAGCAATGATCTACAAGTTGAAGGCTCATTTTACCAATTTTAGAAGTTTTATTGGGAATCCATCTCCCAATAGGTATAATTCAGTTTTTCCCCTTAATTTAGGTTCTAAATCTGAGATTTAACCATGAGAAATCAACCCATATACATAGGCTACCCATAAGATTTAGTTTTGTGTTCATAGGAGGCCTATTGAGAAAGTTATGGTATTTTTTGTGTCAATTTTGGAGGAATTTCGAGATTGACATTTGTTGTGTGTGTCAATTGGTCCTATAGATCAATTTGGCATGTGTTTGTGTGTTTGGGGCTAGTGTCATATCCATAAGTGGGTACGTGTAGGTCATATCCCAATAATTTTGGTGATACGTATTAATTTGGGGGTTTTTCCTCCGACACGGAACTTTGTGCATATCATATTTTGACATGGACACATAGATTTGTGATTGACTCTTCGTATTGTTCATAAATAATATATTAGACTTGCTCGTGTCCTTCGGAGTACGTTTGGATGTGTGGTGGACTTGTGTCGCAAGCGCATCATAGATCTATTGGGATACGAGAACGATACATTCCATGTGATTGTGCAATTTTATTTCTAGATCTATTTCCATTATTTTAGTCATTATAATATGTAATTATATGTAGGTGTATATATATATTGTTTTACGTATATATATATTTATGTATTTATGCATCATAGATCTATGTATCTAGTTTATATTATATTTATGTAGCTATTTCTCTACATATGTATTAGCTTTTAAATGTAGTAGTGTATTTATATATGTATTGTATATATATATATATATATATATATATATATATATATATATATATATATATATATATATATATATATATACATACGTATACGTATATGAGATGTTATGAATAGTGTACGTATATGATACTATAATATGTGTTGTAAGTATTATTGTGGAGATGTACATATATATGTATGTGGAGGAGCTTATATATATATATATATATGTAATAATTATATATATATATATATATATATATATATATTAGTAGTTATAGAATGTATGTATAAATTGTATAGTCGTATATATATATATATATATATATATATATATATATATATATATATATATATATATATATAAAGTATATTGTGTTAATATAGAGGGGTCTTTAGTGACAGCAACAAAGGCAACAGCAGCAGCGTAGCAACCGCACAGCAGCAGCATTAGCGACAACAAAGGCAACAGCAGCAGCGTAGCAAAACAGCAGTAGAGACATAGCATACAGCAGCAACAACATCAGTTAGCGACGGCAGCAGAAAACCGCCGCAAAAACAACAGAGTATCAGCGGTATCAGTAGCTTCAGCGACAGTCAACAAGGGCTTTTAATGACGGTTTGACAGTTTTATTAATATTAGATATTTATATATATATCGATATATATATGTATATATATATGGTAATTAATATATATGTAAATATGTTCCTAATTGCTAATAGTATTTTAATATACTATATGTATCATAGTTAGTTGTTAGCATATAATATTATTGGGTAGTTAGTATATATTTGAAGTTTGAGCAATTACCTTATGATAACTGTTAGTGTTTAGTTGGGTATTTATTGGGTTATACTATTTATAGCTATGTGAGTTGGTAATTTAATAATTAAGCTTCTTTAGTATTTTAGTTAAATGGTTAGTTTAGCTAGTAATAGTTATTGTCAGTTAACTAGTTATTTAGTTATCAAGTTAGTATATTTTAGTAGCTAGTTATCTATTGTTATGAGTATCTTTAGTTATATATATATATATATATATATATATGTATGTATTAGTTGTTAGTGTTTAGTTGGTAGTTGGTAATTGTATTCCTATTAGTACATACTAGTAGTTATATTGGGTTGATAGATACATATATAGCTAGAGGGGTAGTTAATATATACTAGAATTCACAAATACCTTGAGATACCAAGGTAAGTATCAAGGTATTGGAGGATAATCAAGGTATTGGGTTTGGGTATCAAGATAGAGGTTTAGTGTTGTGATACCAAGTTGGTTCAAAACCCAGGTATCCATTTAATGTTTGTAATTAGGATTTATATATTTAATATTACTTTATTATAGATATTTGATATTATCTATTGTTTGTGTATCCTGAGATACGGTATCTTAGTATCCTAAGATGTAGCTTGTATGGCCTAGATTCATAGTGTGAGCCCAATATCATTGAGTTAGACTTATGCAACCTAAAAATAGGTAGTTGACCATAGTTGACCATAGTTTGACTATAGTTGACCATAGTTGACTTAGAGTTGACCAAGTTTGACTTTTGACTTAGAATTGACTTGTTGACCTAGAAGTTGACTAGTTTAACTTATTTTCTTTCCGGAACCTTGTATTGATGTTGTATTCCATATCTAGGTCTTCGAGACACCGTATCAGACATCTGTGAGATTATTCTTTGGACTTCAGACGAGTACATTCTCTGATAGTTTCTCATTTATGATATCCTCTATGTTCATTGTATCTAGTGTAGATATCCATGTCTTCTTGACACGATGGTTACACGGATTGGTATATCCGGATCTCGTCATGAGATGCTATTCCTTGGTATATGGTATATCTTGTGCAAGTATTTTTTCATTGGTTATCTTGTACATGTACAAACACTGATTCTGGGAAGACTAGTTATCTTCTTAGGGAATCTCGTGCCATAGCATACCGTGGTTGGATCAATTATACCAATCGAGGGTGGGGAGTACTTTAGTGTAGATATATGATCATACCCTCATTGTATCAAGTATTGTTTATTGAATAGTGTTAATTATACACCGCCCGTATGATTAGCCAGGCCATATATATATTGTATCATGTTCCCAAGCCAATCACATGTTAAAGCTAGTACTCACACACTTAGTCATTGTATTCTTGTTCATTGGCATATTGTTCATTATGGTATTTATTTCAGTATTTTCTTATTGTATATCTCTCGTATCTATTGTGCATTTTGTATATTCACATCTATTTACTGTTACATAGTTTTTATTATTGATTAGAACTGCTATTAGAGATGTACTTCACTCCATTCCTGACTGAAAAATATTTTTCAGAGGATCCGAGAGATTGGTGTCCGACATACTATGGACTTCTACTTATAGATGGTGCAGACTTGGACCCATTAGTTTTGGAGTAATTGCCGGGAGGTTTATCCAGATCACTAGTTTTCATAGTTAGTTTCTTTAGCATTCTGGTACCGGATTTGTTTTCGGCATATAGAATAAGATTGGATATTATTTCTATTATATATATATATATATATATATATATATATATATATATATATATATATATATATATATATATATATATATATATATTGAATGGATAGTTATGTTAGACTTTCTTGATATCTTCTCGTGCTTTAGAATGTGATTGAGTTTTGTGTTAAGATATTATTGGCAGATTTTATATTATTGTGAGATGTTTAGATAGTAGGGTTGACCAAGACAGCATTCTACCGACGATGCTGCGACGTAGGCTGGACGTTGTTTCCGACTTGCATTCCTACACCGAGTGCGGGTCGTGACACTTGCTATTTGTGGTCTAACCCCACTGGTTTTGTATGGCCAGGTTTTGAGCCAGCACCTGAGGATCCAGGGTACTATCTCCCAACTCATGGCACATACCAGAAACATGGTCACAGAGGATAACGAGTGCGTTTTCTTCTTCCATGCTCGTCATTGTACATTTTCTTCTTTTGGGCATTTAGCCACAGACACTTGTTAGCCGGCACGTCTGGACATTAGTCTCCTTACATGATTATATTAAATCAGACTGTAGTTGATCACTGTCATATAATTTTGTTACTCTTCTACCTTCTTATTTTGCACAGCTGGTCTCTAGAATATTTTAAAAAAGCGTTTGTGATGCCTTATTGCTTTATCATATATGCTCTATGTTACTATTTCTTGTTTGATTGATTGAGACATAGATATTCGTGTGACCTTAAGTGACTCGATTGTAGCGTGCACCCCCTTGTCGTATTACAGCTGTGATCGTCGTACGATGTACAGTACCTTGTACAGGATAGCTGGCCATGTCCGTCTTCGTATTCCGGTACTGGGGTGTGACATAGTACAATCCGATAAATTATCGCTGCTACTCTCTCGAGAATCTCGAAGGGACCAACAAACCTTGGACTTAGCTTGCCTTTGACCCCGAACCACATTACGCCTCATATCAGGTTTAATTTCAAGAATACATGGTCCCCGACCATGAATTATAATGGTCGTCGATGGATATCTACATAACTGCTATGCCCCAGTCCCAAAATATGCGGGACCGAGCCACGTGGCAAAGGCTAACTACGCATTCAAGCAGACTCTGGTCCGACTTAAATACGTATAGCTGTCTAATATGAACTCTAGTCTAAGAATCTACAAATATATATATATATATAAATGGTAGGCATCTATATCTCATCCACAAGAATAGTATATGAACTAAGTAGCAAACTAGAATTAATGCTGAAAGTAAGGATATTGTCGAATATCCAGCAAGAAATAATACTAAGTCGGGTGGAGACAAATTCACTACCGATAGACGAAAAAATAAAGACAAGAAAATATAACTAAATCCATGCTAGAAAGTAAATAAGTATATGCAGGGCCATCAACTGTTGTCGTACCCTCGTCTGGTGCCGGTCCGTAAATTTATGGGTACTTCTCATCCGTTAAATCTGGAGAACAAATTCAGGTCCTCAGTGAGACATAAAACGATACACAAAGATACGAGCCAAAAGTACAATATCAACATGCAAGAGTAATGACAAGAAAATAAATACAAAAGAAATAACTAAGACACAAGAAAATACACATGTAAGACAGTGGCATGCCACTGATGCTATCAAACGTGACTACAAGTAAATCAAGGTAACCACAACTCAGTAGGAGCTAATGGTCCTATAGAAAGTAGGCTAATGGTGACTCCCAATCTATAGTATGGCTCTTTTGCAGTCCAATGGGATCTCACGAATGAGGTAGTCAAGTGAACATGTCTCTATCGCAGCACAATGGGTACTCATAATCGAGAGTGCTGATAGTATAGTCACGCCTAATAACGGTATCAAGTCAAGTCAAATCTGAGTCAAGTCCATCTCATGTCAAGTTGAGCTCAAGTACTATGGGGACACAGTATCACGTTAAGTCGTACGCACAAGGTGGAGCATATATCAAATACGTGATAAAAAAGTAGAGATGAGCAGCATATATGAAAGACAAATATTCTACGTGCATGTAAAACGAGAAAATAAGACTAGGGAAGCATGCGATAAATCAAATATGACAAAGAGCCTCAAGAAACTATATACGACAAGAAAATAATGACTGAAAATGAAAGCATGCAGATATTGTACAAGAGTTGGCATGGTATCTTGCTTGAGTGTCGTCCAATTCGCTGAGGCCCATAATCCAAGGTCAAATCCAACTTCCTAAAACAAAATTATCTAACATTCTAATATATTAATAAATAATTTACTTAACTACCATCTATCTAATCAAATTAATAACATTAAGGTTAATAACCTATTTTGATTATGATATTTAAGACCTAGTTGTGCACTGCCATTGATTCTCTATTTAATAACTTGCTAACACATACACAATTATTGCCTATTAAATTAATTCTATAAAAGTAGATTAATCTTATAACTTGTGACAAACACACAACAAACACTCTCTTAAGAATATAGCTAATAAATAAACTTTTCTTTAAACATGGCTGCTTACTAAAAAAATTGATAGAGATGGAGGGATTAGAAGGGAAAATATTTTCTTCTCTGCCTCTGATTCCTAAAAATTCCTCACGTGGACAAGATTTGGCATGCTAATGATTTATTTATCTACTTGCGATAACTAAATACATATAATTTACATGTGAACCAAACCCTTCAAATATGTCATGATTTCCTATTATACACAGCAGCATGTGCATCATAAATCACTTCTTTCTAAATCTTGCCAACTAAACAAATTTGTACCTATTTATTCCCATAGTTTCCACTACATCTTTTCATATGTTCTTAAAGCACATATGCAACTATGCTCACAGGAGAAGGTTTCTAGTATAAAGAAAACATTTGCTATCTATTGTTCTTATTCTTCTTTTTCTAGTGAAATAGTCTTGCATGAATCAACAACCACTTTTAACACCTATTCCCCTATGTGAATAGTAAAATATTAGGCTATTCACTAAAACTACTACTACTGGCTAAATTAGAGAGCAACGGGAGAAGGAATTACCTCAACTTCTATTTTTACTAAACTCCCATGCGAGCTTCAGCATCCAGGGCTCGGCTCTGGTTGTTTCTACATGGGGACGGTGAAAGCTCGTGGCGAGCTCGGCGAGCTTGAACGTCAGAGACCCACGGGAATGTTGACATAGATGTCGATGCACGGAGGTGTTCTCAGCGTGCGGTGGTGACGCGAGGAGTTGGCGAGACTCAGTCCGGTCTCGAATGCTTATGTTGTGGCGTGCTCTGTTGATGGGAAGGCAGTTGTCAAGCTTCGGTTGCCTCCGGTGGCTTGTCGAGGGGCGTCGGGATCGGTTGGGCTCCAATGTCAGCACAAATATCGCATGCTTGTTGCTCGAGCTGGCAACGTCGCTTGGAGGTGCTGGCGAGGTATGGTGCTACGATAAAAGGGGGCGACGGTTACATCAGGCATCGGCTGCTACTCTAAAAGTAGGAAAAAGACAGGTGAATATGTTTATGGGAACTTGGCGTTGAGGTATAGAGGATGATGGGGATTTGATGAAAATATGAAGGTAAAGAAATGGTGTTGGGGGAAAGAAGAAATTGTTGGCGGCGATTATTGGTCCAATAAAATAGTATAGGTTTTCTTTTATAAGATGCTTGCTAGGGTTCAAGTAGAGGACAAATGGGATTAGGTCATTGGGTTGGGTTATTGTGAAGGGCCTTGGAATAAGAAATAAAAATTAGGTTTTTATTTACTTGACTGAGTTTGGCCAAATATTTGGCTGGGGGTCGGCTTTATAATATAAAATAATATGCTGGAAACAAATTCAGTACTTGACTAAAATAATATCCAATGAGTCAGAGAAATGCTAAACAATATGCTGGAGACAAATCCAGTACAAAGAGTCTAACTACTGCGCTACAAGTCCTGGGTCATCTGTCTCAGTCGGGATGAGACCCTCCTGACGCAAGGTCTCTGGCTCTAAGCCTACCACGTCCTGTGGCCCGTAGTGAGTGGGGTACCACTCCTCAGTTCCATCTAGAAAAAATATATATCCAGTTAGAAAAGGAGCATAGTACATCTCTAACAGAAGTTCTAATAAATGATATAAACTATGTAACAGTAAACAGATATAAATATATAAGATGCAACATATAGATACAAGATATATGCAATAAAAAAATACTAGAAATAAATACAAGAATGAGCAATATAGAAATGAACAAGAAATACTAATGACTAAGTGAGTGAGTACCAGCTTTAACATGTGATCAGCTTAGGAACTTGATACAAGATTATATGGCCTAGCTAATCATACGTATGGTGTATGATTAATACTATTCATTGAACAAGACTTGATACAAGGAGGGTATGATCACATATCTACACTATATACTCTCCACCCTCGACTGGTATAGTAGATCCAACCATGGTACGTTATGATACGGGTTTTCACAAGAAGGGCGCTACTCTTCTCATGAACCAATATTTGTATTTGTACAAGAAGAACAAGAAAACAAGGCTTGCACAAGATAGACCATACATACCAAGGAATAATATCTCATGACGAAATCCAGATATACCAATCCGTGTAACCATCGTGTCAAGAAATCAATGATATCTACACTAGATACAAGAGACATAGAGTATATCATAAATAAGAAACTATCAGAGAATGTACTCGCCTGAAATCCAGTAAACTATATCACAGATATCCGATACGGTGCCTCGAAGACCTAAATATGGAATATTACATCAATACAAGGTTCTGGAATAAAAATAAGTTAAACTAGTCAACTTCTAGGTCATAAAGCTATTTCGAAGTCAAAATAGTCAAACTAGGTCAACTCTAGGTCAAACTGGTCAAACTTGGTCAAACTAGCTATTTCTAGGTTGCATGAGTCTATCCCTAGGATATTGGGTCCATACGCTATGTAACTAGGCCATACTAGCTATTAGGAAATCAATAGGATACCGTATCATAAGATACGCAAGTTAAGATATGAAAATATCATAATATGTATATACAATCAACAATATCTAATATTCCTAACTAAACTAATGCTAAGTGGATACCTTGGCTTTGAACCAATGCGGTATCATACTGCTACACACCCATCTAGATACTCAAATCCAATACCTTAAGTATCCATCAATACCTTGACATTACCTTGATATCACAAGGTAATGTGAATCCTAACATATATCTAACTACCCAACTTTAAACTATAACATGCACTAATTAACACAAAACTACTATACTAACTTCTAACTACTAGTATATATATATATATACTAATTAGTACACAAGTATATATATCTAACTACTAATTAACAATATGTAACTACGCATATATATAACTGTTAACAATAACTAACTAGCTACTAAACTACTAACTAAACTAGCTAGTGTCACCCTCACTTTTTCACTCGAGGGTAGTTTGGTAATTGATAAGGGTAATTTTTATTTTAGGCTTAATTATAATTAATTTTGTGCATGCATGATTATTTGATTATTTGATTATTATTGTTTGATAGTTGTAGTTTTGTTTTAGAGTAGCGTAGTAGACTAAACCCATTTATTAGAATGCATGAACCCAACTTTTAGTTGAGTTAGATTTAGCCCATTGAATTAGGCCCATGGATTAGCAGGTTTGATTAATTAGAGAAACCATTAGACTAGAACCTTTCCTCCCTAATTAATTTCTTCATGAGAGGCCCCAAGGGATATTTGTGATATTGTACATTGCTTGGGGAGGGGTTTACATGGTCGACCTATTGAGAGAGGAGAGAGAGTGCTCTCATTTCATTTCATCCCAAAAATCTAGATCTATAATTTTTCCTCTCCCAATTCCCTCCATTCCCTCATCAATTCTCCACCAATTCTTCACCAATCTCTTCCCAAATTCTTCATTAAGATTTTTATATCAAGTATCTACAAGAAGGAAGCAAGGAGCAAAGAGGAGGAGGCCATGATCTACAATGAGAGGAGCTACTTGGTAATTGTAGACTTCTCATTGGAAATCTATCTCCCAATAGGTATATTTTAGTTTTTTCTCTTCTAATAGAATCTAGATCTGAGATTTAGCCATGAGGAACCAACCCACATGCATAGGCTACCTATAGGAAGTGGTTTTAGGTTCATCGGAGACCTACGGTGGAAGTCATGTCCATTTTGGTGCCAATTTTGGGAGAAGTTCGAGATTGGCACATGTAGTGCTTGTCATTGGGTCTAATAGATCTAAATAATATTTGATTGCTTGTTTGTAACTAGTGTCGTATCCATAATTGGATACGTGTAGGTCATATCTCGTCAATTTGATGACACGGGTTGATTTTGGAAGATTTTCTCTGACACGGGGCCTTGTGCATATCACATTGTGACACGGACATATAGATACTCTAATTACTATACATATTGTTCATAATTGGTGTTTTAGACTTGCTCGTGTCCTCCGGGATGCGGTTGGTTGTGTGTTGGAGCCGTATCGCAAGCGTATCATAGAGAAAGTGAGATACGGGTGCGGTGCACTTCGTGTGTTTGTTGTTTTGTTCCTTTTCCTATACGTGCATGTGTAATTATAGGTATATATGATAATTAATTGATATGTTTATACATGTAATAGTGTAATTGAGTTTATGTATATATATGTGTCTATATGTGCATATAATAGAGTATATATATATATATATATATATATATATATATATATATATATATATATATATATATATATAATGTTCATGTGTTTATGTATATGGAGAAGTATATAGGTATATTGAGATGTATTTAAGTGTATGTATATGTGTGTGATTAGATATATCTATATACTCATAGTTGTGGCAGTGTAGAATTTGTGTGTTTGTGTATGTGTGAGTGTGTGAGAGAGCAACAAGAGGCTCAGTTCAGCCAGTGCACAGGGGGAACTCGGGCATAGGGTAAGAGCCTGAACAAGTATCAATTTTCAGTAGCAAGTGGGCAAATTCTTTGCACAGCTTTGAGTAGCCAAGCATGAAGGGGAGGCTCAGCAGCAGCTTGAGCAGTGACTGAGAGTATAGCTATTACGGCACAGAGGTAGCCATCGAGGTGCAGCAACTGTGTAGTTCCTGTGAGCACATGAATTCGAAGGAGGCAGTCAGTTCCCGTGAGCATAGGAATTCAAAGGAGGCAGTCAGTCTCCATGAGCACAGGAATTTGAAGGAGGCAGCCAGTTCCTGTGAGCACAGGAATTCGAAGGAGACAGTTCAGTTTAGTGAAGTGTTTTCACTGTGCAGTATCAGTTAAACATCACTGATAACTGTACAGTTCAGTGTTTGGGGCTTGTGTTTCAGTTCTATTGAGGGGGGGTGTTTGGTTTCAGTCAGTTCAATAGGTTGCTATGAATAGTTAGTTATGTATACCATTGATAGGTATATTGGTTAGTAGTAAATAGGTTAGAATATAGTTAGTTTAGTTGTTAGTGATATACTTTATTTATATATAGTTAACTATATGTATATGTGTATTATGTATATATGTTAGTTGGGTTGTTAGCTAGTAGCTAGTTAGCTACATGTGTATGTAATATTGTATTAGTTGTTATCCTATAGTAGTTAGATATAGTATAGTGTAGTTGCATAGCTAGTATTAGCTTGGTTATATATGTATTAGCTATGAGGTGCTAGGTTACCTTGAGATACCAAGGTATCACCAAGGTATTGGGCCGATACCCAAGGTATTGAGTTTGGGTATCGTGTTAGGTATGATACGCATTGGTACAAGACCAAGGTATCATATTTCTTTGTTTTCATATAGTTAAGTATCATGACTTGTATATATATATATCTAAAACACTATTTTCATATTCTAAAACTTGTGTATCTTAGGATACGACTCTTTGAGTGCCTTTTTGTTCTTAGCTTAACTTGTATAGCATAGTTTCTTAGTGTTTCGACTTAGTGACTTAGCATTAGACTCTTGCAACCTAGATTTTATTAGTTTGACTTAAAAATGGCGTATCGACCTAGAATTGCATCAACTTTACTTATTTTCATTTTAGAACCTTGTATTGATGCAACATACCATATATAGGTTGTAAGATACCGGCTTGGGCATCGAGAGACACACCTTGCTCAGGACGTCAGGCGATTATATTTCTCTGATAGTTTTTAATTCATAATATTGTATATATGCATGTTCTAGAATTGTATACATTGATCCTGATACAGTAATTTTACGGACTGGTACTATATGGATCCCGTCATGAGATGTTATCCCCTACCGTGTTCAGCGGGTACTCGTGTATATTGTATCTCATCGTGTATATTGGGTATTAATTATATTTCGGGTTCACACACTGCTCGTGTTCAGTGTCCTTATTCGTGTAAACCCACCGCTCGTGTTCGGTGGTTATGATATTCGTGTATACCCACTGCTCATGTTCAGTGGTTATATTTTGTGTTCGTAGCATATCGTGATTGGATCCATCGGTATTAGTTGGGGGCGGGAGAGTAGGAGTTGACTATGTGATCAAAGCCATTGTTACATCGTGTACATTCTGGTTACATACCTCACTTGTAATCCGTCTTACCTGATCATGTTAACCCAACCCGATCAGATAATGAACTTGTATTCTGAGGCACATTAGTTATTTAGATTGCAGTTATTTTATCATATTGTGATATTCATATTGTTGATCTATATTCTTGTATATTACCTGTATATCTTGTTCATTATTCATATGTTTAGTGATCTTGTATTTCATTTCTCTTATCTGTTTATATGCTCGATTATGCTATTGAAACTGCTTTCAGAGGTATGTACTTCGCTCCAATCCTAACTAGATATATTTTTCCAGATGACTGTCTTCTAGAGCAGTGTCCCACATTCTACGAACCGCAGGACGACAAACCTTTAGAGGATACTCTTATTGACTAAGAGGACTTTATTGTAGAGACCGAGGAGGTCTAGTTATATTTGTATTAGATTGTATTAGACTATTTTTTTGGTAGATTCAGAGTTTGTATTATTATTTCAGATTGTGGATTGTATCTTATTCTTTCCTTCGCTATTCCATTCGTGTATTATTCTTCCTTAGTTGTTTTGTGATTGAGATTAGTTATACTTGTGAGATACCATGTTGCTCCTCCATTTGGAGTTGAGATGATTGACAGGTACCAAATTATATTGTTGAGATGTTAGATAGTCATAAATGACCCAAACAATGTTCTATCGACGATTCTGCGGCGTAGGCTGGACGTAACCACGTACTCGTGTCCGATTATCTGGGTGCGGGTCATGACACATTTTTAGTGGTGGACCATGCATGTCTAGATAAATATCGTAGTTGTGCTCGACTAGAGTATTGCTACGAGCCTGCTTTAGGAAAAAAAAAGGATTTAGGCTGAGAGTTACTCAATCACATCTAAGAAAAGTTCCAATATCTATTTTGCAAACCCTTGTCTATTAAATATTTCTTTACTTTGAGTAAAGTTATGTCCTTCTTTGATGGTAT
The DNA here is from genome assembly GCA_036927795.1 of Iris macrosiphon. Classification (NCBI taxonomy): domain Eukaryota; kingdom Viridiplantae; phylum Streptophyta; class Magnoliopsida; order Asparagales; family Iridaceae; genus Iris; species Iris macrosiphon. The sequence goes on along the minus strand of JAYESA010000009.1, from coordinate 124,049,108 downwards.
TGTATCATATTCAATATTGATTCCTTATTTCAATCTATCTTCAGGATGCCGCCGAAGACGCGTTCCCAACGATCAGGTACCGCGACAGCATGATCAGTCACTTCATCACCCTTGAGGGCAACACCCTCAGACGATGGTCCAGCACCTATATTCAGGAGGTCAGCTTCACCGGTCCAGGTGGGCGTATCGGCAGCAGCTTTCGGAGGTGCTCCACCTCCAATGCCGAGGACGGGACAAATAGTTTCCGAGGATCTTCCACCTCCACCACCAGTAGTTGATCAGACTCAGATGTTCGCGCTCTTCCAACAGATGATGGAAATGCAGCAGCGACAGTCAGAGGTCCTGCGATAGAGCATGGAGAATACTCACCAGATCGCACTTACAGTAGTGGAGAGAATTACTCCAGCCCAGCCATATACGGCACTAGCTCAGTTTATTCCGCATCAACCGAGGACGGGTACCATAATCGACTTCAATAGGATGGGCCCGAAGGACTTCAGGGGCACAGAGGAGATTATTTATGCGAACGAGTGGATCGAGGACATCGAGCGAAACCTGCGACTGGCGAAGATTCCAGAGGTGCTACAGATAGAGGAAGCGGGTTGTAAGATGTTCGATATTGCCTTGACATGGTTCCGGACAGACCCACGAATTGCAGTATCAGGACTCTCTTGGGAAGCCTTCAAAGAGCTTTTCAAGAAAAAGTTCTTCTCAGACGTGGCTCTTACATCTTTCGACGGTCAATTCCAATACCTCGCCCAGGGAGGTATGTTAGTGGACGAGCATGTAGCAGAGTATTACTGACTAGATCGCTTCGTGGAGGGTCAGAACCCTAGAGGCAGAGCAAGGAAGTTCAGAAAGGCCTGAACCGGGAGGTCAAACCCCACACCAACGAAGATCCTACTTCTACCTTCGAGGAGATACTCAGACAGGCGCAGAGAGCAGAGAATGACTTAGAGCTTGGCTCTAAGAGGCCGAGGGACACCGGAGGATCCAGCAACTATACGGGTCCAGCGAAGAGGCCTCATTTCCAGCAGCAGCACCAGAGGCCGTACCAGCACCAGAGGCAGCAGTATCACGGGCCAGCTAAAGCGTCGGCTCAGCAGATACATCAGATCTAGAGGGCAGCAGTTCCTTATACTTTCTGTAAGAGGCAAGGGCATGGATGTGATGCATGCAGGATGAGGCTAGGCCAATTCTTATTTTGTGGATCAGGAGATCATCAGTTTCGGGCTTGTCCCAAAGTCCCAGTTCGTCCATCTCAGGGTGGAGGACAGGCACAGAGGGCACCCGCTAGATCACCAACGGGCCAGCAGAGAGGACCTCTTCTTCCACAACAACAGCAGTTTGCCCAACATCAACAGCAGAGGGGAGCGCATCGACAGGGGTAAGATTTTGCCCAAACAGTCGAGGAGGAGGAGCCGATTGGCGATGTCATCTTAGGTTCAGTTTATCTCGACTCCTTTTTAGCTCATATTTAGTTTGATTCTGGTTCTTCTCGTAGCTTTGTATCTGTATCTTTTGCTTTGAGGCATCGTCTTGAGTCTGAATCATTGGCGAGGACTTGCAAGATCACGACCGGGGGTGGTATTATCCTGGTTAGTGATATTTGTAAGAACTAGAGAGTATATTTGGGAGGCCGTGAGCTGAGCATATATTTACTTGTAATGCTACTTTCGAGTTACGATATCGTACTCGAGATGGATTGGTTGAGTAGACATCACGCTAGTATCGATTGCCGTGGAGGCAGAGTTTTATTTCAGATGCCAGGAGAGTCGAAGTTCGAGTTCATCTGAGGAGCAGAGCAGAGCGAAGGAAATTTCTATGGAGCTTTGGTAGAAGAGCAGGAGCCGCCACATCCGTTGATTGCAGAGTTCTTGGATATCTTTTCTGAGGAGTTACCGGGGTTTCCACCTGACAGATATATAGAATTCTCTATAGATTTTGTGCCAGGCACAGAGCCGATCTCTCACACGTCTATAGAGTAAACAATAGTGAACTGGCAGAGTTGAAGAAGCAGGTGGATGAGTTGTAAGACAAGGGCTTTATCCGTTCCAGTTCATCACCATGGGGTGCTCCCGTACTTTTTGTCCCAAAGAAGGATGGGTCGGTACGTATGTGTATCGACTACAGGGCACTTAATAACCTCACTATCAAGAACACATACCCGTTACGGCGGATTAATGACTTGTTTGACCAGTTGAGCGGAGCGAAGGTATTTTCCAAGATAGACTTGAGGTCAGGGTACCATCAGGTGAAAGTGAAGAGGTAAGACATCCCAAAGACAGCTTTCAGGACTCGTTATGGACAGTTCGAGTTCTTGGTGATGCAGTTTGGGTTGACCAATACCCCGGTAGTATTCATGAACTTGATGAACAAGGTGTTTCATCAGTACCTGGACCAGTTTGTTGTAGTCTTCATAGATAATATTATGATATATTCGAAGACTCCAGAGGAGCATGAGCAGCACTTGAGGATTATTTTGGAGACCCTCGGGAAGGAGAAGCTGTATGGCAAATTATCGTAGTACGAATTCTTCCTTGATAAGGTTGAGTTCCTTGGGCATGTTATTAGAGGAGATATAATCTCGGTGGACCCGAAGAAGATCTCAACAGTTGAATCATGGTCTACCCCAAGTTCAGTAGAAGAGATCAGGAGCTTCCTTGGATTGGCGGGCTACTACCGAAGGTTTATTCAGGACTTTTCCAGACTTGCAGAGCCGATGACTAGGCTGACCAGAAAGGACGTAGAATTCGTTTGGACTGAGGATTGTCAATCAGAATTTGAGGAGATGAAGAGGAGATTGACTACAGCTCCCATCTTGACACTACCATCAGGAGCAGGAGGATTTTCCATTTATAGTGATGCATCAGGAAAGGGTTTGGATTGTGTGTTACAGCAGCACGGGAAGGTGATTGCCTATGCTTCCAGGCAATTACGCCCGCATGGGAAGAACTACCCTACCCATGATTTGGAGTTGGCAGCGGTTATCTTTTCTCTCAAATTATGGAAATACTATCTATATATAGAGAGAGAGAGTAGAGATCTTTACAGACCATAAGAGCTTAAAGTACGTGTTTACACAGAAAGAGCTCAACATGAGACAGCGGAGATGGTTGGAGCTGATGAAAGACTTCGACATATCCTTGCAGTACCATCCAGGAAAGGCCAACGTAGTCGCAGATGCTTTGAGCAGGTATCCCGTGGGTATGTGCTTGACTAGAGAGATACATTTATTGGTCGATCTTGACAGTTTGGGCATTGAGGTATGGAGTTACAGCACAAATATGGGGACTTCAGGTACAATCAAAGCTGATGGACTGGGTCAGAGTCGGACAGTATGAGGATGAGTCTCTGAGGAGTATCAGAGCACAGGTTCAGATGGGGCTGGCAGAGGACTTTATCGTCGTGGATGACGGATCATTGTGACACAGTACCAGGTTATGTACCGAGATGAGCATTGCACGAGGAGATTCTACAGGAGGCATATTATTCTCAGTACTCTATGCATCCAGGTGCCAATAAGATGTATAGAGACATAAAAGAGCATGTATGGTGGTATGGCATAAAGTGAGAGGTAGCTATCTTCGTGTCCAGATGCTTAGTTTGCCAGTAGGTCAAGGCGGAGAGACAAAAGCCAGGAGAATTGCTTAAGTCTTTACCTATTCCAGAGTGAAAATGGGAATACGTGACCATAGATTTTGTATCGGGACTTCAGCGTTCTCCAGGAAGCAAGGATACGATTTGGGTCATCGTGGACAAGTTGACCAAATCAGCCCACTTTCTGCCATTTAAAGTGGGTACATCTACGGAGAAGCTTGCGGATATGTATGTGTGCCAGATTGTCAGATTGTACGGTGTTTCCATAAGCATAGTCTTGAACCAGGATAGTCTCTTCATGTCCCATTTCTGGAGGAGTTTGCAGGCTAGCTTGGGCACTCAGCTCAACTTCAGTACCGCTTATCACCCTCAGACGGACGGACAGTCAGAGAGGACTATTCAGACTCTCGAGGTCATGCTACGCACCTATGTTTTGGATCTTGGAGGTTCTTGGGAGGATCACCTTCACTTGGTAGAGTTTTTATACAACAACAACTACTAAGCCAGCATTGAGATGTCACCATTCGAGGTGTTGTATGGACCGAGGTGCCGCACTCCGTTGTCCTGGGATGATGTTGGTGACAGAACTTTTTTGGGACTAGAGATGGTAGTGGATACAGCAGAGAAAGTAAAGTTTATCAGGGACAGACTTCGAGTAGCACATGGCATTTGGAGACTTGGGGAGGGGTTTACATGGTCGACCTATTGAGAGAGGAGAGAGAGTGCTCTCATTTCATTTCATCCCAAAAATCTAGATCTATAATTTTTCCTCTCCCAATTCCCTCCATTCCCTCACCAATTCTCCACCAATTCTTCACCATTCTCTTCCCAAATTCTTCATTGAGGTTTCTATATCAAGGATCTACAAAAAAAAAAGGAGCAAGGAGGAGGACGCCAAGATCTACAAGGAGAGGAGCTACATGGCATTTGAAGACTTTTTATTGGGAATCCATCTCCTAATAGGTACATTTTAGTTTCTCCCCTTTTAATATACTCTAAATCTAAGATTTAGCCATGAGAAGCCAACCCATATGCATAGGTTACCCATAGGAAGTGATTTTAGGTTCATCGGAGACCTATGGTGGAAGTTATGTCCATTTTGGTACCAATTTTGGGAGAATTCCGAGATTGGCACATGTAGTGCTTGTCATTGGGTCTAATAGATCTAAATAAAATTTGATTGCTTGTTTGTAATTAGTGTCAGGCCCACAATTGGATACGTGTAGGCCGTATCTCGTCAATTTGACGAAACGGGTTAATTTTGGGGGTTTTCTCCGACACAGGATATTGTGCATATCACATTGTGATACGGACATGTAGATACTCTAATTACTATATGTATTATTCATAATTGGTGTTTTAGACTTGCTCGTGTCCTCCGAGATGCGTTTGGATGTGTGTTGGAGCCGTATCGCAAGCGTATCATAGAGAAAGTGTGATACGGGTGCGGTGCACTCCATGTGTTTGTTGTTTTGTTCCTTTTCCTATACGTACATGTGTAATTATTGGTATATATGATAATTAAGTGATATGTATATACATGTAATAGGGTAATTGAGTTTATGTATATATATGTATATATATGTGCATATAATAGAGTGTATATATATATATATATATATATATATATATATATATATATATATATATATATATATATATATAATGTTCATGTGTTTATGTATATGGAGAAGTATATAAGTATACTGAGATGTATTTAAGTGTATGTATATGTATGTGATTAGATATATCTATATACTCATAGTTGTGGCATTGCAGTGTTTGTGTGTATGTGAGTGTGTGAGAGAGCAACAAGAGACTCAGTTTATCTAGTGCATAGGGGGAGCTCGGGCATCGGGGAAGAGCCCGAACAAGTATTGGTTTTCAGCAACAACTGTGCAAATTCTTTGCACAGCTTTGAGAAACCAAGCATGAAGGGGAGGCTCAACAGCAACTTGAGCAGTGACTTAGAGTGTAGTTGTTACAGCACAGAGGCAACGATCGAGGTGCATCAACTATTTAGTTCCTTTGAGCACATGAATTCAAAGAAGGTAATCTGTTCCTGTGAGCACAGGAATTCGAAGGAGGCTGTTAGTCCATGTGAGCACAAGAATTCGTAGGAGGCAGTCAGTTCCTGTGAGCTCAGGAATTTGAAGGAGACAGTTCAGTTCAGTAAAGTTTTTCCACTGTGCAGTATCAGTTAACCATCACTGATAACTGTGCAGTTCAGTGTTTGGGGTTTGTGTTTCAGTTCTGTTCAGGGGTGTGTGTTTGGTTTCAGTCAGTTCAGTAGGTTGCTATGAATAGTTAGTTATGTATACTATTGACAGGTATATTGGTTAGTAGTAAATAGGTTAGAATATAGTTAGTTTAGTTGTTAGTGATATACGTTGTTTATATATAGTTAACTATATGTATGTGTATTATGTATATATGTTAGTTGGGTTGTTAGCTAGTAACTAGTTAGCTACATGTGTTTGTATATATTATATTAGTTGTTATCCTATAATATTTAGATATAGTATAGTATAGTTGCATAGCTAGTATTAGCTTGGTTATATATGTATTAGCTATGAGGTGTTGGGTTATCTTGAGATACCAAGGTATTGGGCCGATACCCAAGGTATTGAGTTTGGGTATCGTGTTAGGTATGATACGCATTGGTGTAAGACCAAGGTATCATATTTCTTTATTTTTATATAGTTAAGTATCATGACTTGTATATATATATTTAAAACACTATTTTTATATTCAAAAACTTGCGTATCTTAGGATACGGTTCTTTGAGTGCCTTTTTGTTCTTAGCTTAACTTGTATAGCATAGTTTATTAGTGTTTCGACTTAGTGACTTAGCATTAGACTCTTGCAACCTAGATTTCATTGGTTTGACTTAGAAATGGCGTATCGACCTAGAATTGCATCAACTTCACTTATTTTTATTTTAAAACCTTGTATTGATGCAACATACCATATATAGGTTGTGAGACGTCGGCTTGGGCATCGAGAGACACACCTTGCTCAGGACGTCAAGCGAGTACATTTCTCTGATAGTTTTCAATTCATAATATTATATATATGCATGTTCTAGAATTATATACATTGATCCCGATATAGTAATTTTATGGATTGGTACTATATGGATCCCGTCATAAGAAGTTATCCCCAACCGTGTTCAGCGGGTACTCGTGTACATTGTATCTCATCTTGTATATTGGGTATTGATTATATTTTATGTTCACAGACTGTTCTTGTTCAGTATACTTATTCGTGTACACCCACCTCTCGTGTTCGGTGGTTATGATATTCGTGTACACCCACTTCTCGTGTTCAGTGGTTATATTTCGTGTTCGTAGCGTGTCGTGATTGGATCCATCGGTATTAGTTGGGGGTGGGAGAGTAGGAGTTGACTATGTGATCAAATCCATTATTACATCGTGTACATTCTGGTTACATACCTCACTTGTAATCTGTCTTACCTGATCATGTTAACCCAACCCGATAAGATAATGAACTTGTATTCTGAGGCACATTAGTTATTTAGATTGCAGTTATTTCATCATATTGTGATATTCATATTGTTGATCTATATTCTTATACATTACTTGTATATCTTATTCATCATTCATATGTTTAGTGATCTTGTATTTTATTTCTATTATCTGTTGATATGCTTGATTATGCTATTGAAACTGCTTTCAGAGGTATGTACTTCGCTCCAATCCTGACTGGATATATTTTTCCAGATGACTGGCTTCTAAAGCAGTGTCCCACATTCTACGGGCCGTAGGACGGCGTACCTTTAGAGGATACTCTTATTGACCAGGAGGACTTAGTTGCGGAGCCCGAGGAGGTCAAGTTATATTTGTATTGGATTGTATTAGACTATTCTTTTGGTGGATTCACAGTTTGTATTATTATTTTAGATTGTGGATTGTATCTTATTCTTTTCTTCGCTATTCATTTGTGCATTATTCTTCCTTAGTTGTTTTGTGATTGAGATTAGTTATACTTGTGAGATACCATGTTGCTCCTTCGTTTGGAGTTGAGATGATTGACAGGTACCATATTATATTGTTGAGATGTTAGATAGTTAGAAATAACCCAGACAATATTCTACCGCCGATTCTGCGACGTAGGATAGGCGTAACCACGTACTCGTGCCCGATTATCCGGGTGTAGGTCGTGACAGCTAGGAACTAACTATTAAATAAACTAGCTAACCTTACAACTTACCTGCTTTGATACACTGTTGCCCTTGTAAGTTGATGAAACATAGATGTTGCAATGTTGCTGATAAGTCTCCTCGAGCTGCTGCTACTGCAGTTTCTGTGTTGCTGCCACTGCCCATGCTTTCACTTGCTGCCACTGAACTATTGCTAGCTAAACTGTTGTTGTAGTGGCTGCTGTATGCCACTGCAGTGCTGTTGCTGTTGTATGCTACTAGCTGCTGCTGCAACAACATGCCGTTGCTGCTACCTGCTGAATGTTGCTGCATGCTTGCTGTTTCAGTTAATGTTCGTTGCTCTCCATGTTATGCTACATACACTTCTTGCTGTTGATGATGGCTGCACTGCACTGCCCGAACCCTTCTTAGCACACACACACACACACACACACATATACAACTATGCACACACACACACACACACACACACACACACACACACACACATATATATATATATATATATATATATATAGACACTCTCACTCACACGCATAAAAATATATACATATCAATACATATGTATCCATATCTATCCATACACACATCCACATAACACTAGAGATATCAATACATCTCTCTCTCTCTCTCTCTCTCTCTCTCTCTATATATATATATATATATATATATATATATATATATATATATATATATATATATATATATATATATATATAGCCAATCACCATAAATAAACATAGAATAACACTATATATATATATATATACACACACACATACACACACACACACACATATACTATATAACAATGATAAATATAATATTCTAATAGCTATTACAAGGCAAAATAAATCTAAGAATGTAATGAAACAAACACGTGGAGTGCATCGTACCCGTATCACACTAGATCTATGATGTATTTGCGATACGAGTCCACCACACAACCAAATATACCCCAAAGGATACGATCAAGTCTAAACTAATAATTATAAATAATACGAAGAGTTAATTATACATCTATGTGTCCATGTCAAAATGTGACATGCGCAAACCCCCATATCGGAGAAAAACTCCTAAATTAACCCGTATCTCCAAATTAATGGGATATGGCCTACACGTATCCAATTGTGGACACAAAAATAGCCACACACAATCAAACACATGTTAATTTGGTCTAATTAACCAATTGACAAACAGAAGATGTGTCAATCTTGGAATTTCCCTAAAATTGACACAAAATAATACATAACTTTCTCCATAGGCCTCCTATGAACATAATTCCAATTCATTTGGGTAGCCTTAGCATATATGGTAGTTCCTAATGATTAAAACATGGATTTATAGTCTAATTAAATAGGTAAAACTGAATTATACCTATTAGGAGATGGATTTTCAATAAAACTTTCAAAATTGGTGAAAAAAGTCTCCAACTTGTAGATACTTACTCCTCCTGTAGATCCTTGCTTCCTTCTTGTAGATCCTTACTTTAATAGCCTCTAATGATGATTTTGAAAGGAATTGGGAAAAAATTTGGAAAGAAATTTGGGTAAAATTTGATGTGAGAATAAAGAAATTTGGAAGAGAAAATTCTAGATCTAGATTTGAGATAAAAATAAAGAGAGAGAAATTTATCCCTGTATTTAAATTAGGCCGGCCACCAAACCCCCTCCCTAAGCTACTATGTAAAGTCTAAAATACCCCTTGAGGCCTCTCATGAAGAAATAATTAAGGAAGAAATGTTCTAGTCTAATGGGTTTAACTTAATTAATCATCCTCCTAATAAATAGGCTTATAATTTGGCTCAATTCTAACTAGATTTAAATGTTGGTCCATGGATCTAATCTAAACTAGTTAGGTCCACTAACACAAGCCTAAAATAATAAACTAACATCTAATAATAAATAAATAATACAATAAATAATTATACAACATGTACAATATTTAATTAATTATGAAATAACAAAAATATTTTTCCTAGAAAATGTGGTAGTGATAAGTCTACCCCCATTAAAATAATTTTGTCCTAAAAATTCAAAGAAGAAACTACCCACAGAAAATAAATAGAACAGAAAAGAAAAGAAAAGAACAGAATTAGGAAAGAATATACCTCAAGGCACAAAAAAATATGGGTAACGCTATCGCATTTCATCCTCTCTCTCCCAGGTAGACTCCCCCGGAGAGTGATGCCTCCATGCAATGCGTACCACAGGCATAGTCTGGTTCCTCAGTACCCTCTCTCTCTGATTCAGAATCTCAACTAGCTGCTCTGGATAGCTAAGAGTAGAGCCCACATATATCTCCAAGTGATCCAATACGTGACTAGGATCTGCCACATACCATCTCAACTGCGACACATAAAATATGTTGTACACTCCCTCCAATGCTGGTTGCAAGTCTATTCTGTAAGCAACTGCACCAACCCTCTCTAGAATAGTGAAAGGTCTGATGAGTGACAGACTAAGCTTCCCGCCTCTACCGAAGTGAATCGTGCTTCCTGTCGAAGAAATCCTTAAAAACACCAAATCACCCACCTAGAACACAACACAACCTTAAGAACTTAATCTATAACAAACAACCAATATCAAGCACAAAATAAAAATCTAAAACTATACCTCAAACTCCAAAGGTCTTCGGTGGCTATCGGCCCAATGCCGCTGTCTGTCCTGCGCCACTCAAAGTTTGTCTCTGATCAGCTTAACCTTCTCCGCTACATCCACAACCATCTCTGGCCCTAGCAAAACTCTCTCTCCAACATCGTCCCATGACAAGGGAGTACGACATCTTCGACCTTACAGAGCCTCAAATGGTGATATCTCTATACTAGCCTAGTAGCTGTTGTTGTAAGCAAACTCTACTAAATAGAGATGGTCCTCCCAAGATCCCCCGAAATCTAGTACACAAGTGCATAGCATATCCTCGAGAGTCTGAATAGTCCTCTCTGACTGTCCATCTATCTGGGGATGATATGCAGTACTGAACTTGAGCTACCGGATACCTGCTCAAGGCATCGGCAACTATATTGGCTTTCCCAGAAAGATTCTGCAAAGATATGTCAAAATTCTTCATCAGTTCCAACCACCGACGCTGCCTTATGTTCAACTCCTTCTGAGTAAAAACGTACTTCAAGCTCTAATGGTCTGTAAAGATCTTTATATGCTTTCCGTACAAATAGTATTTTTATAACTTCAAGGCACAGATGACTCCTGCCAACTACAAATCATGGGTAGGATAGTTCTTCTAATGAGGACGCAATTGCCTGGATGCATAGGCAATCACTTTCCTATTCTGCTGAAGACACAACCCAGACCTTTTCTCGATGCATCACTATAAATAGTGAAACCTACAGACCCTGATGGCAATGTCAAAATAGGAACAGACGTCAATCTCGTCTTCAATTCCACAAAAGCAATCTGGCACTCCTCTATCCAAACAAACTCTACATCCTTCCTGGTGAGTCTGATCATTGGCTCGGCAATCCTCAAAAAATCTTGCACAAATTTCCTGTAGTAGCCTACCAAACCCAAGAAACTCCTGATCTCTGCCACTGAACTCGGGGTCTTCTAAGATTTTACTGCTGCGATCTTCTTCGGATCCACTAAAATTCTATCACCAGTCACAACATATCCTAAGAACTCTACCTTGTCCAGAAAAAACTCACACTTGGACAGCTTCCCATACAGCTTCTCCTTTCTTAGCACATCTAACACAATCCGCAAATGCTCCTTGTGCTCCTCCGGCGTCTTCGAGTATATAAGTATGTCATCGATGAACACAACCACTAACTTGACAAGGTACTGATGGAACACCTTGTTCATTAAATTCATTATTACCGCCGGGGCATTAGTCAACCCAAACGGCATCACCATAAACTCATACTGGCTATACCGAGTCCTAAAAGCAGTCTTCAGAATGTCCTCCAGCTTCACTTTTACCTGTTGGTAGCCTGATCTCAAGTCTATCTTGGAAAATATCTTGGCGCCCCTCAACTGATCAAACAGGTCATCAATTCGTGGCAACGGGTATTTATTCTTGATAGTGAGATTATTCAATGCCCTGTAATCGATGCACATGCGCACTGATCCATCCTTCTTTGGTACAAACAATACCGGGGCTCCCCACGGTGAAGAACTGGATCTGATAAACCCTTTATCTTGTAATTCATCCACTTGCTTCTTCAGCTCGACCAGCTCGTTGTTGTTTACTCTATAAATATGCTGTAAAATTGGTTTTTCTCCTGGTACCAATTCTATAGAGAATTCAACATCTCGATCTGGCGGCAATCTTGACAATTTCTCAGAAAACACATCCAATAACTCTGCTATCAACGGATACGGCAACTCCTTGTCTTCCATCATAGCTCCATAGATAATGCCTTCTCCCTGCTCTACAGCTTCTCTAACAAACTCAAACTCTGGCTCTTCTGGTGGGCTAAACAAAATTCTACCTCCTCTACAATCTATACTAGCATAGTGCCTACTCAATCAATCAATCCCGAGTACAATATTGTAGCTCGGAAGTAGTATTACAAGTAGATACGCACTCAACTCCCGACCTCCCAGAGTAACTCTCCGATCCTTACAAATATCACTAACCAGGATAATACCTCCCCCTGTCATGATCTTGCAAGTCCTAAGCAAAGACTCAGCTACCAAACGATGCTTCAGAGCATAAGAAACAGATACAAAACTATGGAAAGTACCACTATCAAACAAAGCTAAAGCCAGAATAAAATCAAGAAGGACAGAATCTGCGATGACATCTCTGGTGGGTTCGACCTCCTCGACTGTCATAGTAAACGCTCGTCCCTGACGTGCACCTCCCTAATGTTGGTATGGGACATAACGCTGCTGCTGGGTTGGAAACGATGGTCCCCTCGGTTGTACTGCATGTGGCCTCATTTGTGTCCTCAGAGCTGGAGCTGCTCCTTGAACTATACGACGAGAATTGGAAGGACACTCTCTCAGCTGATCCCCTTCGGTACCACAATACAGATAAACTCCCAACCTCCTCCTTCAAACTTTCTAGATATGGGCGGGCTTCTTACAGTAGTGGTAAGGAGCTTGCTGTGACTGTCTCTACTGCTTCAGTGCCTGGTGAAATGGTGCCCTAGCTGGAGTCTGGTGCTGTTGCGGCTACTGAAAAGGTCTGGACTGGAAATGAGGACGCTTAGCAGTCATTGTGCTGCTGTTAGCCCCCAGAAAAGAATTGCGATCTCTCTTGGGTTTCAAACCTAACTCCCGCTCAACCTTCCGTGCCTCCGCAAGTATCTCCGAATAGGTCTCATAAAAAGACAGAATGAGGATCTTCACTTTCCAGTTCAAACCCTCGTGAAAATGGATAGTTCGAACCTCCGGCTCCCTCACCAAATACTCCATAAAACTGCTCAGCCTACCAAACTCTGCGGCATATTCCTCCACAGACATGCTCCCCAGAATAAGGCTCTCAAACTGCCTTCCCAAGTCTAACCTATCTGCCCGGGCAAAGAAATTTCTCTTGAAGAGGTCCTTGAACACCTTCCAAGACTGCCCTACATCAGCAAAAAGTGGCTCATTCCTGAACCAAGTACGGACGTGTCGAACAGCTAAAGTCCTATTGCCTCAACCTTCATATCCTCAGCAAGACGGGACACCCTCATGAGATACTCAATATCCTCGAGCCAATCATCAGCGTAGACGATGCCCTTCGTCCCCTTGAAGACCCGAGGTTCCAGCTTCTTAAAGTCCTGGATATTGCCTAGCTGAAGCTGGGCAACTTACGGAGCAACCTGCTGCGGGACCGAAACTTCTCTCTCTACTATGACCAGGGCTAGCTGATGAGCACTCTCAATGCCCTATCGTAATACATCGGTCTGCCTCTGATGTGCCTCGGACTGAGCCCTCTGAGCCTCCAGCATCTCGAGTCGCATCTGTTGGCACGGAAGGTGGAGGTGGAAGTCCCTCATATACAGTCGAAACAGTCCTCTGAGTTGGAGGTGGACCCCCGAATGCAGCTGATATGCTAATCACCGGAGAAGTGACTGGTGCAGGCCCTCGGGAAGTCGCAGATTTCTCAGAAGCTTCTCTCTCCTGTTGTGATCTAGTCTTAGACGGCATCTGAGGCAAAGCAAAAGGAAAGAATCAATATGGCACATAATATAATGCACTCAAAGAATGACAATTAAAGATCAAATATCAATATCAAGGAAGAACAATTGAAATAAATCAAAAGAGTTTTTCCTAGATGTGATTGAGTATCCTAAGCCTATAACCTATATCCTATATCCTAAAACATGCTCGTAATAGTACTCAATTCAGGGCACCACTATGAATCGCACTAATTGCGACCTTGAAGGACCTGCATGGGCCACCACTAAAAATGTGTCATGAGTCGCACCCGGTATAGGGATATAAGTAGTGAACAACGTCCAGCCTACGCTGCATCATCGACGGTAGAACGTTGTTTGGGTAAACTATTTATCTAATATTCAAGACATAGCAATTCCACCAATGTAATATAAATATACTCAATCACAGATCTATAGATGGAATAAGCACGAATATGATAAAAGAATAGATAAGTCACAAATACAACTCATAAGACTAAAATAATATCCAATGAGTCAGAGAAATACTAAACAATATGCTGGAGACAAATCCAGTACAAAGAGTCTAACTACTACACTATGAGTCCTGGGATATTTGTCTCAGTCGGGATGAGACCCTCCTGAGCCAAGGTCTCTGGCTCTAAGCCTACCACGTCTTGAGGCCCGTAGTGAGTGGGGTACCACTCCTCAGTTTTATCTACAAAAAATATATCCAGTCAGGAAAGGAGCAGAGTACATCTCTAACAGCAGTTCTAATAAATAATATAAACTATGTAACAGTAAATAGATGTGAATATACCAGATATAATATATGGATATAAGAGATATGTAATAAAGGAAATACATAAAATAAATACAAGAAGAGCAATTTGGAAATAAACAAGAAATACTAATGACTAAGTGAGTGAGTACCAGCTTTAACATATGATCGGCTTGGGAACTTGATACAAGATTATATGGCCTGGCTAATCATACGTGCGTGTATGATTAACACTATTCAATGAACAAGACTTGATACAAGGACGGTATGATCACATATCTACACTATATACTCCCCGCCCCCGACTGGTATAATGGATCCAATTATGGTACGTTATGACACGAGTTTCCACAAGAAGGGTGCTACTCTTCTCATGAACCAATGTATGTATTTGTACAAGAAGAACAAGGAAACAAGGCTTGCACAAGATACACCATACATACCAAGGAATAATATCTTATGACGAGAACCAGATATACCAATCCGTGAAACTATCGTGTCAAGAAATTAAGGATATCGACACTAGATACAAGAGACAGAGAGAATATCATAAATAAGAAACTATCAGAGAATGTACTCATTTGAAATTCGGTGAACAATATAACAGATGTCCGGTACGGTGCCTTGAAGACCTAAATATGGAATATTATATTAATACAAGGTTCTGAAATAAAAATAAGTTAAACTAGTCAACTTCTAGGTCATAAAGCCATTTCTAAGTCAAAATAGTCAAACTAGGTCAACTCTAGGTCAAACTGGTCAAACTTGGTCAAACTAGCTATTTCTAGGTTGCATGAGCCTATCCCTAGGATATTGGATCCATACGCTATGTAACTAGGCCACACTAGCTATACTAGAAAATTAATAGGATACCGTATCGTAAGATACGCAAGTTAAGATATGAAAATATCATAATATGTATATACAATCAATAATATCTAATATTCCTAACTAAACTAATGCAAAGTAGATACCTTGGCTTCGAACCAATGCGGTATCACACCACTACACACCCATCTTGATACTCAAATCCAATACCTTGAGTATCCATCAATACCTTGAGATTACCTTGGTATCACAACGTAATGTGAATCCTAACATATATCTAACTACCCAACTCTAAACTATAACATGCATTAATTAACACAAAACTACTATACTAACTACTAACTACTAATACATATATACATATACATACATAGATATCTCTAATTAGTACACAAGTATATATATCTAACTACTAATTAACAATATGTAACTACGTATATATATATAACTGATAACAATAACTAACTAGCTACTACTACTAATTAACAATATGCCCGAACCCTTCCTAGCACACACACATATAACTCTGCACACAAACACACTATATATATATATATATATATATATATATATATATATATATATATATAGACACTCTCACTCATACACATAAACATATATAAATATTAATACATATGTATACATATCTATCTATATACACATCCACATAACACTAGAGATACCAATACATCTCTATATTTATACATATCTATACACACACACACACACACACACACACACACACACACACATACACATATATATATATATATAGCCAATCACCATAAATAAACATAGAACAACACAATATATATATATATATATATATATATATATATATATATATATAACAATGATAAATATAATATTATACTAGCTATTACAAGGCAAAATAAATCTAAGAATGCAATGAAACAAACACGTGGAGTACATCGCATCCGTATCACACTAGATCTATGATATGCTTGCGATACGAGTCCACCACACAACCAAACATATCCCGATGGACACAAACAAGTCTAAAATATAATTATGAACAATATAAAGAGTTAATTACACATCTACGGGTCTGTGTCAAAATGTGACATGCACAAACTTCCGTGTCGGAGAAAAATATCCAAATCAACCCGTATCTCCAAATTGATGGGATACGACCTACACGTATCCAATTGTGGACACGACACTAGCCACACATAATCAAACACATGTCAATTTGGTCTAATTGACCAATTGACAAACACAAGATGTATCAATCTCGAAATTCCCCTAAAATTATCACAAAACAACTTATAACTTTCTCCATAGGCCTCATATGAACCTAATTTTAATTCCTATGTGTAGCCTTAGCATATGGGGTAGTTTCTAATAATTAAAACACAGATTTATAGTCTAATTAAAGAAAAAAATGAATTGTACCAATTGGGAGATGAATTTCCAATGAAACATCCAAAATTGGTGAAAAGAGCCTCCAACTTGTAGATCCTTGCTCCTTCTTGTAGATCATTGCTTCATCCTTGTAGATTCTTACTTCAATAGCCTCCAATGATGATTTGAAAAGGAATTAGGAATAAATTTGGGTGGTATTTGATGTAGAAATAAAAAAAAATTGGAAGAGAAAATTCTAAATCTATATTTGAAATAAAAATAAAGAGAGAGAAATTTCTTCCAACATTTAAATTTCTCCCACCAAACCCCCTCCCCAAGCTACTATGTAAAGTCTAAAATACCCCTTGGGGCCTCTCATGAAGAAATAATTAAGGAAGGAAGGAAGGTTCTAGCCTAATAGGTTTAACTTAATTAATCATCCTCCTAATAAATGGGCTTATAATTTGGCTCAATTCTAACTAGATTTAAATGTTGGTCCATGGATCTAATCTAAACTAGTTAGGTCCACTAATACAAGTCCAAAATAATAAACCATCATCTAAAAATAAATAAATAATACAATAAATAATTATACAATATGCATAATATTTAATTAATTATGAAATGACCAAAATACCCTTTCCTAGAAAATGTGGTAGTGACACTTCTAATGAGATGAGAGGTAAAGAAAAAAAATTCTAAATTAAATTAATAAGACCCGTAACACAAAATAGAACCACAATAATCACCAAAATGATTATAACAAAATCAAAGTGATTTGTTATCCAAAAAGGGAAGAAGGAAAAAATGACTTAGAATTTGAGTAAGCTTAGCAATATATGTTAGCCTAATGTTTTTATGATCATAAGGATTGATAGCCGAAAAATTATAAACAAAAATATGACTAAGAGGATACCAAAATGATTTAATAGGAAATATAATTAAGTTGAATTCAAAGATACTTAATAGTGATGATAAAATAATAATCAAGAGAAATAATATTGCTAACCAAAAGTTTCTAAAATTTAATAATTTCTCAATTAGGGATAATTCAATATTTGAAAAATCAGGGGGTTTACAATAACTCTTCTTTCGACTCTGCATGATGCAAAGTCTGTTTCGAATTATGCGGACCATCCCAACGGCCTGTTCTACTAGTTCCGGTTCGAGTACTTGTCGCTCACCGACTTCTTCCCAGCAAATCGGTGATCGATACTTTTTCGTATAACGTTTCATTTGGTGGCATCTGAATGCTCGACTATTAACTATTGTTATACGCAAATCCCACTAACGGCAAGTGCGTATCCCAACTAGTTTTCAAGTATATCGCACAAAGCCGCAACATATCTTCAAGCATTTGGTTCACCCTCTCTGTCTCGCCATCGGTTTAAGGATGATAAGTTGTACTAAAATTTATCTTTGTTCCCATTGTTGATATTAGGCTCGTCCAGAAATACGACAAGAATCGTCCCTCTATTTGAAACTATCAAAGTGGGCACTCCATAGAGGCGAACGATCTCGTCAATATAAATCTGCGCTAACCGATCGATGCTCTATGTAACTTTAATTGCGATAAAATGAGCGGACTTGGTCAATCTATCAACAATGACCCAAATCGCATCATTTTTTCGCAGCGACTTTGGAAACCCGAGTATGAAGTCTATTGTGATGTTGTCCCACTTCCACTTGGGAATGGCGAGGTTCTGTAGTTTCCCGCCTGGCTGTTGGTGTTCGGCCTTTAATTGTTGACACGCCATACACTGTGACACAAAGGTTGCCACATCCCATTTTATGCCGTGCCACCAAAAAGTTGTGCGCAAATCCTTATACATCTTGGTTCTTCCTAAGAATACTTCGCATAGTGGGCTTCCGATATTATTTCTCTTCTGAGTTCAAGATCGTTAGGAATACACAATCTTCCCTTTACTTGTAATATTTCACCCTCGTCTTTCGCGAAGTCGGTCACCTTTCCTATCGAAATCAGCTCATGTATCTTCTTTAAGAATATGTCGCCCTTCTGAGCGGACTTTATTTTTCTCGCAAACTCGGTTCAATTTATAGTTGAGCCAGTTGCGCCCCTTGTCCTTGAACTCTGAGTTTGATGCCCATTGCCTCTAGATCTCGTAGTTCCAATTACATAAATCAATATTTCAAACCGCACTCAAAGGTAGGGCATTTTCCATTGATATTGGAACTTTTGTACTAGAAATAATGGTATATCCCGGCCATCTATTGATAGTGAATCCACAAACTTCCGACTCAAAGCATCCGCTATGACATTTCCTTTACCCGACGTATGAGCGATCGTCAAGTCATAGTCCTTCATGAGTTCTAACCAACGTCTATGCCGCAAGTTCAATTCCCGTTGGATGAAAAGGTACTTGAGGCTCTTGTGTTCCGTGTAGATTTTACAAACAATACCGTAGAGGTTGTGTCGCCAAAATTTAGTGCGAACACAATTGCCGCCGGTTCTAGATCATGCGTTGGTTAATTATTCTCTTACTGCTTTAACTATCTCGAAGCGTAAGTGATCACCTTATCCCTGTAGGACCGTAGGCAACTCTAAAGGGAGGTGAATAGAGTACAGTAGAATAAACCAAATTAAAATAAGCAGAGTGAAGGCATCTAACAACTAACAGTGTATATACAAGACAGTAATATAAAACGTAAGAGTAAGAGAGAGAAAACTCAAACACCATGATGTATACTGATTTTCCTTTGAGAGGACTAGTCCAGTCCCAAGAACTCTTGCTCGGAGTTGTATCAACTATAATCACCAATAGTGCATCTCAAGATTTGATCCGAAGGCTTGCCACTTCTTTACAACCACGAGTTTTGATCCGAAGGCTCGCAACTTTACACATGTGCGTTTGATATGAAGAGATACTTCAAACAGAAGAGGGTCTTGATGAACCAAGCTATTATAACTCTGACAGACTTATAATCAAAATCGCACTTGGCACTAGAAGGCTGGGAGTTGATCTTGGAGATAAGAAAGTTTAGGCTCTGAGGGTTTGCTCACTATAGATTAGAAAGAAAAAGAATGGATTAGTTGTTTAGATGATCTGGAATATGGAAATTTTAATCATATTTATAGGGTAATAGCAAACCAAATTCGGCCAGAGTTCGGATTGGATTTAAATCAAATTTCAAACGTTAGGCCAA